>VCJN01002855.1:0-137774 GCA_006384855.1 Tetraselmis striata
CGCCTTTGGCGCCGAGCTGCCCCGGCCGCCGCGCCTTGGCGCCGCGCTGCCCGGCCGCCGCGCCTTGGCGCCGCGCTGCCCCCGGCCGCCGCTGTCTTGGGCGCCGCGCCATGCCACCGGTGCGTGATTCACTGGACAAGTCATCGCCCTTGATGGACGGTTACCAAGCGAGCATCCCCGTCCGATCCACAGGGGGGTTGCTCTTGGGCAGCCGCCATAGCCTCCACAACCTGCCACAACCGACCGGCGGGTGCGTGTGATTCCATACAACCGCAGTTGAGTGGTGCACCAGCACGCATGCCGGGCCCACTCACCTCTGAACGCAGAAGGCCCACAATGTCCCCGTCCTCGAAAACAGCGCGCCACTGGTCGCCCCCGCCGTAGTCCTCCAACACCCACTCGGGTAACGACGCCGGTTATCACGCCGTTAGTGCCATAACTCCCCGGAACTTCTTGGCGATGACCTTCATGTAGAAGTCGCCGGGATCGCCTTTCCATATCACGCCCTCATCGCGGGTTCGACGCCCGCCGGCGGCCACGCAGGCGCGTCGATGTCCATACCGTCTTCGCCAACGGGGTCCTCCCCCACGCCCATCACATCGTCCACCTTCGAGCCGCCGTCGTCCGAGACCGGCGCCGGCGGGCCGTTTCCGACGGCTGCAGCTACTCCTGCTGCCGCCCCTGTTGTTGTTGTTGCTGCTGCTGCCGCCCCTGCTGCTGCTGCTTGTGATAAGGCGGCCTTGCGGCGCAACTTCGCCGCACGCTTCAACGAGTGGCTACAGTTCGGGAATTTTAGGAAGTGCCGCTCTCGCGCCATCTTATCACATGTGCCCGTCACGTTGCCCCGGCAGTGCTTGCATGAGTACACGCCATCCTTCGACACACTCGCTATCCATCCCTTTGCCGGCATGCCTGCTGCCGCGCGCGGGGGGCGGGGGGGGGGGGGGGGGGGGTTGAGAGTTGGGGTGGATGTAACCCACCACCGGCAGGCAACACAGATGCGAGTGCGCGGCTGTCCGCGCTTGATTCAACGGTGAGCGGCGGTGACCGTGAGGCGACCCCGTACTTCATGCGCGTGCTGGGGCGTTACACAATCATCAGCAGTTAGGGCGGCTGCATTAAAACGCGCACCTACGAACACCACCTACCGCCTACCACCTACCGTACCACCTACATCCGCCCACACCTCCGCCCGTCGTGCCGCACATCGCCGCACCACCGCGGGGTCAGCGGTCAGCGATGTGCGGTCAGCGATGTGCGGCGATGTGCAATGAGTGCGTACATCCGCCTGTACTTAGCCCGGGTGCTCCGCGTCGGCGGGCGACACGCGAGCCCGCGTGCGCATATCAATTTGATGAAATTATGGAAACGAGAAATTCATATAGTACTTTACAGGTCGCGCGCGATAGTCGTCGCTACTGGGTATGAAATCCACGTCCCTCGTCCGTCCCGTATCGTCCCCGTATGTCGTCGTGCGTCACCAGTAGGGCACATTTACGTCACATCTGAATCTCACAGTGTTTTAACTCTAGCGCACATGCACTTGGCACCGGTGTGCCATGTAAGGATTTCACGCACATTACCCCCCACTAATCATGCAGCACCACAGTGATGCCACCCTGGGAAAATTTATCTTCACTAGCGATTTTGGCTTGGGGCATCAGTGTACACGTATGGACACCTGTTTCTACCGGATATGGTCAGGAATGGCACAGCTGTGGTGGCTGCCCTGTAGGTGTATATGAAAACACAGGTGCTGAAAATAAAAAAGATATTGAAAAATGAATTTGTTGGTATGCCGATATCGGAGCGGTACGGGTCGTACATGCGGACCCTTACCACTGCCCAGAAACTTAAGCATCTGGAGTCCTCCAGCACATATACATTGATTACTGAGAGTTGGTAGGATGCATGGGGCCACCTTTCGGATGCCCCTTTGGTCCATGCGCAGTAAGAACCTTTTTAAGTACGCGCGTACTAGCGCCCGCCACCGCCGCTCCTGGGATAGTTATAATATATTAGGCTACATTTCAGTTTCGGCCGTAACCGTATATATACGTAGTCGCATGTTACGTATACGCTACGTAGTCGCAAATATTCGTACGGGTACTAAAATTCGGCATGTTTGCGGTTGCGGCCGGCACCGTGAAATGTGACATCCCAGTGTCCGATCGCAACCGCAGTATGCACGCTTCAGCTCCTGCACCTTCTTCGCCTTGATCAGGTACAAACCGCCGGGTTGTCCCCTTCTGTAGACGGCCAAGGGTTTGAATCTGCTTCCACTCCGACTGCGCGATCACCGCCCACAACGGAGCGATGGTCTCACTCACATCGTAGTTCGGCCCGCGATCTTTGCCAGTACCTTACCCGTCGGCGTCCACGATTTCCTCGTCGCCCTCGCCCGCGTCCTCCTCATCCCCTTCGTCCTCATCGCCGCCGTCCTCGTCCTCATCCTCATGCTCATCATCGCTGATCTCGGTGCTCTAGTTGTTACTCCGCACGGCGCGATCAGCCGACACACCTCCAGGCCCAACTTCCTCTTCGTTCTCCTCGCCCGCCCACAAGTCGTCGGCAGCCGTGCCCGTACGTAGCGCCTGGAAGAGGGGCTTGCGGCCGCAGCGGGTGGGGGCGGGGGGGGGGGGGGGGGGGTGTGGTGGCCATCGCGAACAGTCGCTTGGGATTGTTGTAGCCTGAGCACCAACACGGCACGATGTGGGCGGACGACTTGCAAAGGTGCCAAGTCAGTGACGTTTGACCGCTCCCCCTCAGTCCTGTGAGTTCCAACGTTCAAACGGGCCCAACATGAGCACGCCATGGCGCCCGGGCTGGTGCCGGGCCGAGCAGCAAGCAGGGCGCCGCCTGGCCCCGACGCCTCTTTGCGGCCGGCCTGTATATTGCGCTGAATATGTATATTCTGCGTAAAGTATTACTTCGATTTACGTCTCAGTGAGCCAGATTTGAGGCGGTCGTAAATATTGCCATATTTGCGACCAGCGAGCCCAGTCGCAAATCCTGGAGCCGCAAATCCGCCAGTTTACGGTTATGGGTGCGGCTCAGTAACACAACTCAGTATTAAGCGATTAGGACTACTCGCGAGCCGCAACCGTAAATTCGTACCGGGTACCCGTACGATTATTTGCGGTTATTTTACGGCCGAAGCTGACATGCAGCCTTACCTGTTATTATTTATACAGTGACTATATACCGATATAATAAACATTGCGTCCCCCCCCCCCCCCCGTTCACTATATCGGTATGTTCACTATATCGGTGTTCATTATAAGCAGGCCCACCCGACCTCTATAGTAAACGGTTTACTAAATCGGTACTACTGTTTATTGTAACGGTGACCCCGTTCACTGTAGCAGTCTGTGCCCATGCAAGGCAACATGTGACTCTGGATTTGTGTTTCAAGAGTTCTTGATTACTTTACATGGCTTTCTAAGGTGGCGATGGCGACAGACGCGGTGGGGCAGTTGAGTGGCGGTGGGCGCAATGTGCCGCAGTGTGCCGCCGCCGCCGCCGCCGCCGAGTGGCTGTAGAGGCCTCTGCGCCCGTACTGGAACGGTACCGGCTATCGGAACACGCCAACGGCCGGGTTCGGCGTCGGCAACACAGCCGTTATGTAGAGAAGTTTACTATATCGGTATAGTTTGGGGCATTGTGTCCCCCCCCCCCCCGTTCACTATAGCGGTAAGTTTATTATATTGGTAAGTTTATTATAGGGGTATACATAGGGATTTTTCCCGGTGTTAAGAATCCGTCCCCCCCCCCCCCGTTCACTATATCGGTATGTTCACTATATCGGTATTCATTATATCGGTATAGTCACTGTACCCACTTACGGGTAACAGTACTGGTGTGAATTACAAAAAGGGCAGTTCCCCAGAATTAACAGTACTGGTACTGGTACCCGTACCTGCTACTGTACGTACTACAGTCGTACACACCGCGCAACAATGAGCCCGCGCCTACTGCGCCGCGCGCGGCAGCGCCGCCAATGACAGAAGCTCTGGGATGAAGAACACAACCAGCAGCTGGAGTGGGCGTGGTGCTGCCGGGCGGGCCGAGAGTGGCCGGGGGAACTACCGCGCCGAAACCGCCGAGGAGCTTGCTGGGTCCGTGCATCTCGTTCGGCGCCGACGGAAATTTGTGCAAAGGGTAAGCCGTGGTCATCTACGGAGTCCGGCGCGCCCTCCCCTCTCAAGAGGTCAGCCAGGCGATAGTGGCCTGAGTGGGCGGTGAGGGGCCGAGCGCGCGCTTAACAGCAACATGTCGTCCGTCGGCGCCCAGCAGGCCAACCTTCCCCGCCGTATCATCAAGGTATGCCAGCCGCAGCCCACCTCTTACACCTGGGCTGCATTCCGAGCATCGTTTTGCTTGCAACGCTGTCCCTCGACGCGGCCTCGGGTGCCCTTCCCGTGCCTCCCTCAGATCCGTGGGTGTGCGCTTTGCCTCTGGTGCAAGCGCGCCCGTTGAAAGACAAACCCGCCACTGCCACACCGGCTGCGGGGGCGGAGCCTCCCCCCCCCCCCCCCCCCCCCCCCCCCCTTCCCCACGACCTCCTTCATTCTCGTTGCATCAGCGCTTCATCTGATATGCCAGCTGATTCCATGTCAGAAGTCCTAACCGTCTCAGAGGAGGGGTACCCCACCCTCCCTGCTGGAGCGCCCGGTTTTTTGGGGGGGGGGGGGGGGGGTGGGAGTCTCTTTCAACCAAGGGGAGGAGGGGCGGGCGGGCTTGTGAGATAACCACTGCACCTCTCAAGGGGTCACCCCTGCAGGCGACTAGTCCACCATGTTAAAGCGATATGCAGGGGTGCGGAAGTGTAGTGCCGTCAGTGAGATGCGGGCTGATTATTTGGCTGCCTATGTGGTAATTGTGAGAGTGAGAAGAAGTCGAGCAAATGTTGGGGATACCACTGTTGATCCCCTATTGACGCGCAAAGGGAACCTCGCCTGCAATGCCAGCTGCCTTTATCTGTCGCTATGTTGGGCACCTTCAGTACTAAAGGTGTTTGGTACCATGAAGCGATGTCACACAAGTATGAATACATATGTAATGGTACAGTGTTATCACCGCGGCATTTCAGGCTCTCGTTGATGTACTATCGGCCAATGATAGGTTTCGCTCCTGACTGGCAATTGTGCCCTCCTTATTCCTGTTCTTTTGGTGCAGGAAACGCAACGTCTGCTCAGCGAGCCAGGTATGCGTGCAAACTCGTGCACCTGCTCTGTTTTGCATTCATTGCGCATAGGAAGAATGCTGCGTACCAATAGCAGCGATATCCACCTCTGACGTGCGGCATGTTTTGCATGTATTTCAAGCTCCTGGAATCAGCGCCTCGCCATCTGAAGACAACCTGCGGCATTTCAATGTCATGATTCTGGGTCCTCAGCAGTCGCCGTATGAGGGTATGCCTCCCTGTAGCCGCACTTGCTTATTGCTTGCAAAGCCCGCATGTCCGGCGGCAACCTTCACGCTGACCGTGAACCTGATCACTGTTGTGTGTATCCCCATCAGGCGGTGTCTACAAGCTGGAGCTCTTTCTCCCTGAGGAGTACCCGATGGCGGCGCCAAAGGTGCATTAGCGCCCTCCCCAGCCAGCTTTCCTCCACGTGCCATGTAATATAGTTGGCGCCCCATTTTCAAGTTGGACAAGTCATGGCAGTGGAGACTGACAAGAGACTGCACCGCAGGTTCGTTTCTTGACGAAGATCTACCACCCCAACATTGACAAGCTGGGCCGCATCTGCCTTGACATCTTGAAGGACAAGTGGAGTCCCGCGCTGCAGATCAGGACTGTCTTGCTCAGGTCAGTATGTGGTGTGGTATGATTGTCATGTTGCGTCAGCGAAGCCCGAGGAGGGTATGTTTGGGTTTCGGCTGCTCACTGCCACTTGCTGCCGCCGTTGTGCTACCTGGTGCTTCTTGTTTCAACAGCATCCAGGCACTCCTCAGTGCCCCCAACCCGGACGATCCCCTGGCGGAGAACGTCGCCAGGCATTGGAAGGAGAACGAGGCAGAGGCCGTGAATGTTGGTACGTCACCCCCCCCCCCCCCCCCCCCCCCCAACCCTCTTTCCCCCATGTCCTGTTGACAGGAGACAGGCAGGCCCACGAGCCCGGCGTTTTTAGTTTACCAGCCAGGCGTCACTGACACGCGAGCGTTTCTGCCTCGTTTTGCAGCGAAGGAATGGACGCGCCTGCATGCCCAAGCCTGACCTGTGGTGCCAGCCCGCACCAGGTGCCTGGGAGTGCCACAGCAGGGCTACGGCCCTGAAGAGCAGAGGCGCCGCATCCGCACATGTCATAGTATACCAGGGAACACTCTTGCGGCACTCCCGAAGGCTCCGCTGGGACGCCTTAGCTATCTGCGCCGCCTCATCCGAATATGATTTAACGAACGCCCTGCTACAGTTTGAGGATGCCCCTGGCTGCCGTGCCAGTATATGGCTGCGATGCTTAATGACTACGGCATGTGTTGTGGCTGCATGGGTGATCCACTCATCCAGCGGGATTCTTTGGCATTCCTCGACGCATGTAGCTGCGTCTCGGAGATGTTTTTTTGCGACGGTCCTAACCTAATTCATGAGGTAGTGGCGCGGAGGGAACTGGCACAAACTGTGTGTGTGTCACTGCCGTAAACAATGCACACTGGTCCAGTCATCACTGCTGCATTACTTTGTGGTATCAGAGACTCATCAGAGCTGCTGTAGGCAATAACACCACGGTGCACGAAAAAAACAGCGCCCTCGTTGGGCACACCGGCTGTCGGTATTCTGTCACATCGATGCCGATTTGCTGGCAGGCGGAGCGCCATGTGTTGCGCTGCGTCAACTTACTTGGTGGTTCTGGTGCTGTTGCTACTGGTGCTGGTGGCTGCTGGTGCGGCCGTAGCTTGAGCTGTAATTACACTATATGTGTTTCCTGTAGTGGTTAGAGATAGCATGCCCTGAAAACAACTCAGTCTCGGCGGCCGAGAGCAGCATACTAGCAAGTTGCTGTAAACAATTTCCATTTCCTGTACCACTGCAGCAGCACATACAGCTAGAAGCGGTTGGGGAAAAAGGGAAACCCCGTAAACTTGGTTAGAACTTTACATAGATGTGGAGTATGGGTTTGCCAGGTAGAAACGAAGGGAGAGAGCGGTACATTGACGGAGAAGGTATAGCACCAAGCTAGGAAGGGGGTGCAGGCCACCATGCGGCATCCTCCCCGGTGGGCGTATTTCCTTCAGCGCGTCTTGACGGCGCAATGCCAGGCGGGACGACTAGGTTATATGTCACAGCGTTGGACCCTAACAGTAGGCGAGCGGGGTGACAGCAACGGCGTACCGTACCGATGTACAATTCAAAGCCTGCGCGCGCAACTGCGCGCTGAAGCAACGCCCTCGTCATATTATGTAAGGATTATAGTTACATGAGCTAGCTGCAAAAGGCGATCAGGAAACCACCCGAATAGGCAATAGGAAACGTCCACTACATCAGTTGCGAGGTGGACCCGTATTAATCCTTTATTACATTAGGGCGTTCACAAATGCGCACTACAAACGGAACTAACAACAACTATGAAAGGTTTCCAGCAAAAGAGAGACATACTGTAAGCCTGAAACCAAGGTCGAGCATGAGGCCAGGGAGCCAAGAACCAAGGAGGAGCCAAGGGAACCACGAAGTCGCTTGGCTGCCAGGAACCAAAGGGACCACCGCCCCGGGGTAGGCTATCAGCCGCGGCGAGGACGCTTGCAGCCAATGACCCGGGTCATAGCAACACAGGCCGACGAGCGACGCGACGCAGGCGCAGGAGCACCATCACGTGCCGCACGCGCGGCCGCGACCCCGCCAAGAACGTTGTCTGCATGTGCCATGTTGATGAGCAAGGAGAAACGGCGGCGCCACGCAAACAAGAGCCGGCCGTTTTTTTGGCCAGTGTGTGTGTGGCTAGCTTTCGCGAGCTCCACCAAGAAGGCCTCAGCGTGCGGGGCCAGCGAGCCAAACTCGGAAACGGCGAAAGGAACAAAGCGAAGCATGCCGGCGGCGTTTCGGACACCCTCGTCATACTTCTGGATTTTGTGGCGCTCTGCAGCCCGCAAAGCAGTCGTTGGATCCGAGCTTGACACGCCGAGGATAGGGGCAATGGTGGTATCGACAGCAACCGTGTTCCCGCGGATACCGCCATACCCAAAAAGCCCAACATCGGCCGGCCGACCGTCGCAGCCCTTCGGAAGAGAAACAAGCACCGACGGGTCCGTGAGGATCTGGACACCCACCCCCAGCGCGGACTTCACGTCGTGGCAAATGTCGGAAAGGCCATGTGCCGCCTACTCGTGTGCGGCGTGATTGGAGTCTCCCCCAGAGCAACGTGCCACGTGATCAGCGTACGCGACCGCCCAAGTTGAAGGAGTGAAATCCACGCCAGCATCCTCAAAACGGGCCATCATACCTTGTACCGAGAAGGAGCAAAAAGCACAAGGGCGTGGCTCGCCAAGTAAGTAAGGGAGAGGACAGGAGCCGCCGGAAGGCCGAATGGGTGGCAAGCGGCAACGCGGAACATGGAATCGTAGTACTCAGGGGAACGCTCAGGGACTTCACTAAGGCGACCCTCACTTGGAGGATCAGTCACCAGGAACGCTGTCGCAGCGCCTAAGAGGCGGCCTCGGAAGCGGTTGCTGTCAGGGCCGCTTGTAGGCATACGCGCAGCAAGCTTTGCGAAACGGACCGTGTGAATGCGGTGGCTCAGGGTTTCCTATACTTATTTCCGCATGGAGTGCAAGGGGAAGTCCGAGTAATGCGGGATAGCTTGGAGGTCGGCCGCCGAGCGCATTGCAGACGCCGGCTCAGCCCCGGCGGCCGAGCAGCCGGCACGGGCAACGTGGGAGCGCTTGGAGGGGAGCAACTTTAGGGCAGAGGCCAACGGCCCCGCTAGATCCTCGAGCACCGCGTCTCCACACTCGTCAACGACACGGGTATGAGCAGCGCGAAGCTCGACAGCCCACATTAATCCTTATGTCGTTTTAGTGTGTGCAAAAGCATTAAATATCCTGGATCCATAAATGCATGTTCGGGATCGGCGCGACGACATAAGGCATTGGTTAAGCGTGTGGTTTAATTAAGGCTTGTCTTAGCCTTTCATGTAAACGAGCTGAATTTCTTTGGCAAATCTTGCCCCCTTCGTGACTGGCCAGCAACATGACCTACAGCGCGCGTGGCATGCGCGGCGCTGCAACAGCAGCGCTCGGTAGTCGCAAACTGAAACCGAATCCGGAGGCGTACTGTATCCCCATATAGTCGCTAATCCTCGGCGGATCGATGATATGCTGCGACGAGCCGAGCGAACGACTACGAGATACATCGTCGGGAGTCTTTGCCGCGGTTGCCGCTACGACACCATCACACTCCATCCGCTGCAGTAACCAGCTGCGCCGGTGTTCTCCTCTCAAGAAGTCACGCCAGAGCTCAGGTGCGGTCTGATCGCCTTGAAAACCCAGACAGCAACCGTAGGCGGGGGCTATGGGCTCTTGAGCACTGCGTCTTCCGAGCGTCGGTGGTCAGCAGCCCTACTGTTCGCCGTTCCCGGCCGGCGGTGCGCGGCGCAGATGAACAGTCGCATCATCAGCATCTCGTCGGTTGCAGCCTGGCGGGCACCTCCGTGGTCCTAGCCCTCCCCCCAGCTGCTCGAATAGAGAAACCTCGGGCTATTTGGTCTACTTCGTTTCCTGTAGCCTGCAGCAGGGCACACAGGCACTTCCAGCCGCGGGTTTGCTTCCGTCTCGCTGGGGCGGGCCTGAGTCAGCCGCCATCTTGGGGAAAACGGAAACAATTTTCGGTCCAGCTGTCCTTTTGTTGGGGGGGGGGGGGGGGGGGGGGGCGAGAGAGGAGGTTGGCTGCCGAGGCAACCTGGCGGTGTATGGCAGACTAGGATCGCCCGGACATCAGGTAGTCCGGTAGTCTGCAGGCGGTTTAGCGCACCGACCTCTCGTCTTTTGCTTTTATTTCCGTGTGGTCTCGTACGCTGGGTCCGCTAGATGGTAGTGGGTCCAGGTAGGTCCGCTGTCTCCTTAAATAAAGTAACGGCTTTTATACCGCGGTCTGCCGGCTCCTCGTCCCCGGCAGACCCGCCCTCCCTCCGACACCCCACTTTCTCGGGTTGACTAAAATATCCCCGGGAGTGAGATGGAGCTCTGACTGTTGTGTATCCGCCACAGCGGGGGTAGTACTTCTAGGTTTCGGCGGTCACTCTGCCTGGCCGGGTCGGCAGCGGAAATCCATAGACTACTAATTTTCTGTCTGCCCCCGGGGTCATTGCGTCGTTGCTACGGCCGACCGCACCTGCTCGTGTGTACCATATCTTGCGCTATCTATCCCTCTCTGTAGTGTAGCGCCTGCCGGGAGTGGTCACAGAGCACCACATTTGCACTGCACGCAAGTGGGCATTCGCACGGCAGCTAGGCGGACTGCTGACGTCACTTGTCCGTTCCCGTAGGAGAGCAGCGGCGAGCGCCGTGACGCCCCGTCGGGACGTAACCCCGTGACACGCTAGCGCGGCGTGGGAACAGCGCCGGCATTGACATGGGCACTCAAGGGTACTCGGACATGGTTCGCCGCAGCGCCGAGCCTAGCGGCATGGCCACGCCGCCGCTGATGCAGTCGAGCCAGGTGGGGCCGCTGGGCGGCTCGGCCGCCTTCGGACCGCGGCAGTCGCTGACTCAGAGCGCGCAGTTCCGCAGCACCGCGCGACGGTCGGTACCCGCCAGCTACGCATACCAGTCCCAAACCCGGAGCGCGCCGTTTAGCGTTCACTCGCGCGGTGTGCCCATCCACGACTTCAGCCGGTACCAGGATATCAACCACATCTTGTGGAGCACATTTCGCCAGATGCGCGACGTTGGCAGCTCG
Source organism: Tetraselmis striata (assembly GCA_006384855.1). NCBI lineage: Eukaryota > Viridiplantae > Chlorophyta > Chlorodendrophyceae > Chlorodendrales > Chlorodendraceae > Tetraselmis > Tetraselmis striata. Next base: position 10,895 of record VCJN01002855.1, read on the forward strand.
TTCTTCTACCTCTGCATGATGCAGAGCGCCTCCACCCTGTTTTCCATGGCGCTCACGATGGTGTCGTACCTGTTCTTCGCCTACTCCAACAGCACGGCCCGCGCCATCACCCAGGGCAGCGCCTGGACCTTTGTGGGGTTTGTCATTTTCCTCCCCGTGTTTGGCCTCTCCATGCTCACTTTCATGCGCCGCGAGCGCGCACTGAAGTACGTCGCCAGCGTCAAGTCTCTGGCGCTGTGGATCTATCTGGCGCATCGCGATTGGGTGCCGCCAGAGTGCCTGCCGGAGGGTCACCTGGGCGCCGTCCAGCAGACGATCTTCAACATCCTGGGCGAGATGCGCGGCTACCTGCTGCCGCCGCGCTACTACACGACTACCTTCCCCTACACCGGGGTGCGCCACAAGATGATGACCATTGCGCAGGACCGCGCCAAGTACATTCGCCGCATTGCCTCCAACTTCAAGAAGCTGAGCCAGTACAACGACCCGCTGCGCCGCGCTGGCCTCGACAGCGCCGGCCTCTGCAAGCTCACAGAGATGTACTGCAAGCTGCACAATGCGTTTGAGCAGATGGCCAACGTGAAGGAGTACCGCACCCCGGTGCCGCTGCGCGCCCTCACGCGCTTCTACGTGCTCGTCGTCGTGCCTCTCTTCTTTGGCCCCTACTACGTGTCCGTCTCCACTGCTGATGGCTTCAACATCATCTTTGCCATGCTCATGAATTTCGCCATGCTGGCGCTGCTCACCTCCACCATCAACATGGAGGACCCCTTTGACAACCAGGGCCTGGACGGCATCTACATTGACGAACCGCTGTCTGAGTGCGAGCAGACCATCAATATGGATGAGGACCATGAGCTGGAGATGGCTGTGAACGAGTCCCTGGGTGGCGCTCTGGGCGCCAGCATGATGCATCCCCTGCCGCAGGGCGCCGCCTTCCGCCAGAGCAATGAGAGCGGATACGCCAAGACAGAGCCGGCCAAGGTCGGTGGCGCCAAGACCGTCCTTCGGTCCCATGAAGTGGTGGATGTGCATGTTGAGGACCGCTCGCACGATGCGACCGCTGATCAGGAGGGAGGTGACATTGAAGCCGCCAGAGATGCCTCCGAGAACGCCAACGACCAGTCCATCGTGAGCGCGCAGGGGAACCAGTCCGACAAGTCTGAGCAGGATCACCTTGGGCTCGGCTTCGTGATGCCGCCGCAGTCTCCAGATGATGCGCCCAACTACGAGTCGCTGGTCTCTGTGCCAGACATGCATGCCCTGCACCATGAGGCGGTCGTGGACATGCACGACGGCGCCGGCAGCTCCATGGCTGGCACCCCTGAGAGGCTGGATGAGGACGAGGGCCCTGTGGAGGGCGCCGACCAGCCCGTCCGCTTCTTCAACAAGCAGCCTTAAGTCACCTGCGCCTGCATAGCTTTCTATTTGCCACATATTGATCTCTCTGTACAGTCTCGATCTCCGGCGGCAGGGGCAAGTGGCAGCCTCGTGGCCACCCCCAAGACACTGTCACACTCGTGACAGCCTGATCTGCCAGCTGCTCCTTGTTCTGCGCTGTCTACCCCCCCCCCCCCCCCCCCCCCCCAGTCCCCTTAATCCAAACTACGAGATCGCACTATCGCCTGTGTGGTCACCTGCGGCATGCTGCCAGAATGGGTCACCCCTTCGTTTAGGTTGTCTGTCTCTGCTGGGCGCATACCTGGCATGTTGTAAACTTTTCCTCTCCAAGAGCCATGCAATCTACGCCGTCTTCGGATACACCGCTGTCTGTTGGCTGCAGGGAAGCTTCATCCCATGTTGTTGCTACCGGTATTGGGTAAGATTGGTGATGCCGGTTGCATTGTCATTTGTTGCGATCAGCGAAAACCTCCTCGTCCGTGTGACCATGCTATCGGCGGCCATTGAGGGCGTAGACACTTTGACAGCTCCTGCTCGGGACTCGCTGAGGACCCCTCCCGCTGAGATAAATCGGCATGCTGTATTGCTATGGGTACCAACACGGCTTACCGGTCGCAGTGTTGCTATTCGGTCAATGGCTCTGTGGGTGATGACAACCGGGGGAATTTGATTCAAGCCTCGTCCTTGATGGCATCTTTGCGCTGGGACTTTGGGGATCCGCAGGTAATTTGACGGTGTGATTGCTCGGCTCTACGGCCGGCCGGTCTGAGCGACTCGTGTGGGCATTCATGGGTCTCCTTTTGGGTTATTGTGCTTGATACCATGTTAGCATGTACGCTGGGACTTTGGGGATCCGCAGGTAATTTGACGGTGTGATTGCTCGGCTCTACGGCTGGTCTGAGCGACTCGTGTGGGCATTCATGGGTCTCCTTTTGGGTTATTGTGCTTGATGCCATGTTAGCATGGCTATCTAGATTATAGTGTTGCCCATACTGGGAATTTCATGTAACTGTTTAGAACTCAGATTTTGCGATCTGCATCGCAAATTTGCATATCGCATAATTATGTAATATCAGCACGTTGTCACGCTTAGCATTCGCAGTCTGCTTGGCACTACAGAATAGCACTCAATGGCAGTTCCTTCATTTGCGTTGCTACCGGGCAACAGCTCCTCATCAGCGCTCGAGCATAAACTCTATAAATTGGCAAGTGAATCAAAAAATATTGGCTGCCGGGAAAACTCCCACGAGATATTGTAGGAAATCCTTTGCTACAAGCAGCATGAAGCGAGCCCTCACCTGCCTCTACTTCTGGCATGCATCATACACAGTGTCGCAAAACAAATGCGAAGAGTATGGATGGCACGTACATTAATATTGTGTCCTGGCAGCCATTGATGATATATGAACCGCAGAGCTCCCTTAGCCCCTTCCTGAAAGACGGCTGCTGTGGAGCTAGCCTGAGCTCCCTGAGCTAAAACCCTCCAGCAGCAGCAATCAACGCCGTCGACGAAGCTGTATACTCGGGCTAGCCCATACTGGAACAGTCACGAAGTCATTGCGCCTCTCACACCTCATTCCTTTGCGTGGCTTGGTGAGAGTGTCGACACAATACCCGTCAGCGAAGGAGACAGTTGGAACCTTGCTGTGATCGCCCATCATTTCGTGCATCCGCGATATGTTCACCAGGCCATGAACTCGGCGTGTTAATGCCAGCATGCCTCTACTAGAATGTCATTTACTGTTTTTATTTTTCTCAACACGTCTAGCATCATGTTATGTGTTAGTGAGCTAGAGTCAGCATCGTAACCTGAGAGTAATTATGTTGCCAATGGAGACAGCAAGCATGCAGTAAGCAGGAGCCACACAGGAGGGGGGTGTCAGACAATGGGGTGGCATATTTCGGCTGGATAGCCAACTGTTTTATGTTCTGGCGTTCCTTTAAACTATGTTACTCGTCCATGTACTTGTTTGAAAAATGCACCAGTTCTAGACAGTGTCTAAAGATTTTTCAACATAGCCGCCATGTAGCTCCACCGTGTGTGCACTCAGTTGCTGCATCCTGGCTACTAACATCGCACACACGCTTACTTTACAAATCCAAGCAGGTGTAAATTTTCTCAGTAGTGGTCAGATGAGAGTTCTGATTGGAGGCAATAATCGCTCATTGATATGGCCGGGCTTTCTCACAGGGAAACCAGCAAACCAAGGCATTGGACGGGGTTGGAACCTAGGGCAAACGACGTGCACAATACATCACCCCGTGGTTGTTTGTTTCGCCAATGCATTGCTGCTGGTTCGTGCCTCTGGGAGTTTCATCCCGTTCATTCACCGCTCTGGTTTGCGAGCCGTAAATCTGGGACTCTCGCAGCAGCAGCAGGAATGGATGCGGGCATCGTAGCAGCAACATCCTCACAACGGCGATGAGCGCAGGCGCCGCATAGTCGCCCGTCGTAGCTTCACGCGCATGTACTGCGCGTGCACGCTGAGCACAGCGAGCAAGACTAACGCGACGAGGGCGGCGCCCAGGTACATCGGCACCATCTGCGCCATGAGGCGCTGCGAGGGCGCGTGGCGACGATGGCTTTCGAGGAGGTCGTGTTGATAGTAGATGGCCCCGGGCTCCAACCAACCCGGGGAGGCCAGCTGTTGTCGCCATGCTCGGGCTGCTGCCTCCATTTGCGCTGGAGCCTCTGCCCCTTTAGCTGCTGCTTTCTTCCCTGGGCGCGAAGACTGGGCGGACCCATCGGCTGCCGGGGCTGTCTCGCATGGCGGGGTGTCTTGCGCTGTGTTATCGCCGTCCGGTGGCTGGTCGTCACACGGTGGTGGTGGCGGAGAGGGGGGAGGCGGCGGACTGGGCACCACCGTCATCTGCCTAAGTGCCGCCGGCAGGAACGCGCACTCGAAGACGGGCGGCACGCGAGCCTCCTCAAAGAAAGCGCACCGCGCGGCACACTCTGAATCGGCGCACAGCTGCGATGTCAGTGCCGGAGTTTCGCGCAGCAGGTCCAACACCGCACGCAGCGCATCCCGCCCGCGATGCTCCCCCGCTGACGCAAGCACGCCTGACGCGAGGCGCCTGGCCTCGCCCGCCCACCGCCGGCCCGCGAAGCGCATCGCGCGCGGCGCCGTGTAGCCGCCGAGATGGCGCCGCATGCCGACAAAATCCCAGTTGTAATCCTCGCACGGCAACAGTCGCACGGCTGTGCCGTTGAAATTCACATCCAGCACAGTGTTCGGTGCGACAGGGGTGCCCGCCGCCGCCGCCGCTGCAAAGTTTAGGCAGTTGGTGACGGGCACCGCCCGCCCTCGCACGGCAACGTTTGCGACGGTGTCGCAGTAACCGCCTACGCTGTCGGACATGCGCTCCGCAAGGCTGACGAGCGCCGGCGGCTTGGCAAGCCGCCCAGGGCCGCTGAAGGCAGGGTTGTGCCGCACAAAGCGCGCCATGGACGCGAAGTATGCGGCAGCGGCGGCCTTTCGCCGGCCTTGCACGAACAGCAGGCCAGCGTCAACCTGCGTGGTGGCGTCCTTGAAGGTTAGCCCCACGTCGAACTCGCCCCCCCGGAAGACGTCGGACACGTCCTCCAGGAGCAGCACATCCGGGCTGAGCACCACGACGTGTGACTCGTCCCCCTCAGAAGCGCTGGCGGACAGGTAGGCCGCGAGCGCTGCCGCTCTGCCGGTGTCTGCTTCGCCGTCCGCCTCCAGCGGCGGGCCGCCTCGCAGACGCAGCACCTCCACGCCCTCGGGCAGCCCGCCGTGAAATTGTGTCGACGCGTCCGTCAGCACCACCATCCGCAATACGCGCCCGCGATGCTCATGCGCTCGCCTCGCCGACATGAACGCTGCGGTTACCGCGGCGCTGGCCTCGCTGTGCGGGGCGAATCGGTGGGTGTCGGCCGGGTCGGACAGCACCGATAGAAACGTCAGCGGTACCGCGGGACCCTCCGCGCCCCTGCCGTCTCCCTGGACCGCCTTAACTGACTGCGCGTGTGAGACCCGCACCGCCACAAATACCACTGCCAGCATCGCCACCGCCGCCGTTTCTGCTCTGCGACGAGGCATCGCGTCCGCGACTGGCTAAAGGGGGGTGCTGGTCAAAGCCGGTGCGAGCGGCGGCGGGCGAGCACACCCTAGAGCGAGGCGACGCTCCGGCACCCCGGCGTGGGCTGATAGCTCTGGGCGGGGAGCGTGCAGAACCCCAGTCCCCTTTGAAAGACGGGTGCTGGGGATTCGCTGGGACGTGGAGCACAGGGTAGCGCTTCCTTCAGGAACGGCGGTGCTGCCTCGTCCGTGGTCCCTGTCCCTCCCTATCCTAGATGCTGAGTGGTGGGTGGTTGACTGACGGGGAGGTGCTGGCGGGTGCACGGATCGCCCGTTCACATCACATGTAATCAAGACGATAGAATCACGGCGAGCATGAGGATGGCGATGCATGTCTGGCAGCGAGCAGTGATCAGGGTCTAGAGGAGGACCTACTCATCCAGAGGACTCCTTACGACGGATACCCTATCCGCTAGAATGGGATATATTTGCTGAACTCTTTTACCCTGCTCATAACTCGTCAGCAGCAGCGGCATGCCTGGAGCTACCTGAGACTGACTGTTGCTGGGCTATACCCGGAAGGAGGAGCAGCACAAACGCACAGGGTCACTACCGCCACCAACGATCACGCAGACACCTGCAGACGGTCCGCACCTGTGCGTCGACGGCATGCCGTTGCTCATCGTGTTGGACGCGCTGTCGGCGGAGGAGCGGCGCAGTGGCGCGCGCGAGCTGGTGCGAAAGGCGCTGAGGCGGCTGATCAAGCGCTGCGAGGGGGAGGCGGTGGCGCTGCTGGACGCCGCCGACCTGGCTGGCGCCGAGGAGGGGAGCGCACCCCAGGTGGAGGTCGGCGCCGGTCCCGAGCACCTGGCCAAGTTGTACGAGCCTGGCACTTCATCGACGGGGTGGGCCCCCCCCGGGGGGGGGGGGGGGGGGGGGGGGGAGCAACGCCGTCAGATTACAAAACAGCCAATCTTATCGGTAGATAAAAGGTAAGAGTGTGCACCATTTGGGTGTGCGGATCGAGCCCTGCTTCCGGAAGGAAACAGTTGCTGCTGGGGTGCTGCTAGCAGTTGGGTTTGCGAAAGGGATGGTTGGCATGTATGCATCGTGGTAGCTGCTGCCTGGCGTCTGAGGGGGGCAGGGAAAGGGGATGGGTAGAGCTGGATGCAGAGTGGTGGTGGAAGCGCCTTAGGAAGTGCGCGTATAGGGTAGGTGCGAAGGATGCATTAAGAGAGTGCTCAACTTGAGAGAGAATGGGGAATGGGGACGCCTTGAAAGGCGGAGCATCACCCTCTTACTGGTGACTCTCCTTTCAGAGAGTCACTCCAATCAATAGGCAGAGGGCATGAGTGAACAGCCCCATTTCTGTGTGCATATGGAGATCTTCTTCAGGAAGGAGCGGCTCAGGAGCATCAATTGGGATTCTACCAGGAGTAGTACTCCTGGTGCTTTAGGCACGTTCACGTGTGGAAGGGGTGGGTGGTTGGCGAGCATGCATCGTGCTAGCTGATGCCTGGCATCTGAGGAAGGGGGGGGGGGGGGGGTAGTCGTAGGGGATAGAGGCGTGAGGACTGGGGGCTGCTCCCTTGCGCCATCATGAGGCTGCAACTATACGCTGAATCGGAGAGTGTTCTACTTGTCCTCCCAGTGCCCCTTGGGGTGCCGTTCTGTAGGATCTCTCTCTCTCTCTCTCTCTCTCTCTCTCTCTCCCTGGGAGGCTACTCAGAGGGGAGGCAAGCATCTTCATGGCGTGAACAAGGTCGGCCAGGCAACGAGGCTGGACATGGCTCCCCGCGTGCATGGCGTCAGCTGGGCCGGCGCATCAGAATTGGGTCAATACGGGCAGGGGCGACCGGGCGAGAGCAGGTGCATTGTCGCTGCCCAAAGCGCCCGAGGGTGTCCCGGGGTGCCGCGGATGGGGAGACAGTGGGTGACTGCGGAGGACCAGGCAGGGCGGGAGGCTGGGGCCGGATGCGCACCTGCGCGGGGGAGCCCGTGACGGCCTTGGGGCAAGAGCTGATGGCAGGGTGCCTACCCCCGGCACACAGGATGGCCAAGCTGAATGACTCCAAGCGCGCCGCACATGGCGCAGCGGCGCGCGAGCGGGGCGGGACCTGGTTGCGGCTGCTGGGCGCGGTCTCAGCCACCGAGATGCAAGGTGCATGCAGCTGCCTTCCCTGGTGCGTCTATGTACCTTACCTGGCGGCGGCGGTCTAACCGTTGCCATCACGTGCCGCCCTGGTCTGTGCTGGCTGTTCTTGGGCAGGCCAAGCCGCTGACCCGCCGCGCGTGCTCTTCATCACCGACAGCGCCAAGGACACCGGCTGCCCAGACTTTATCCAGTGAGTCCAGCGCAGCCCAGCGCAGCCCAGCCTAGCCATACCCTCGAACAGAGCTCTCGCCTGCCCTTTTTACCTGTCGTTATCCGCATCTGAAGGGTCATGGGAGGTGAGGTGGGGTCTTGTGTATGCAATGCGGCTGTGGCAGGTAATGTTCTCACGTGCAGACTGAAGGGATATACCACATGGCAGTTTGACCCCCCGCCCCCCCCCTTCCAAGTGATGAAGTACTTGAGCAAAAGTCCTGCTACCTCTGCTGGAGCTCCGTATTTAATGATGTTCCGCCATGACCCTGTGTGTATGTTTTGGGAGCAATGACACCACTGCCGATATGATGAATATGGGGCTACAGTGTCTATCCGCGGCAGCATGCCCTCGCTTGTGGTCTTTCTCCTGGCATCCTTATCCCCATCTCCCCGCCCGCCCACCCATGCCTCCGCAGGGTCGGATCCAGCAGCGGGGCCGCCCTGCACGTGGTCCTCCTTCGCGGCACCTGCCGGCACTGCCCCTGGCTCTCCGACCTAGCGTCCGCCTCCGGAGGTGCGCCCCCATCAGTCCATCCCCCCCAATGAGCCCACAAGCCCGCACATCCGCCAGCCCGCCTGACCATCCTCTGCCCTGATGCTGCCAGCGCCTTTTCCTTCCTCCCAGCATACTCGCACGCAGTGACCATGCCCGGGCGTGGGTGCCGCGCAGCCGTCATGCCCTCGCACATACCCAACCATGCGCCGCTTGCCAAATGAACCGCGCGGTGTGGCAGCATGGCCCTGCTGCCGCGCTGCTCACTCCATGACGTCCCTTAATAGCAGCAGACTTATGCCCCCTGTGTGTCCCATTCCCATGCTGACGTTGCTCCCTTGCCCTCGGGCACGTCCACGGCCTGCTAGGCTCGTACACTGTGGTCATCCCCACCGAAGAGCCGGACGCAAACAAGAAGCGAAGGCGTGGCCGAGGTAGGGTGCGGCGGGGCGCTGTGAGGTGTGAGTCCTTGTAGGAGTGACACTGCTGTTGGGAGCAGTGAGCCAAGCGGTGGCGCGGGTCCGCCGCATTCCCCCCCTTCCCCCTTCTCTCTTCCTGTTTGCCCCTGGTGCCCATCAGCTGAGTGCCGTCACGGCTTGGCCGCCCAGGTGAGGGATTCTTCCAGTTCACACACATCAAGGGCAGTGCCGCACGAGGCGCGGCGGCCTTTGAGCCTGCGGCGGTCAGCCTCCAGGCTGCAGCCGCCAGGCTTGGGGGTGCGGCCCCCACACCGACAATGACCCTGACACCGACAACGTGCTGGACACATCAACCCCGCTCCCACTCCGCTTGCCTTGGCGTTCTATTATCTCAGCAATACTGCCGCATATCCTCTGGGCCGCCGGCCTCCAATCATACCTTGCCAAATTGGTGTCTCGGTAACCCATTGGGCAACTTCCGACATGTACCCAGTCAAGCAGGGCTCCAGGGCACTCTGCCGGAGATATCCAGGATCCACACCTAGAAAACGCAAACACACCGGGCGAGCGAGAGCTGCCTTGCCAAGACACTCGCGTCATTTACGATCGCCACCATGCCGCAATGACTTATCAAGCTGCAACCCCATACTACGTATGCCGGATCTGCAAATGATGTGAGACCAAATTCAGTCGGTCATTATGGTTGCGCATTCCATCGCAGCATTTGAATAGGAAGGCGCTAGCGCTCCAATATTATGATGCGCCAACCGTTCCCAACCGGCCACTCCTTGCTGCAATCTTGTTGCGCAAGTGCCTGGGCTCGACCCCTATCTACTAATATCCGCGGCGGACGCACGATGCTCTGAAACCAGCCCTTGCCGTTGCACCGCCAGCTGCATGTACCTCCATCCTACCACGCCGATGGTACGCAGCGCCCGCCATCAGCGCAGGATCAGAACGGTGCTCAGGCCCCTATCTGAGAGAGAGAAAGGGGGGGGGGGGGGGGGGGATGAGAGCCCCCCATCTGAAGGTCAGCATCTCCGAGCCTCTGTATGGATTATGCGGCTCCATATCCATCACGTGCTCAATGTTAGGCCCGGCCCTGTCGCGCTTCGGCAACAGCGCGCGCCCTGATATCGCGCCCAACTGCTCGAACTTAATTTTGTCACAGGGCGCTGCCACTTTCCCCTGAGGCACCGCTATTCAAGTGCCCCTCCCCGCCCCCCCCCCCCCCCCCTCTCCCCCCCTTTCCCCTCTCGTCTCGCAATCCAAAGTTCCACGGCCGCCCTAACACCCGCTTTGCCGCCGCCTCGTCCGCAGATTGCTTGTCAAAGCTCCAGACAGTCACGCTGTCGCTGGGTCATCTCACGTGCGAGTGGCGCCTGACGCCGCCGCTGCCGGAGACGCTGTGCCACCCGGTAGTGGTGCCCGAGCGCGAGGACAGATCAGACGCCCGGCTGCGGCCCTCACTGCAGCTATCCATCCTCGGTATGCCGTCCCCATCCTCCCACCCGCTGTTGCCCGTTACGCGTCATCACCGTTTTCGCTCAGCAACACTGCTAGATTAGGTGAGGGTGGCAGATTTATCCATCCAGATTACGATACCACGTCTTGGTGTGACTGTCCTGTGTGTATTGTTTTGCAATGCGCCAGTGTTGAATGCGGAATTCCTCAGGGCGGCAGCACAGTGTCGTATCGTATTTGTGGTGCATGACGTACAGGTGCCGACGCGGTAGTATGAACACTTCAAGTAAGAACCTGGCCTACCTGTCAGGGGTTTGCTCTACATGAAACTATCGCGGAACCACAGTTACTGTTGTTTTGGTTGCATGCGGGCACAATGTGAGGCTGACACTGTGGGTTCTCATAGGTGCATCGGCACCCGTAGTGTGAGTATAGCTAATAGTTGTACCTGTTTCTTATAATGATAAACGGTATATTCTGGAACCCCGGGGAGCTCCCATGTCGCCGCCTGGCGCTGTTGCTGCCGGCAGTGTGATGGGCTGCCTCCTGCACTCTAGACCTCCTGCAAGTCGCCTGGTTTCCTGGTGCTCGTTTCCTGGTCCTGTGCTGCTCCTGCCTGTTTAAGTCATATGTATTTGAATATTTGTTGTCAGGGATGGTTTCGGAGCACCGATGCTATTTGAGTTGCGGTCGGTCCACGGTGTGGTCTTTCTACCCAGCCTGGTCACTAGGCACAAGTAAGAGGAAGTGGGGGGGGGGGGGGGGGGGGGGGGGGGGGGGGTCATCGCGTGGTTGCTCGGTGAAGTTTTACCCGCTGATGAGCGACTTGTGCTGTATCAACAGTGCTCCGATGCCATTCACCCGTGATAGGATGATGCGTACCTATACATTTCGCCGCATTGTCCCACCCGCCTACGGCACCGCTACTCTACACTTCCTTATTCTATCCTGACCTGACCTGACCTACCCAAGGTATTGACAGCGCCAGGAACAACAGGTGAATCTAGGGAGTCTAGGATATTGGCCTGACCAGTTGGCGCAAGCACTAGTAAATGCGCAAACTGTCCTGACTATGCGACCCCTCTACTTTAATAAAAGAGGGAAACTTCAATCCGCTGAAACAATCTTAAAGATCGGAAAGTGCTGATGCTCCAAAACCATAATCAGGTCACGCCGCGCAGGCCGCAATGCCAAAGCTCAGTGTGCCGTCCGCACGCGCAGGCTTTGTGGCGGCGCAGGCCTTTGCCTTTCCGCTGGTGACCTCCTCGCATGTTATGTTCCCCGTGAGCTCCAAGCACGCCTTCCCCCCGCTGCTGCTGGCAAGCCTCAAGGTGCACCCCTTTCCCGCCCATGGAGCAGCCCTCTGGTTTTGTCTGCATGGGGCAATGTGTTGGAGCAATCGTGGCCGCATTCCAAAACTGCTTTCGCCGGGCGCCTTTTTGAGGATCCTGCGTTTATGCCTGGTCTTATGACAGGGTGAGCCGCATCATGAGCCGCTTGTTGCAGTGGTGGGCTTGAGCGGTGCACCACCCCCCCCCCCCCCCCCCCCCCCCCTCCCCTCAACTCCCCCCCCCCCCCCCCCCCCCCCATCCCACCCACTGCTTACCCATTTGCCAACACTGTCTCCGAGAGAGACCGTTCTCAGCTTGATAGTACCGAGTCTACGCAGAATCATTCATTGCGCTGATTCCACTTTGAAATGCCTCCCCCCCGCCCCCACACCCCACCCCACACCCCCCCCCCCAACCACCACACCCACCCACACGCACACACACACACACACACACACACACACACACACACACACACACACACACACACACACACACACACACACACACATGCGCACGCCCCAACTGAGGTAAAGCGTGGCGCTCTCTCAAACGCCCAATGCCTTTCTCCCTTCTGCCTCGGTATCCCGCTTGACCGTAGCTATTGGCCTGCCCCCCCCCCCCCCCCCCCCGCCCGGCCCGCCGCCTGTACGCGCAGGTGAGGGCACGACAAGCAACGTGGGCAGCCTCGCGGCGCTGCACCTTGAGCCGGCGCCCAACGCTGCGGAGGGGATGCTCTTCAGCCTCTCGGTATGCTATTGGGCTGTTTTTCGGGCGTGTTTTATCGCATCACACCTGCGATGGCACACCTTCTGCCTCTGTTTGCCACCCATCTCAGTCCATCTCCCTCAGTCAAGCGTGGTTCCCCTATACATGTGGGCGCCGGTATGACGACTTAGTTAGTGTGGTGTTTTTCCGGAGCGCCGCAGCTGTGCAGAGCATTGGCAGCTTGTTCACAGTCAAACTCCGCGAAGTGTGGTTTCGGAGCATCGGTCTCTAAGGTCCTCGTGGTGGTTACATCTTGTTACGAAAAATTGTTTCAGAGCATTTACAACTATTTATGAATCACGGTACAAAGTGGTGCAGTTGGTGTATTTATTAGTGCTTTCGCCAAGTGGTCAGACTGATGGCCGAGACTCCCTTGACAACAATCACTGCTTATGCCTGGCGCTGTCAATGCCTGGCTTCATAGTCGATTCGCAGCCCATCACAACTTGAAAGCCTGCCTTCTTCATACAAGAGTGGTCTCTCCCTCCAACGGTGCCCTGTTTCTCCGTCCGCAGTTGCTGCACAAGGAGCACCCCTCGCTGGATTGGCTCCTGTCTCTGGAGTGCCAGCAGCCGTCGAGCAGCACATTTGGGGACATCGGTCAGCACCTGCAGCACGACCTGCTCAAGGTGAGCGCCACGTCCCCTCACCGAATGTCGTTGCCTGTCACATTAGGCATGCTACAATCACTCGACAATCAGGGTCAGCAAGGTTGCCGAGGTCAGCGCTCAAAACAGGCGCCATCACAAGCTATATACGGCAGTACCGTCTACATGAGTAGGTAGTTTATCTCCTATTCAAACCGTCCTCCAGATCTGGTGTTGGTGGAGTGCTGAATTAACAGGGGGGGGGGGGGGGGGGGGGGATTGTACCGCGGTGTGGCTATAGTATGGTGGCAGCTCCTGAATGGCCAACTTGTCAGGAGTGGTTTCGGAGCGCCCCGGATGGGTGGAAGCTGTTACCGCTGCTTCCTGGCATCGCATGCATGGGACCACGAACGTTGATGCGTACAGACTGTCTGAGTCGCTTTTGTGTGCCCCTGCCTCCCTTTCTCCATCCCCCGGCAGGCTCAGCGCTATGCGCGTTCCCTTCCATCACGGCAGAGTGCCCTGGAGGAGACAGTGGCCCATATAGAGGTGACCCCCCTCCTCCCCCGGCATCGGCATTGCATTTCCGATCCGTCTAGGCCTCTACGACCGACAAGCAGTTCAATGATGAGAGAACGGAGGAGCAGACGAGAGGGAAGAAAAAGGGGAAAGGGACACGTGAAGCAAGGGGTCGAGCGGGGCAACATCTTGTGGCCTGCCAATGTGCCATTCCTTGGGGGCGTCAGGGGACTAGTACCCCCTCCCCACTCCCGTGCGCGCCGTTTGGATGCAGCCGCAGTGCGCCCTGCTGCCGATGTGACGGCCACAATGCGTGCATGTTTGTCACAGGCGATGGCGGCAAGGTACGGCGCGCCGGGAATCCACGAGGCGCTGCAGACCCTGCTGGCAGGGTGCGGCCCCCGCCTGCCTACCTGGCCCAGCGGCACGCCTGCACCTACATCCACCATGGCAGATGTAGGACGTGCTAGAATGCCCCCCCCCCCCCCCTCTCCCCGCTCGACAGCGGCGCATTCCATGGCGATGCAACGGTCTGTGATGAGTCGGAGGGTGTGCCCCAATACTGACGCGGGGCGGAACACCCCCCCCCCTTCCCTCTGCATCACCCTCTTCTGCTGCACCCAGGGTGGCCGCTGAGTTTGAGGAGCGCGAGGCCTCGGAGAAGGCGCAGAAGCGGCAGCACAACACGCGCAGGCAAAACGGTGCGTGTGCGGGCCAGTGGCCATGGCGCAAAGAGGCTCGACCTAAAACTGTTCACCCCGACTTGACAACACTTCTTATCACTCTGTCGACGGCGTCATTTAGTCGCACCCCGGGAAGTCCATCCATGTACTGGGACAGTATCGGCGTGTATGTGTGTGCCAGCAAAACCATTGCTGCCATTATCTGGCTCACAGCACTAAGAAGAAGATATCACAAAAATCCTGACGCAAACAGTGCCTTGCTTGGCGCTTGCAAAACTCGATGTGCACGTAATGAAGTATGTGTGTCTGTTTTGCGTAACAAGACTGCGAGTTCTGCCATCGACCTCATCGCATGCGATTACTGTTGGAGCCGTCAATGCACCCCCTGAGAAAAATGGTCGTCTGTATTGGCAATGCTTTTGTTTGTCTATGCTCCTAAACCACCTTCTCGGTGGTTGTAAGGCGGCACCTCTTTCCCCACCATGGTAGGAGTACCATCAGAGCCTGTGCGCGCGGCTGGCTGAGCAGGCACTGATTCCCCCGGCCGCATGCGCCGCAGCACAAGCCACGGTGAGCTCCCAGGCGCTGGGCATCCTGCAGCAGATGATGGACAAGGCGCCGGACGAGGATTAGCATTCGCGTGTTGGCCGGGTGAAGGAGGGCCTGTGGCCCGTAAGCGGCTCAGCGCCAGAAGGAGCAGTGGCGCAGGATGCGACATGGCATCGCTTAATTAATAGACGTGGCGAGGAGCCTTAAATGTGGGAACCTTGCGAAGCCAGCAACAATACGAACGACCACTTGGTCCATGGGCATGACTGTTTCCCATTGGCAATACGCAAAACACCCCCCTCTCGGGATTAGTGACCGGCTGAGGACAGGCTGATGCTATAGAGAAGGAAGCATGCCCGGTGGCAAGTTTCTATGTAGTAATACGAATCACCGCAGTCAGAATGCCATGCAGCCACATGCACCTCGTGTAATTAAAAGGACTACCTTTCCCTCTTTTGCCTCTCAAAACAAGGAGCAACTCTATAATACTTTGGAATGCTCATAAGCTTACGGGCACGAATGTGCTTGTAAATCCCATTTGGTGTACATCCAAAATTGAGCCCACTTAGGATGGGTGAGGGAGAATCCTCAGGAACCTGGGAT
This sequence comes from Tetraselmis striata, assembly GCA_006384855.1. NCBI lineage: Eukaryota > Viridiplantae > Chlorophyta > Chlorodendrophyceae > Chlorodendrales > Chlorodendraceae > Tetraselmis > Tetraselmis striata. The sequence goes on from VCJN01002855.1 coordinate 26,126, forward strand.
TTTGTGCTGCTAATGTCGATAAGCAATGAGGCTAGCTAGAGGGAAACACGCTAGTAGTCGCTGGGCATCTCTTGGTAGGTGCTGAAATACGAAGAAAACATGTAGGGGGCTGTTGACTGCCGAACGTGTTTTGCAAATGGCGTCCATTGTCGTTTATGTGCTCAACGCCCCCAGGTGACTACTACGCACCAGTACCAGTATATACCTATGAAGTAACTTGACAGTTGAATCAGCGATGCGTCGATTTTTCAGAAAATTTTAAAAGAACAGGTTCTATATCACTAGCCTACAGTTCCATGAATTACATTGCAAGCGCTTTGAAGTACCAGAGTTTTTTTCCATTACCAGCAGCGAGTAGCGAGTACCAGTACTCATAGCTTCCCAACCGTGAGATCGTAATCGGACGGCTGTGTAATTAAGGACCGTGGGCGGGCGGGTGGGTGGATTATAGTACTTAGTAGTACATGCCAGTAGATAAGCGCTTCAGTCATGCACCTATAGGCCCGATCCGCTGCACTATACGGGTACCCGTATGGCAACAAAGTTCACCGCCGAAAAATCGACGCTTCGCGGGATAACGGAGCGTCGCCTACTGGTAACTGGGCCCTGGGCTTTCCGTATCTGGATCGTTGTCTAAACGGCCGTCGGAGAGACGCTGCAAGGGTTTCACTGGTGCCAGTCCTGTCCCGGGGGCGGAAAAAAAAACAGTACCAGTAGTCGCCACTACTGCCCCCTCCCCCCCTCAGAGAGCGCCCTCGCGCGGCTTCCTACACCTATCCACATAAATCTGTGTTTCATGCATTAAATCAACATGTCCAATTGCTGCCCATACGCAAAAAACGCCGGGGCTGAGTGCACGGATGTTCCAAACGACTAGGGCACTCAGGAAAATCACCGCTTTGAAATCGCGCTAGACTTGGCCGTGCCACACAGCAACCGTTGCCACCTACTGTTTCGATCATGCAAATGCAGCTCGGGGGGCGACATCTCCATAAATTCACGAGTTGTTATTCATTTCCCATCCATGCCCATGGATGGGCATGGCCTACGCTTGCCGCTTTACTCAAACCATTCCAGTGACTCTTGTTGAAAAAATGCTGCACTATGTGTGTTGGGCATTGATATCGTGTCATTTAGGGTGTGCGTCATCCCTAAATGACCTCCTCATCACCGGCATCCCCACGAATGCCAAAGACACCTGCATTTTACGCTGCTATTCAATGATCTGGTCGCTAAAGACCAAGCACTTGAAAAGGCGGCGTGCACGCGTACTATCGACAACGTGATCCGACTGCTCTGCACCGACAAAACCGGAGAATGGGTGTTACATGCGGACGCTCGCGTCGTCCACCCCCCTTCCCCCCCTAAGCGGCAGCTGCTGACGCTACAGCCTCCCCCTCCCACTAGTACCGGCTCCGTGATCGTCCGCCTCGCTCGCCGTGAGTCCGCGGTCGACATTGTCTTGCGCGCACAATGGACCGGCTCACGCAGCGTCATCCCAATAATTATTCCCCGTTGATGCGTTGTCCGCTTGCTAGGCGCCCCTCGTCTGGACGATGTGGAGCGCCCCGTCCACCATGTATGGATTCGCTCCGCATCCCTGCGTGGCTAGACGAAGACCGACTTGTGGCAGCACCTTGCAAAGGGGTTGCTGCTCGCCTACGACGCTGATCCCGCCGCAGCCGGCGCCGAACCGGCGCAGCCGCCGCCTCTAGCCGCCAAGGAACTGCCACGAGCCGGCCTGCGCGCGTGGGCAGACGACGCCGCAGACGAGACAACTACATAAGCGATCACCCGGCCCCACACCAGCACACTGTTTGAGCCGCTGGAACTCCGTGAGGTGTGGAAGCCCCGCCGCATCTCCGACGGACCCCGGCTTGAACTACTGGATGTGGAGCCCGTGCGCCTATTGCAAGACGTACGCATGGGCGCAATCTTGTTCCTCCCCTACGACTCTTATTTGACCCCGCGCCAAGCTGCAATCCACGTTGTGGTTGAGCACCCGGACGACGGCACAAACCCTCTTGCCCACCCGCGAGCCGGCGTTCTTCAACATGCCTTGGCGAAACAATTCTTCCGGAATGCGTTGACTGCTCGCACGACATATACGGGACCGCCCTTGGCGGCTTCCCGCACCTCGTGCTGCCAGATGTCGCCGGGCTAGCGGAGGCGATCGCCGCCACCTTCGGTCAGCGCGTCAACGGGACGTCCGAGATCGGGCACGCCGAATGGATGACCCGCACCTTCCGGGAGGCATAAGTTAAGCCATACGAGTACGACTCGGAGCCCCGCTTGCCACCCGTCGGCGAGGCGATGAAGCAGCATATTAGGGCGATGTCGCTCGGCAAGAAGGACGCTGAGTTCATCGACACCTTGCGCCTGATGACCCTCTCGCTCAATTGCCCCCTTGCCCTCCCCCGATCGATCCGGCTGCGCACAGTGACCATGTACTTGACCCCGGTGGCCGACGACCCGACGACCCGTCGACCCTCGATATCCACCCGTTCAGGCTCACCGTCATGGAGGCAAGCGAGATAACCGACCGCAGCAGCCAACGCGCGTAGTCTTAAACGCCGGGCGCCCCGCTCGCCTCCCTCGCCCTCCGCGCGGAACGGACAACTCTCTACACCCTAAATCCTTCGCCCCGCCGAGCGCCACCACAGCCATATCGGGGGCACACGCGAGAGCGGCAATTTGGAGCAATGGCGCAAGACCGTGTATTCGGCTGGCCGCCCCAAACTCGTAGCCGCCGGCAAAGCGAACGCGCAGCCGAAGGAGCGGGCAGCGGTGGAGCGTCAACCGGTGACACTTCCAGTCGAGCGGCTAGCGAACCGGCGCAGCCAGCCCCAAAAGGAGCCCCCAGAATAGCCCTCACACTACCCGCCCCCGGCCAACGCCCCACCCGCCGCGACAGCCCCCAAAGACGCATCACTGGGCGTGGTCGGCGAAGACCCTCGATCTGCCCGGTTTCGAGCGCGTCGTCATCTAGGTGCAGACGGCGGTGGCAGCCCTTGATTAGCATCATCCAGCAACCGGTGCAAATCCGGCGGCACCCCAACGCCTACAACAACAGTCGCCGCCCAGGGCTGCGCCGCGGTGCCACGCGACTTCGAAAGCTCTTACTCGACTGCGAGGAGTCCGGCATGGAGGTGGACGGCACACGAGCTTGCATGCGAGGGACCGACAGCACCCCGACATGGGCGCCCTTGAGCTGGAGTCGCACGCCCCCCTGTCCAAACTGATTCTCCGCGACGGCACGGCCGAGCGTCATCTCATCCAGTGGAGCGAGAGACGACGGACGCAGCCGAAATATCCGAGCTGTCATCGCCGGCCAGCAATCCAGCCCTCGAGTAGGCGAGTCCCGCTTGGCCAAACTCTCAGCTGAGGCCGACCACCACCCCAACCCCCGCGCCGGCGATCTTGCTGGATCAGCCGCCGGCTTGCTAGAAGCCAGCACCAGCCAAGCCCGCCGGCAAGGCGGCCAAGACCAAGCAACAGCGCAGCTGTAGCCGCGCCGCTCCCATGGGCAAGTCAGAAACAGCCCGCCGACGGGCGCCCGCCACTAGGCAGCGGCCACTGGGAGGTGAGGATCTTGAGTAGTGCGGCAGACTTGGCGGCACCCACATGCACGCAGTGGGCGCTGGTAACTTCTAAGATCCGTAACATGCAGAGTGCAGTAGGGGCTCAGCGAGGTGATCGGTTGTCACGATCCTTGGATCTCGGGACGACCGGGGAGCCCTACGGGGGGCTTTTCATACAATGCTCGCAGTTCCGGTAGAGCATGTTGGCGCCGCCGGACAGCACCCATGTACGAAGGGCTGTTAGAAATACTTCCTGCACGTCCCCGGCCTAGTGTCGGCCTCTCTGAGATCCGTCTATGGATGGGAGGGGGGCTGTGCGACTACTTGCGAGGGATGTTCGGAAATACACATGTGTTCTCGTACCTCGGTACGGCCCGCGACCGACCTGCAAAAAATCTGGCCTACCTCCCTACCGGTATGGGTTCCACTTGCTACTCCGAGCTTCCTTGCGTTATACGACGGAGTGTTCGGCGGCGCCCTGCGGGCGACCCGTTTGGAACACACGGGGAACCCTCAGCCGTTCCATGAGAACGAGTAAGGGTGGCGAGCGGCGCGAGGAGGCAGAGGCTTGGCAGTAAAAGGTGGGGAGGGCGTTTGGGAACGGAGAGGCCGGGCATGGTGGCTACTCGGGGGCCAAGCGCAAAGAGCCGGAGTGCTCTTAGGGAGTCGCGGCCATGCAGCGGGAGGAGGCCGTTGGAGGCCATCAGCCATGTTTCACATTGGACGGGCGGCTACAACGGCGAAGCGCGGTGTGGCGACAAGCGGCGCGAAGTCGAGAAGGACCGGCTGCCTGCCACGGAGCAACGTGTGGACACTTGGACGAGTTGGAGGGGGGGGGGGGGGGGGGGCAGGGGGGGGGGGGGGGGGGTAGTGCCCGCTTGTCCCCTCCAACCCCCCTTGGCGCCCCTACCGAGGACAGCGCTCAGACGGGCGAGATAGCGGCAGCAGCGGCGGACCGCGGCCGAGGCCAGCGCACCGCCATAGCCGGTGCGGCGGGGTGATTGCTTTGGCGCATCGACCTGCGGGATATTTTCAGCTATGGCGGAAAGTGGAGCCAAGACGCGCGGCGACCGCAACACTGAGATGTAGTCGTGCCGGTGAATTACTAATAATGTGAAGGAAACCCGGGGGTGGGGCGAGTACGGCATTCATCACCCATGTTATTTTGCCAATTACTAGCGATAGTCGCTCTTGCTTTGCGACTGCTTGTAATTATCCAAAAATGACAAAGCTACTGATCACGAGATAGTAGGAGGCGGGGCTAGAAACGAAAGAGGCCGGCCGTACCTTGCGCTATGATAGTGTAATTGCACTATGTGTTTTCCATCGAGGCTAAAGACATCATGCCCTAAAAACGACTCACTTTGAACAACAAAGAGCGGCAGATTATCACGTTGCAACCAAACTCAATTTCACTTTCCCGCCAGCGTAGCCGCAGCCAATAACTACGGCGCAGGTAGCGGACGTCGCTAGCGAGGAAAGCAAATGGGCGACAACCAACGAGGAGGAGGAGCCGCAGTTCATGGGCAGGACGACCACCCACATGTACGGGGAGATCGGGAGGACGTCCCAGGACCCTTATTGTATCCGAACCGGCGCGCCGCCTCTTATTAGTATAGCCAAGAATCACTGACGTTTCTAACCGCAACCCCCGTATATACTGCATATTGTGTAATTTCCAAACTACATGCCCGTCATAGATAGTGTACTTTCCGATCTGCGAGAATCGCATAAGCGCCGGTACTCAATACGCCGTGATGTGACAGGTAACGCGCAGAAAAATTCAGAGCAACAAGGCGCGGTAGCCCTCGCCAAACCCCACTGGCCGGCTCAGCGGTGTATAAAACACTGAACATCTCATGGCTATTCCGATTAGCTCCCCTCCCGCATCACCTTAGTAGCCGTAAGCGGGATGCCTCCGGCTGCCTTTGCTTGCCTGGCGAGCTCTTGATGAGATGGGTCCGACTTAGGTAGAGACGACAACAAAGGGCGCCGCTGCCCTAGCTATAGCCCATTGGACCGAGGAGGGGCTTGGAAACCAAGAAGGTCGGCCGTAGCTTAAACGGTGATTGCACTTGTGTTTTTTATTGTGGTTGGAGCAGATAGCTTGCCCATGGAACAACTCGGTATGGATAGTGGAATTGCAGCGGACTAGCGCGTTGTAATCAATTTCGATTTCAATTTAGAATTTATGGTTTCGGAGCAAATCACAACAACTCTTGATGTAATCATTGCATTCTGTAGGTCGAAGCGTTGCTCTGAGAAGTGTGATTGCATTTCTATATCGCAAATATGCCATTATTGTGAGCCAAGTGGCCCACGATGGCGTGCAAGTAATTGAGAAGTGCGCGTAGCCCACATACATGTGCATTGTTCAAGGAAAGCAGCATGGCGGGACTAGGTACATTATCCATTGAAAATGGGCCAAAAACTCAACGTGGGACGTGCTCATCAAATGGGGGTCAAAACTGTATTAAAAGGGAGGCTATACCGAATGAAATTTATGTGTTGTACGAATGTACGACGTCGTCAAAAACAGCTGTTGATATTGCACGAAAGTACTACTAAGTGATGGCATTATAGTCGGTACGATGTACTACGTTCGGGAGGTGCTCACTTTTTTGTCCGCCCCGGGACAGGACTATTGGCACCAGTGAAACCCTTGCAGCGTCTCTACAACGGCCGTTTAGGCAGCAATCCAGTTAAGCCATGGGTAGGCGACGCTCAGTTTTTGTCAAGAAGCAAATTGTCGAAGCATTCTGCAAGACTAATTAGAGGCCAATGACGGAATTTCCAACATGTTGGATCACCTTCTAAAACACTGCCATGAAGACGACGCTGTACTTTGGCGCTGTGTTGAAATTATACTTGGAATTGCACCCATTTTTAGAACAGTTTGACCCCCTCTAAATGGCCACATCTCACGTTGAGTTTTGCGCCCATTTTCACTGGATTTGCGACAATTCCCGCTGTATGGCCATCAAAGAATTTGAGTAGAACGTCTGAAAGTGCATCCAGCAGAATATCACGCGTCCGAGTAACGCGCCTTGAGACGCATTTTGCATAACGGTACACGCTCATGTTGGCGCTGGCACAATCCGATAAATAATCATGCTTTTTCCCAATGATATATTGATTATCTTCGGCGCAGCTTTTGCGCAGTGCCAAGGCGTCTAGGTATGAACCTATTTGAGGCAGATTTTCGAAACGATTGTTCGCAAATCTGTTCAAGATTTAATGCAAGTAGACATTCCCAAGCATTCCCCGCGCATCGGTGTGAGTAGTTTGCCGTCAGCAAGCGGGTTTGCTTCGCACGCGCGGCAGAACTGCATTTGCGACTATTTCCCAATAGAGCGTCTATAAACTTACAATTGCATGTGTTGACCTAACCTAGAACTACCCAAGCTCCAGCGTGATGTGTTTCCTCAGTCACACACGGCCTTCCCGCCATGTCTACCAGTATGCATGCGCGACTGCACGTGTTGGGCGTGCCCACCCATGTGTTGTGAATGTACCCAAAACGCCTAATATGGCGCCATTACCGATCGTGTTGATTGCTAATTAGGGTCATGTGTCTCTATTAAATACAATAATAACGATGGCAGTACGTGAAGCTACAGCATGGCATGCGAGCGTTTCAGGTCATAAGTCCGAGGTTCAGCTAACCCATTACTCTTAAATTCAGATTCCGCCAATACGGCCATAAGGGGCCTCGGACTTATATGGAGGGGTGTAGTCATCGTAGTTAGTGTCCTGGGTAGTGCGATACTGGAGGACGACTACCGCATCACCGCTACTGGCGGCAGATCATCCCACTCCTGCCATATCCTTCGTGCCTCTCTAGTTTCTTCGGTTCCCGGCGGTGGATCGCTTGAGCTTGCAGGTGCGTAACAGTCCTCGTGTGTGTAGGTGTAGGACGGCGTGAATATGCACAGCGCATTGCAACGCATTAGTTGCTACGTCCCTCGTGATCAAGTTTAAGGTGATTACATTGCGAGGAGCGGCTCGGTCCAGATCGTTCAGGCGCCTTGTCTCAAGCGCCGGTCGCGAGCTGCATCTGCAAGCTCTAAGATGTCCCAGGAACCCGCCACGCTGTAGTCCCCAATGCGCTCGCGGCGCAGCGCGGTGAGGTGCGCATGAGTGCCGACCGCCTCCCCCTGACAAGCGACAGCAGCCGGAAGCAAAACACACAGTCAACGCCGGTGCAATGAAGGGGAAGGCTGGGAAGGGGATGAGAGCAAACGGACGAATTGCCGTGCTGCCATCTTGGCCATTCGGGTCTGGGGTCTGTGGGGGGAGGGGAAGGGGAAGGGGGGGGGGGGAGGCACCAGATCGTGCGCAAGGGAGCGGATGTATGTTCCCTTGCCGCAGACGACGCGGAAGTGGAGGTTCTGCGCGTCCGCATCGTCTCGCCAGAGGTCGAACTTGGACACGTACACGTCGCGAGCGGGCCTGCGCAGCAGTGGACCCACCAGAATCTGAGTGCCTCGACAGTGGCGTGCCCCAGGGATCTTGCCCGCTTGCATTCCGTGCATCCTAATTGGAATGTACGGAATCATGGAGCTTTGAAAGGGAGAGTGGTGACGAAATCCCTCGGCACGATGTGGTTATTTGTAGCGGGGTGAGATCGCTGCCGAGCAACGTTATACATGATACATGGTTTATCATGGCGTACCATAATGCATGGTTTTGATTTCCAGGCTTGAAAAACAAAACATCAACAGCCCACTACTTGTCTGGTTTGGGAGCAGCCGTAGCTTTGAGCGGCCATGGTTTCCTGTGTGAACTTTCGGTGGAATGTTATAATTTTAGAGTGTCAATATTGGAGTCTTGACATCCGACAGGGTTGTCGAGCAATGCGGAATGGGCTCCTAGGCAGGAGGGTGCACTATTCTTGCCGCCATTGCCAACACCCGAGCATCACCAGTCATCCAGAACTCGATGGTTTCGGAGCATTTGCAGCTTAAGAGAATCACATCAGTAGCAAGTGTACGCAGACTGCAGAAACAATGTGATCGACCATCCCATCTATCTCATGCCTTGTCAGGCAAAAGCACCGGCTTGTCTGCGCCTACTGAAATCCTGATATAACGCATAGGGTTCTCACTCGTAAGCAAAGCAACAGGATACCACAAGTCTTGGAAGGTGCCCGCAATTGAATTTGACTGCAGTAACTCCCGCACACAGCAGGTCATGCTGTGTGGGTTGCTTTCAAAAAAACTTATTGGGGTCGCGGAGAGATTCGTGTGGCGCAACGGGTTTATTCGGGGTATCAGTCAGTTGTGACATTTACGAGTACGATATACTACAGGTCAGAACGAGTACGATGTGTACAAGTATTAGTAGGATGTGCACCTGGGACTACGAGTATATGTGCGATAAAATGCTGCCGTGTGGCAAGCAGCATTGTGCTTTTGAGGCAAACGTCGCTGCGATTGCTAAACTGGTTATCGGAGCATGAGTTTACAATCCAGAGATCTAGAGGTCAACAGTTCAAACCTTGATGATGTCAGCCAGCAGAATGTGTCCCCGGGGAGGAGGGGGGGGGGGGGGGGGTGTAGTATGACAAGTACGAGTACAATATACTACGGGTTGGTACGAGCACAATGTGTACGAGTACTAGTAAGATGTGTACCTGAGACTACGAGGATATGTGCGATAAAATGATGCCGCGTGGCAAGAACTGTGCTTTTGAGGCAAACGTCGCCTCGATTGTTACACAATGAGGGCTGATGATAGTATTTCACATTGTTTTAAAAATTTCCGAGTACTTTCATAAGCTTGTCACTGACAAGGGAAGCACTCAACTGCCGCAAAACGTCGTGCAGTGGCGAAGTATATTATAACTTAAGCATTATTTGTCATATCTTTGGGGCGAGGGGCAGCATTCAATGGCAGCATCGCAACAAAGTTTTGGAGCATCAGTTGTGTCAGAGCGGCGGCATACACGTTTCATCTCGCACAATGACCACAACTAGCTTACCGGAAGGATGGCAGTGACTTTTGGTCTTGTCCTGCTTGCAAAATGCTTTGGCTGGCGTTGCAGGCAGTGAGTAAATGCCATAGCGAAATATGGTTTCGGAGCACTGATCGTCATGATGTGGACGAGACGGGCTAGGATACACTGTGGGAGGGTGGAGTTGGAGCATGGCCAGTTTATATACACGTGGCATAACTGAATGGATATTGCCCACTTGCACCATGGTTTTGGGGCAACTATGAGCAATGCGCGGATGCCATGGCGCAATATGGTTTCGGAGCATTCATTGGTGTGCTATGGGACTACGCATTCGAACCGCCTTGCGCAGGAGCGTTTGAAGCCGTAGCAAGCTTATATACATATGTGGCGAAAAACATAGCAGGGTATTGATTGGCCCAACGCATTTGTCTCATTTGTCTCTTTGACATGATGCAACAAAACGGGCATCGTCAAAAGGCCAGCGCCACCCCAAGGGTATGTATGGACAAACAACTCCCGGAGTTTGAGAATGACCTTTCTGGTCCATCAGGTCGATCATGCGGGTCAATGTGGCGCTCAGGGGGGGGCATCTAGGACATTCTAATGCGCACAGTGCGCGTGAGGTATAGCCCTACTGGTGAGACTGCCGATATGACCCACTTGTACAACATGGTTTCGGAGCAGTTGTGGCTCTAGGGCCTTGAATTGTGTCGCGCCGCTACTCGCGAGTAGATTAGGTTTGCATTTAGTAGGCGACTCCGACAATCCAACCAACTCCTTTGTGCCACAGTACCTCCAATACTTGTGCCCTGACGCCGCACTTTCTATCACCAACACGGATGCTTCTCAGGCGTATGCGGAAGTAATGGGCAATCCACGCGCACCTCTCAATCTCCTTTCCCTTGCGCGCCAGCTCGTACAGCTTCTTGCCCTTTATTTTGATGGCGGAGAACATCGGCGGCACCTGCTGGATGTCGCCGAGGAAGGCGTCCCGCGCCGCCAACAGCTCCTCGTCTGCGTGAATCACGGCGCAGATCTGGGTGGTGAGCAGGGCCACGTTCCTGCCCACTCCAAGGGAGAGTCCCCCCCCCCCCCCCCCCCACAGCACCACCATCACCACCACCACGAACTTGCGCCAGCGCACCTGTGATGTGCTCCCACGGCGCCGTCTGCTCCACCGCCGACTCCTTGTCATACGACGGCGTGCCCTCGCCCAGCCGTATGGTGCCTGGGCCCAGGCCGCAGGCGCCAATTAGACCACTGTCTGCAATGCCAATGGTGCCAAACTGCCACTGGCGCGCCGCTGCAGAGCTGTCCCGGGTGGAGGGAGTAGCACCGAGGGTTTTAAGGTGGGGGTGGAGGATGGGGGGCAGCATTACAAGGCGTGCCTTGCCTGTGTACTCCTTCTCCTGCGCCATGAAGGAGTCCACGTGCTTGGTGCCCTTACCCACACACACGATGACAAGCCCCGTTGCCATGGGGTCCAGCGTGCCAGCGTGGCCCACCTGCCAGCGCACGTGCCGGCGCTGTCAGCGTCTTTGCCCGCTTTGCCCGCAGATATCAGAGCCTGTAATATAAGCAACACGTAAGGGCTGCATGCAAGCCATAGGAACATTTGCTGCAGTTCCGATATAGGTTTCTCGACGTCGGACAGCTAGGGCAGCTAACCCGTGTTCTCATAACCTCGTCGGCAATCGCAGGCTTGCCCACAGACAAACCATTAGGATGGCGCTCAGGCATGCGAGCAGATGTATGTGTGTGTGTGTGTGTGTGTGTGTGTGTGTGTGTGTGTGTGTGTGTGTGTGTGTTGGGGGGGGGGGGGGGTGATGGAGTGGGAGCGAGGGGGGGGGGGGGTGTTAGTTGGATTTGTCAGCTCTCCCCCCCCCCCCCCCCCCCCCCCACCCCCCCCCCACCTTCTTAATCCTGAGCGCCCCCCGCAGCTTGCCACACAGGTCGAAAGAGGTCCAGTCCATCGGCTTGTCGATCAGCACCATCGCGTTCTGCCATGTCTCCATGGCCGGCATCTCCGGCGGCACCACCTGCGTAGGCAGCGGCGGGAGCTTCTTCTTGCGCTGCTGCGTCTGCGGCGGCGGCGGTGGCTGCTCCGCCCTGCGCTCGCACGCACCGCGCCGGAACAACCGTCACGCGCACGCTACCCTGGCGCCCCGGTGGATGCAAAGGGAGGTGTAACGCTGGCGGCGGCAGGCAGCGGCGCTCTGCTCACCGCGGCGGCAAGTCGGTGCTCTCGGCCGCCGCCACCCACGCCGCGACCCGCCCTCGCCCGCTCGGCTTCGCGTAGCTGCCGAGCCGCGCCACCCGCGGCGCGCCGGCGCATGGGTTGCCGGACCGCATGATTGTCCTATTCGACCAGTACGCGGCGCCGCCATGATGGCGCGCGAGTGCCGGTGGCGGCGGGGCGCGGCGCGGAGTACTCGGCGTCCTCGCCATCGGCGGCGGCGAGCCGGCGGGGGCGGAGGCCGTCGCCATCCTGTGCACAAGCCGGCCTGCGATCCCTGTCAGCGAGAAGGCGCCCTGACGACCACCCTGGAGCAGCATGTACAACAGAAGAGCGCGAGCAGCGGGCGTGGCGGCGGTGGTGGACGGAAGGGGCGAGCGGCAGCTCGGCGCAGTTTTATCCCGTCCCTATCGGCAGCGGATATCTGTCGCTGATTTTTCCCGCCCTCGAGATACGACTGGACTGTCGCTACAGGTACGACTCTCGTCGCCCGCCGAGAGCGCACAGGTCGGGCGACAACTTGCGTAAGGATATGTTCCGTCTGACGGAAACCGCGTTGCGCGCCCAGCGCTGCCAGCAACGACCCGCTCTCGTCGAACACGATGACAGTTGTCGTTGGCTCCGGCCGCTTCTAATGGATTTTCAGCCAAACGGCTATGTGCGCGTGCTGTTATCTAGTGGTGGCGGAGCCCCGGTGATGATGTCCTATTACGGAGTAGTCAGCCGCTAGACTAAAATAGGCTGAACAGTCTATTTTATTGGGCGGGAAAATGGTCGGGGGAGGGGGGGGGGGGGGGGGGTTCAGGATTGTCTGCTTGGGTGCTGCTGACGACTGGGGTTGTTCGACCATCATCGTCGCGCCGACGATGAGAGGGTGCTGAAATGGATGCGGGCGTGCGGGAGCTGTTGGTGGTTTCGGAGCACATCACCAGCGCGCGTGCTTCCTCATCATTATCATCATCATAATTAATACTGCCATGTACCTTAGGCCATTACACTGGACCTGACTCCTACTCTGGTTAATCGCGTGGGGCGAGGTGGGCGGGAGCGATTAAGAAGCCGGAAGTGAGCCGGATCTTGGAGCCCCCGAACTGTTGTAGTGTGAAAGCCGAGGTTCCTACGACCACCGCGGCCCACTACACCTTGACCTAGTGTCGCTTGCTCTTCCTCCTTCGATGCTGCTGCGGTTGTCGCTTTATTTGGTGCTCAACGCTTCAGTTGCTTCAACTGTACCATCAACTGTCGTTAGGCATGGAACAATTAATAGTTAAAATATTGGAACGGCGAATGCTAATAAGCGGAGAGCGTGCGGTGCGCGCGACCGTGCCGCCCCTTCCAAAAACATCATTTCGCCGCCACAATTACCACAGCTCCGTAGGCAGCGAAGTATACATGTTTAAAGGGGCCAATCGCATTTCGTATGTAAACACATTACATTACCGTGTTTGCTCGAAGTCGCCCCTGCGGCACATTAGTCTTATGTAGATAGTCTGAGGTGCCGGATATAGCTTCATCGGTTTTCCAAAATATCGATGAGGAGTCAATACAATAGACCAGACTCCCAACATACTTAGAGATTCATAGGTTACGCCGTAGGCAACGGCGCCCAGATCAACACCTGGTGGCTTAGCTAGAGGTGCACGCCTACGTGTACGCCGTTGCGCCCATCACGGCAGCGTCATCATCACAATGATGTGCTGCCGGTAAACTCGTTCTCGGTACTTCTCCGCCCCCTCATGCCGACCTCGCCGGGTGCGGATGACCGACCTATCTATAGGTGGAGCGCCTCGAGAACTAGCGCCTTGCAAGCTCTGCAAAGAATGCGGGTGCGTACGCGCCACGTATGGCGGGGCGTTATCAGCTGAGGGGCCACCTGCTGTGTAACTTCGTCCGAGTGAGCGTACGCATCGCGATCGTGCGTTACGCGGCGGTACGAGGTTGCTTTAGCTGCCCCTCAGAAATAGGTTATTTACGGCGTAGATAACGGCGCCCGGGTTAATACCCGCTGGTCCATCTAGGTGTACGCCGGCATGTACTCGTATCACGGCGTCATCAGCATGGTGCTCAACTGCCGGTAGGCTAGTTATCGGTATCTGTCCGACACCCGTGCCGATATATCCGTCGGTGCATAAGACCGACACATATATAGATGGGGTGCAACGAGAACTAGCGCCTCGGAGGTCCTACGAGGCACGCCACCGTGTACGCCCCGCATATGACGGGGCATCATCAACAGAGGGGCCATCTTCCAGTTGACTTCATCCGAGTGAGAAAGCATACTCAACGACTTGCGCGTCGCGACGGTACAGGTAATCAGCAGGGTATATAGCCTTCGTCCGAGCGAGCGTACGGCCATACATGTACGCATCGCGATCGTAGTGCGTGGCGCCACGGTACCCGTACGAGGTTACTTCGGCTGCTGCCCCGCCTACTCAGAGCTTTAGGTTAATCCTTTTGCCGTAGACAACGGCGCCCGAAACACGGACACCGAGGTGTACGCCGGCGTATACTACGCAGTCGCACCTATCGCAGCGTCGCCAGCAACGTGATCCGCTACCGGGATGGTAGATCTCGGTACGTCTCAGGCCCCGTGCCGATATATCCGCCGGTGCTTAAGACCGATACATAGGTGGGATGAAACGATACCTAGCACCGCCTTGCAGGTCCTGCGAGGCACGCCGGCGTGCACGCGCTGCGTACGACGGGGCGTCATCAGCATAGTGATCATCTACCGGATAACTTGGTCAGAGTGAGCCGACCATTACCTGATGTGTGCGTCGCGATCGTGCTCCGTGTCGCGCGACGGCATCATTTGTCCAAGGTACTCAGTAGGGCAAACTCCGTCCGAGCGAGCGTACAGCCGTACACATCGCGATTTCGCGTGGTGCGACGGTACGAAGTTAATCGGCTCCTCTCATCAGAGATTCAAGTTGCGCCGAAGGCAACGGCGCCCGAAATACAAAAAACACCGGTTGGTCCAGCTAGGTGTCTGCCGGGGTGTACGCAGTTGCGGTCATCGCGGCGTCATCATCTGCGTGATCCACCGCTGCTACTGGTAAGCTACATGTAGTTCTTGGTCCGTCTTGGGCCCCCGTGCCGATATCCACGGGTGCGTATCCTACCATACCAATTATAGAGGTGAGTCTTTTTGTCTGTCTGTCTATATGTCTGTATGTCTGTCTGTCGCCGAACTTCGGAACGGTTTCGCATAGATTATTAGATAGATAAAAATGTATCCGTTTTAGATTCCGTCATAATTCCGCGCAGGCCAAAATAACCGCAGCGCTTTACTGTTGACTACATGTACCGGTACGGGTACCGGCCGCCCGGCCGCAGCCGGCCGGGCCGGTCGTCGCCGATCGTCATGTGTAAGGGGCGGGCATGGCGCGAAGCGCCGAGCCCGCCGTGTGGACCGGAGCCGGACGCGGAACGCCGTCGTTCGTCCGTCGCCGGACGCCGGACGACCGTCGCCCGTCCGCCCCGCCGCCTCGCCGCCGGGCCTTCCCGGGTTACCGCAAAAAGCGGTGCACCCTTTGGCACACACTTGCCGCACACACTACTTGGATGCATCCACAACCTATTAAAGCACAGCGCTAGTCGCCCCACAATAACCCTATGATTTACTAGTCATTAACGGACGCCGGGCCTTGGGTCGGTGGGTCGGCGGACGCGGGGTTGTACAATGTATCAACTACTAATACGATTCATCCTTGCGGCTCTCTAAATACCACACTCCTGCAACGGGTCTACTTGTAACCGATCTATTGCCGGCGCGCAACGGCGGGAACTAGCGCCTCACAAGTCATGCAGGGCACGCCCACGTGTACGACGCGTACGATGAGGGGTCATCTGTCGGCATGTAACATTGTGCGTTGTGTGAACATATAGGCACTACGCATCGCGATCGTGTGTCATGCGACAAGATGTACGAGGTACTTCGGATCCCACTCAGGGATGATTGGGGTTACACCGAAGACAACGGCGCCCATGTTAACGCAGCTGTTCCAACTAGGTGCACGCCATCGTGTACCGGTACCTGTACGCAGTTGCGTTGCTCATCTAGGCGTTGTCATTAGCGTGACCCGCTGTAGTACCAGTACGAGTACACCCCCCCCCCCTACACACACACACACACACACACACACACACACACACACGCAGGGTCACATTGCTGGAGCGTAGCGAAGAGTAGCGCCTCGCGGGTCATGCAAGGCACGCCGGCGTGCGCCGCGCACGATGGGGCGTCATTAGCAGCGCGACCCGCTGCCAGTCACTATTCGTCCGTGTAGCCGTACGCATCGGTCGTGCTCTGCGCGATGGTACTACCGATACATGTACGATGTTAATACGGTTGTACACCGTTCGCTCGTCCATACCGCCGATACCAGTAGCGCTCGGTCGAGGTGCACCGCACTGACGAAGGGGCTTGGCTCGGCTGCCGGCGCGGTGTTGGTCGATGTCAGGCTGCGGCGATCAACGCATCTCCCGTGGCTGGAGTAGGCACAAACGGTGGCTCGCGGACTACTTGTGTAACGCTTTGCAGGCGGCGCAACAAAATCAATCGCGGTGTGCCCGTCCACTCCCACACTGTGTATCAGGTGGGGTTCCAAGGTGAGTGTCTCCATCAGCCAATGTCGAGCAACTCACGCTGCGAGCCATGGTGCAAACGGGCAGGGATGATGGAAGCAAGAGCGCGTGTCGGCGAGTCGAGAGTCTTGACGATATCTGAGCGAGTATAAACCTGAATTAAGCCGGATCTTGGAGACCCTTGACTGTTGTAGTGGGATAGCTGAGGTTCCTACGACCCCCGCGGCACACTGCACCTTGACCTAGCTAGTGTCGCTTGCTCTTCCTCCACTGATGTTGCTGCGGTTGTTGCCCGTTGGTGCTCAACGCTTTAGCTGCTTCACCTGTAATAGCGGCAAATGTCGTTAGGCGTGGAATGAATATATAGTTAGATTATAGTTAGATTAGTTCCTGCACTGATGTTGCTGCGGTTGTTGCCCGTTGGTGCTCAACGCTTTAGCGGCTTCAACTGTAATAGCAGCAACTGTCGTTAATCGTGGAATGTATAGTTAGAATAGTATATTATTCAAACGCCGCTTGCTAAGCGGAGAGCGCGCGTTGCGCGCGACCGTGCCGCGCGCCCCTTCCAAAATCATCATTTCGCCGCCACTGTCACCACAGCTCCGAAGTCAGCGAGATAGACCATCATCATCATCTATATTGCTATTGGCGGCGGCGGCGCGCGTCAAGGCGGCGCGACGCGGGCAGCATACAACGATCCACATGATTATTTGCACATATACATACAGTCTGCGTGGACAATTGCCTACTACGCTTGATGCCCGCCAACCAGCAGCCGTGCTTGTTTGTGCGTGGATAGCATGGGTTCCGAAATTACATTTTTTTTCTGTGCGCACTTGCTGCTCTCCATTGCGTCAACAGCGAAGTTGTAAGGCTCATCCAAAATCAATAATATACTCTCCGGCACCAGACTCACAAATCTATTAGGATACGTGTCGGCAATTAACAGACCATGTGTTGATAATTTGCCTTTTCTTGAAAGATAGCTGGCAGAAACATCTTAGTCGTATTACGAATCGATTCCAGGTCGCATTGCGGACATTTGTATTTTGCAGTGCCCATAAGAACAATACACATGAATTTTTCAAATAGGATAAAGTTATTAGACACAGATAAAGTTGAATGCGTACTGCCCATGCACCATGATAAATTATGATTATTTCTATCAGGCGGCACTCCATGACAGCGACAAATATAAGGACCATCAAGAATTATCCTAAGTTCTGTAAGCTGCCTATCTAGGTAGTGCCGGCGCGTGGATTCTGCGCATATAATATCGCCGCCCCCCGCGTGCATCCGCCAGCAGTGTTCAATAAATTGTGGGGTTGTACATGCCGGCTAATAAAATCAAAATCAAAGCCCTGATATAATCGTACTCCTATCAGTAATCACTAACCGTCGTCAGGGGTACCCGCCGTATACGGTACAATACCGTAATAGAGTGAATTACAAAGACCAGTAGTATGCCGCGCGGGTTCGTACGACCAGTAGGGCGTGGTCGATGCTGAACTTGCGCAGCAGCATAGCGGGTGGCGGTGAACTGGGGGGGGGGGGGGGGGGGGGGGGAAGGGGGGTATGATCCGTGTTCACCCTTGTCCCTTGTCCGTGGATGGACCGGTGGGGTAGGGGGTGGCCAGTTTGCCCACCAGTGCGTGCGACTGATGGCACTTGGGGCAAGGTGGGGTGATCGGCTCGTCCGCCGGGTGCTGGCAAGTCTTGTGGTCGCCGGGGCAATTGGCGCAGGCCTTGGGGCCCAATGGGGCGGGGTTCGGGTTGGGGCGGGCTGCGGCATGAGGGTTTTGTGCCCGGGGGCGGCCCGCATTGCCACGGAGCTCGTCCATCCAATTGGTGTTTAGGAGATTGCGCGCGGCCGAGATGAGCTGACGTTGAAGGTCGTCGTGCATGTGTGGCGCAACCCCTCGCGGAGCAAGTCTACCGCGGGAACCACTTGTCGAACATGGACGGCTCGCGGGAGGCCAGGTACATGCGGTGGTACCGTTGCATGCACGCCTAGACCGACTGTTCTGAACTCTACACGGCTGTACTTTGTACTGCGGGAGCCGACGAAGGAGCGAAGAACTGGCGACTGAGGCGGACGAGAACGAGTACAAGCCAAGCGAAGTACGAGTATGAGCATTGCGAGTGCGAGTACAAGTGAAGGCGAAGTACCGGGACGAGGACGACGAGGCGACAGTACGAGCGACTATAAGGCGACTAGTAGTGCAGGACAATATTACGAGTACCCACATGGGGTGCGAGTAACATGTATGTACCTGCGTACCAGCAACGGCGATTGTCGTACGCTATGGTGTCACCTGCTAGAGGATGATGATATCTACCGTGAGATGGAGCGCTGCCCTAGTAAGTGTTAGTGTTAGTAGGTACTAGAACCTACTAGAACCATCTAGAACCCTGAGCCACCGCATTCACACGGTCCGTTTCGCAAAGCTTGTCGCGCGTATGCCTACAAGCGGCCCTGACAGCAACCGCTTCTGAGGCCGCCTCTTACGCGCTGCGACAGCGTTCCTGGTGACTTATCCTCCAAGTGAGGGTCGCCTTGGTGAAGTCCGTGAGCGTTCCCCTGAGTACTACGATTCCATGTTCCGCGTTGCCGCTTGCCGCCCATTTGGCCTCCCGGCGGCTCCTGTCCTCTCCCTTGGCGAGCCATGCTCTTGTGCTTTTTACTCCTTCTCGGTACAAGGTATGCTGGCCCGTTTTGAGGATGTTGGCGTGGATTTCACTCCTTCAACTTGGGCGGTCGCATACGCTAATCACGTGGCACGTTGCTCTGGGGGCGACTCCAATCACGCCGCACACGATCGAGTGGGCGGCACATGGCCTTTCCGACATTTGCCACGACGTGAAGTCCGCGATGGGCGTGGGTGTCCAGATCCTCACGGACCCGTCGGTGCTTGTTTCTCTTCCGAAGGGCAGCGACGGCCGCCAGGCCGATGTTGGGCTTTTTGGGTATGGCGGTATCCGCGGGAACACGGTTGCTGTCGATACCACCATTGCCCCTATCCTCGGCGTGTCAAGCTCGGATCCAACGACTGCTTTGCGGGCTGCAGAGCGCCACAAAATCCAGAAGTAGGACGAGGGTGTCCGAAACGCCGCCGGCATGCTTCGCTTTGTTCCTTTCGCCGTTTCCGAGTTTGGCTCGCTGGCCCCGCACGCCGAGGCTTTATGGGTGGAGCTCGCGAAAGCTAGCAACACACGCACTGGCCAAAAAATCGGCCAGCTCTTGTCTGCGTGGCGCCGCCGTTTCTCCTTGCTCATCAACATGGCACATGCAGACAACGTTCTTGGCGGGGTCGCGGCCGCGCGTGCGGCACGTGATGGTGCTCATGCGCCTGCGTCGCGTCGCTCGTCGGCATGTGTTGCTATGACCCGGGTCATTGGCTGCAAGCGTCCTCGCCGCGGCTGATAGCCTACCCCGGGGCGGGGGTCCCTTTGGTTCCTGGCAGCTTGGCGACTTCGTGGTTCCCTTGGCTTCTTCTTGGTTCTTGGCTCCTTGTCCTCCTGCTCGACCTTGGTTTCAGGCTTATGTCTCTCTTTTGCTGGCAACCTTTCATAGTTGATGTTAGTTCTGTTTGTAGTGCGCATTTGTGAAAGCCCTAATGTAATAAACAATCATAGCATTTGCTATAGCAATAGTAGACAGAATATTACCACTAATGTGCTGCGGACAGACGAAGGTGCTAGGAACCTGTCTGTAGTTCGTTATGTGATACTAAAATAGCGCCGGGCCGCGGGCTAGGACCGCACACGACGCACGTCGATTTTAGTATTAGTCTAGTAGTTAGACGTAGCACAGGTGGCGAAAATTGGATCTGTACACAACGCGCGGAATGACGGAAACCAACGACTATAAACAGGCCGGCAAAACCACCGCCGGGCCAGTCACCCAGGTTACCGGCTTCCGGTACTGTAAGAATCCCTTTTCCCAAATCTCCGCTCATTAATCCTGGCCGTGTGGAATAACGATCCAGCAACGGGCCCTAAGACTCAGCTCCTGCTTTAGGACTATTTATGGCTAGACGACTATTCGGCCTAAGTCCTAATGGGGCTGTAACACCGACGGCCAACTCAGGGCGGGGCCGCCGTCGCCGCGCCCGCATGCTCTATTCACGGCATGCATGAAGCGGATACGGCCCGTGACGCCGACTTTCTTCTCCACGCGCCGTTCGCCGACGGGGGAGGCGTCGAAGAGTAGAGTCGACCACGTGCAACAACTCAAAGTGCCAAGTGAGCATGATGACGTGGTAGGCCTCCAGGTGGTGGCGGTCGGGGTAGGTTTGAGCCCGGTTGGCATGTGGCTGGTATAGCCATGGAGCTCATGCCACTGCCATGCCTGGTCGTCGGTCGGCTTAGCGGCCAGCAAGTCGAGCTGCGCCCCGTACGCCCGGTTGGCATAGTGCAGCGGGGAGCTGAGGGGTCGGCCACACGCATCGAGGTGGTTGTTGGAGACATGGCAGGACTTAACGTAGGTGCGGCAAGGCTTGTCGCCCCAACGGTGGGTGGACGCGCCTATGGATGAGAACAACTCCTCGGGCGTCGTGTAGTTGCCCGGGCGGGGTTGCCGCCGGAGGGGGCCTCGGAGCGGCCGGGACGGCGCGCGTCGCGCCCGTCCGAGCCCTCAGGGACTAGTTCTCGTTCACCACATGGTCGACCTTGCCAGTGAGGGCAGCGATAGCCTCGACCCGTTTGGTGTAGTCGGCAGGGGTGAAGGTGAACGGGGCAGGTGGGGCCGCGGGCTCCGATGGGGCCGGAGCAGGTGCCGGAGCTGGGACTGAGGCCGGCGCCGAGGTCCCTATTGGCGGCTTGGCCAACGGAAGCCTCGCGGGTGTAGTTCCATCCGCAAGACCACGCGCAGGTGTACGCTCGCCCAACGGGGTATTAAGTCGGCGTGTGGACCGGGTCGCGATCGTGGCGGGTAGTAGGTAAGGTTGTACGGGCATGCGGTAGTACTGCGGGACGGTCGGTTCGCCCGATTCAGTAGTGGCTTCGTCAGTGAGGAACAGCCCGAGCGGTCGCGCACGCCCGAGCAGCAGTCGCAGATCACTCGAGCGGCTGAAGGGAAGTCAGCTCCTAGAGCCTCGGCTGCGCAATCAGCTGCGATGCTGTCGGCACAGGTGGGGCTTTTGAAGGTGTAGACCCCGTCGGCCTCCTCGCTGTCGGAGGGATGGTTGTCACTCGGTTGGCCGCAGCCGAAGCGGATGTAGCTGTGCTCGTGTATGGTACCACCGTCGTGGTGGTGCTCTAGCAATGGGAGTCCGTGGTGGTTGTAGCGCGTGCATTAGGAGAGGCCGTGGCTGCTGCGGTACGGGCACCGCCGGCCCTTAACTTTGGTTGTCATACAATGGGCGGCCGCGTCGTCCAAGAGGCACAATGCGGCCCGTGTAGTCGAAGAATGCGGTACGGTCAGCGTCTGACAGTCGAGCGATGGTTTCGGGGTGGGCAAGTGCACAAGAGAGCATCACCAGGCTGGTCAGGGGGAACCAGTTGGTGAGATGGACCTTTGCGGCGTCGTGCAGCTAATCGCCTATTGCACCAGGGTGAAGGTATCATATATGTCGTGGGCATGTTCGTCGTATAATTCGGCGAGGGTCTCAGTGGCGATTCGTGCCGGCACAGGGGGAGGCTCGTCGGCGGTTGGGCCGCGCGAGCCAGAAGCCATGGTGCGTTGCGGAGGGTGCGTGCTCGTGTAGGGGGGCAAGAGCGCAGTTTCATGGTGACTTGTTACGCTGATGGTTACAGATGCTGAAAAACTGGCTGTTGTGAGGAACAACTATGGCTGCCCCCCCTATTTTCTAACAAACGCAAATCATTTCGACATCCCCGGGCATAGTTCTTAGTATGCTGGAAGTTGGATTTCCTCACGGATCCATTGCCAATTACTGATCCATGTAACTAATCAATGCAGTTGTGATTTTCTATTTGTTGGTCTTCTCTTGCCTAATCC
This sequence comes from Tetraselmis striata, assembly GCA_006384855.1. NCBI lineage: Eukaryota > Viridiplantae > Chlorophyta > Chlorodendrophyceae > Chlorodendrales > Chlorodendraceae > Tetraselmis > Tetraselmis striata. The sequence continues at coordinate 48,451 of VCJN01002855.1, forward strand.
TTCATCTCTGCAAAAAAAGCCGTGTGGCCCTGGCCCATAGGCCACCGCCAAACATGCCACTACGGGGTTCTACATGAGCCGCTTATAATAATAAACGCGGCCCTCAACCCATACCGTAGGTACTTGTACTCGTAATGTGGTAGTGTAGGTTATTGCAAAATACATTTGTAAAAAAATGCTAGGAGGGTGGAAAAACACAACTAGGACAGGCCCCGCCATTTCATGTTTTTGCCACCTACGCGCAAGTACGTAGAAGGATGAGGAGATAATGTGCTTGACGGAGGAGGTGCTGCGAGCGTAGTAGTGTAGGGATGCGATGTTGTTTGAAATGTGGATGAGAGCGAAGGAATGAAATGAAGAATGAGGATATCGGGAAATTGACAAAGGAGCAGGAGGTCACTTGGAGGCCATTTGAAATACTTTTTGGCCTTCACAGTCCGACATGCAACTACTAACATCAAGCCTAACCGCGACCATATGCGGGTTCATCAGTCAGTGGGGCCGTGAGATACCTAGCGTGAAGCCGCGCCAAGGCATATGATTATAATGGCATTCAAACTACCAGAAAACATCTTTGCTACCATTCGAGTTTGTGTATATCAATGCGGCTTTCGAGACGGTCATGTATATTGTGGCGCGCAATAGCGCACAACGTGTGTGGATGCTCACATGCTGCGGAAGTGGACATGAGGATCAGGGAAGATATATGCTTGCAGGAGGAGTGGCTGCACAAAAGATGCACATCAATTGCGCATCAATTGCACATCAACTGCGCGGCTAAGTCACTCTTGGCTTTGTCACATGGCAAATCTGCGTTGATGACACCCATAATGCCATATGCGTGTTGTCCGCAGGCCCCATACTATTAAACCCCCGGCAGGCAGTTTTAAGGATTAGATCTGACAGGCGCAATCCACGCCAAATGCGGAGTGACCCGTACCGTTTTGTTGGTTCGGGCATCGGCGATGCTGGTCTGGAGCCCGTATCCAACTGCTTTGGTGTGATGCTCCCGAAATATGATATAGTAAACTCGAGGCCACCTCGGTACTAAAATGCAGACAATGCTTCTACATGGAAAGAAATCCGCCGATAAGACGGTCGAGCAGCTTCCGGAGAATAAAAAGATGGGTTCCTTACCCCCACATAATCCAGCGAAGCGTCGATTTTTCGGCGGTGAGCTTTATTGCCGTACGGGTACCCGTATAGTGCAGCGGATCGGGCCTATAGGTGCATGACAAAAGCGCTTATGTACTGGCAAGTACTACTATGTACTATAATCCACCCACCCACCCACCCGCCCGCCCACGGTCCTTAATTACACAGCCGTCCGATTACGATCTCACGGTTGAGAGGCTATGAGTAGTGGTACTCGCTACTCGCTGCCGGTAATGGGAAAAAAAAAACTGGTACTTCAAAGCGCTGGCAATGCGAACGCTCGCTGCTGGTACTGGTACTCGCTACTCGCTGCTGGTACTGCTGGTACTGGTACTGGTACTCGCTACTCGCTGCTGGCAATGGAAAAAAAAAACTCTGGTACTTCAAAACGCTGGCAATGCAATTCATGGAACTGTAGGCCAGTGATATATGCTTCCACCCCGCAGTCGCTGTAGAGGACCTTCCTGATTGCCCTTTTCTTTGGTGATTTCCGATATCGCCTTCTGCTGCTAGCTCATGTAATTATATATAGAACCCGTTCTTTTAAAATTGTATGAAAAATCGACGCATCGCTGATTCAACTGTCAAGTTACTTCATATAATATATTATAATACGCTTGCCGGAGGGTAGGAGTGGCTGCACAAAAAGATGTAACATCAAGTGCGCGGTTAGGTTATTCTCGGCTTTGTCACATGGCAAATGTGCGTTGATGACACCCATGCCACGGGTGTTGTCGCAAGGGCTGACGTCGTGGAGCTTCGGATGCGAAATTCCGCAGTGATTTCATTGAGGGTTTGCAAATAGGAAAAACCTCCGCGCTGGCCATACAGCAATGCTGCTTATCACGGGCTGCGTTCGATGTGGTACACTGCGTTGCGGTTTGCACCACCATTGTACGCAAAGGTCTGCCCAAACGCACTCGCCTCCCACTGCTCCTCCCCAATGCACTCTTCATCCGGAGCCTCCACAAACGGGTCCAGCCCCAGCGTGCCCTTGCTGAGCAGGAAGCAGCCGGTAAGGCCGTCCTCAGCGTAGCCCTGTGGGTACTGCAAGCCAAAGGTGCCGCCCGTCTCCAGGGCCATCAGAGCGCAATGCTCCATCGACACGCCGCGCACTTGCAGCTCAAATGCCCGGTCCCCAGTGTCCACGTAGCAGCCCACATAGCCCAGCTGGCGGCTTGACGCAGCTGCAGGTGCTGAAGACACCAGCCACAGGCCGTCAGGCCGACTGGTCGTCCAGATCCCCACACCCGACAAGGCAATACATCCACCCTGGGATGCTGTAGCCCATAGACACGCAGCGCGACGCAGAGCAGCTCACCAAAGGGTGGAGTGGTGAAGTTGTAGACGGCGTTGCGCCAGGCATCGCCGTTCATCTGAAACTCCTGCCCGTGGTACACCGGACCCCACGGCTCACCCTGGCACTCATCATCCGGCCGCCGCAGCTCCTCTGTCAGGTTGGCAGTGGGCAGGAACCAGCACTCCGCCTTCTGGCCGCTCTCGCCTTGGGGGTACTGCAGCCCGAACTTGGCAGCGCCGACGCCACGCGCCAAGAGGGCACAGTCCTCGATGGTGGCGGCTGTCTTGAGCCGGAAGTTGCGCAGGTCAACACTGTCTGCGAAGCAGCCCTCGTAGGCAATGGGGATCCTGCATTGGCGCAGTGACCGCCGCACAGGGGTGTTGCATTGAGTGCTTGCGGATGAGGGAGTGGGGTATTGGTGCAGCGCAAGTGCTGCACGATTGCACGATGCCTCAGCCCTGCCACGTAGGTGGTGATGCACAAGTCGCCTCGAGCACATGCTGACAACACAGCTACAGGATGAATGGCATGATGGCACCTATCCAGACCTGCAAGCGATGCACGCTCCCGTAGTGTCGTGGGCCACGCTGACCGAGGAAACAGGAGAGAAGGAGAGAGAGAATAAGGGAGAGGGGCTGCATGGGGGTTGCGTACTGGCACGTCTTGTCCATGCAATCTGCCCCCGCCTCGCACTGTGTGTCGGCCTCGCACTCAGCGCCGATGGGCCTCCCTTCCCGCCTGAAAACACAGCAGCATGTCCAACGGCCGAGCCAAGCCGGACATCAGTCGGACGCTTCTTGGAGCCCGTGGGCGATGACACAACATCGAGCGGGATGGATGCAGGGGTAGCAGACTCGCATAGCAGCTGTGACTGTGTGTGTGCAAGTGAGGCCTGGGCAATGGGTGCGGGTTCGCACATTTCAATACGATACACTGCGTTGCGGTTTGCACCACCATTGTACGCAAAGGTCTGCCCAAACGCACTCGCCTCCCACTGCTCCTCCCCAATGCACTCTTCATCCGGAGCCTCCACAAACGGGTCCAGCCCCAGCGTGCCCTTGCTGAGCAGGAAGCAGCCGGTAAGGCCGTCCTCAGCGTAGCCCTGCGGGTACTGCAAGCCAAATGTGCCGCCCGTCTCCAGGGCCATCAGAGCGCAATGCTCCATCGACACGCCGCGCACTTGCACCTCAAATGCCCGGTCCCCAGTGTCCACGTAGCAGCCCACATAGCCCAGCTGGCGGCTTGACGCAGCTGCAGGTGCTGGACACCAGCCACAGGCCGTCAGGCCGACTGGTCGTCCAGATCCCCACACCCGACAACGCAATACATCCACCCCGGGGTACTGTAGCCCATGCATGGGCAGCACGGCGCGAAGCAGCTCACCAAAGGGTGGAGTGGTGAAGTTGTAGACGGCGTTGCGCCAGCCGTCGCCGTTCATCTGAAACTCCTGCCCGTGGTACACCGGACCCCACGGCTCACCCTGGCACTCATCATCCGGCCGCCGCAGCTCCTCTGTCAGGTTGGCAGTGGGCAGGAACCAGCACTCCGCCTTCTGGCCGCTCTCGCCTTGGGGGTACTGCAGCCCGAACTTGGCAGCGCCGACGCCACGCGCCAAGAGGGCACAGTCCTCGATGGTGGCGGCCGTCTTGAGCCGGAAGTTGCGCAGGTCAGCACTGTCTGCGAAGCAGCCCTCGTAGGCAATGGGGATCCTGCGTTGGCGCAGCAACCGCCGCACAGGGGTGTTGCCGTGAGTGCTTGTGACACCACTGGGGCAACAAATTGCCGTATTGTTGTAAGCATGGGCAGTTGGGGGGGGGGGGGGGGGGGGGTTCCACCTGCAGGCTTTGTTCATGCACTCTGCTCCAGCTTGGCACTGGCAGCTAGCTTGGCAGGCAGAGCCAACAAGCCTGCCCCCATCACGAGGTCTGTACCACAGGGTTGTCGCCGGTCAGCAGAGCAACGGCAAGCATACGTAAGACGCCACCTGCAGCTGACAGTTGGATGGGAAATTAACAAGTGCGGCCATGATGGTGACATCGCGGCGGCAGCGGCAATGAACATGGGCGCGGTAAGGGGGCGCACGTGTCGCTGTCACAGTCGATTGCCTCCTTGCCCGCGGTGCTTGGCGTGAAGAGAATAGGAAGAGGCTCAAACACTGGGGCGGGGAGCTCCGGTTTGTCATCGGGCGGCGCGACATCCAGCACCTCTAGCGGGACGCCAAGCTGCAGGAGGTCCGCCTCACGGAGAACGTCTTGATCCAGCATCAGGCCTCGCAGCAGACGCTGCATGGCGCTGGGTGACGGGAGGTATGACACCGCGGCAACGGCGTGCCAGGGACCTTCGACAGCGGTGGCGCAGAGGGCTACAGATTCACCATCCGGCGTCCAGGCGATCGAGCGGATGGTGCCCGAATCATCCAGGACCGATTGGGCAGTAATCCATTTGGCATAGGGGAGCGCCAAGCCGCGCTTATTGAGCCGCCACACCGCTAGCCTGCGCAAGTCACTGACCGCAACAATGGTGCGGCCGTCCGGCGAAAAGCTGACCACCCGGCCAAGCGTGCCGCTGCTGAAATCGCGAAGTTCCTGATGGGGGACGGAGTACACCGGGAGGAGGGGGTGGGTCGGGACTTTGTCTTCAAGTGAACACCTTTAAGTGAACAACAAATTGTCGACTAATGTCATGGAGGTGAGATGTTTTCTAGATGCGCAAGGACTACCCTGGCATTCTTTCGCATTCCGGTGGGGGGGGGGGGGGGGGGGGGGGCTCTGAATACCTCGTACTAATGCGAGATCATTCATCTAATAAAAAACGTACCAAGGGGAATCGCCAATCACTATAGTTGTTGCGCAAGCTGCAGCAAAAGGGGTGGATTGTGCCGGGTTTGTGCCCTGCCAAAATAGCCGGGGCTGTCGTAGGGTCTGAAGCTGCTGCCCCAAACCTCCGGTGCCAGGGTGCCAGTGGCCGTTGTACAGATTGGCGCACGATGATTCCAGAAACGTCCGAAGCACCGGAGCGCGGAATGGATTTCACCAGGTCGGCTAGGGCTGACGCTGCTAAAGGGTTGGGGGTGTCACAGGCGAGTTGTCGTTCCCTACCCGCAATCGATACAGCGAATAAGCTATATGGCGGGAGTCTGAATAGTAGAATTAAATAGCAACCCCAATACAGGTATGAGGCATGAGGCATGAGGCAGAGGAACAGGCGAAAGGCAGAGCCCTGTTCCCCTACTTTTCGTTTTTGGTAAGAGGTTGAGGAATTCAGCACGTAGATGACAATTGCACGTCATGCTGCCCACACGTACCTGCAGCCTCTCCAGCGAGCCATCCCCAGACACCTGCCAGGTTTGCACCGTATTGTCAAGGGTGACCGTGGCCAGAAGCCTACCATCGCCGGAGAACGACGCGTCTGTCACTGCCTCCGCGGCAAGATCGTACACGGCAGATGGAGTGGAGCTGGCGGCGGTGCCATTGGGTGACACCCGCCAGACAGCAAGCATGCCGCCGTAGTGGCACGACACAAGAATGCTGCCGTTGGGAGCATACTGAAGAGCCCGAACAGCGCCAAGGCCTGGTTGCAAAACCTGCAACAATCACAGCATTGGCAATTCACAATTTATAGTCGATGGAAACACAGCTAACATCACAATGGCCAGATGAGATACTAGTCACAGCGGTGCGAGAGGGTGCGCCATTGCAGGAGGGATGTTTGACGACGCTTGCTTCATGTCATTGGAAGTAGGGCATGCCGCCAGCGCGAGAGAATGCAGGGGTGCATGGCAAGTCATAGGGAATTGGCACTTGAATCTCAGTCAAGTGGAGCAAGATGGGGGGGGGGGGTGCGAGGAGAGGTCACGTTCATCAACACAGAATCGAGAGACGCATCGGAATAGGGGCCAACATCATGCATATAATCAGATGGACACAGACAGCAAAGCTGTAACACCCGCGGCAGCTGATGGCATGGATACCTGTGGGTTTCCATTGGCGAGCTGACCGCTCACGCCGGCTGCCCATATCTTCAGGCTGTGGTCATTGCTGCCAGCAGCCAGCGTGGCACCCAGAGGGTGCCATGACACGGAAGTCACCCGATCGCTGAAGCCGCCCAGCACCACCACGGCGGATGGCTCGGTTCCATCAACGGGCCACAGGCGCACCACCGCATCGACGCCTCCGGTGGCAAGCTTCCAGGCCCCGCCTGGTGGCGCCCAATCCACAGCCGTCGCACCTCCACTGTGCGTGACGTTGCTGGATGTTGTGGGGAGCTCGAGGTGCCCGTGCTTTGGGACCCAAAAGGCGGTCTGCCCACTGGCCAACGCCATCGCGAGCGTATTGCCGTCCGGTGACCACTGGCAGGAGTGTGCCTCCCCAGGGTGCTTCCCATCCAGAGAGACACTGACATCATACAGCATCTCTAGTGACACTGGTTCCTGACGCAGCAGCGGTAGGTGGCTGCTGCGGCGAACAGACCAGTGCCGAGGGTCAGTACCGGCCGCCCACACATAGAGGTTGCCGCTGATGGTGCCCATTGCCAGCTGCGGCAGCACAGCCGAGGGCATCCAAGCCAGGGACGTCACCATCTCGGTGCCATCCTTGTCAGAGCGAAAAACCATCGATGGAATAAACGGCGCGTCGCCATTGGTGACATCGGCACTGGGATCGGCCTCGAAGATGACCACGCGCCTGTCGGAGCCACCCCTCGCGAGGAAGCGCCCATCAGCTGAGAACGCGAGGGTTGTGATCTCGCTAGCGGTGTCACGCGCCAGCTTCACAGCTGCTGGCTGGCTGTCCGCTTCCCCCAGTCTCTCGCGGTCAATGGCCCAGGTGCGGATGCTGGACCGGGAGCTGCGAAGACGCACTCCAGTGACTTCATCCTTGATTTCTTCTAGAGAGTCCTCCGCGGCGGCGGCCAGCAGGCTTGGACTCCATGCGAGCGCCTGGACGGGCCAACTATCAACCAGCAGCAGGCCCGCAGGCGCCAGCACCGATGGGTCCGAGTCGAGGCGCCACAGGAAGATGTGGCCGCTGCTGTCGGCGGTGGCGAGTGCCGTGGTGAGGTTGGCGCCGGGAGCGAACGCAAGGGCACGCACCCCGGTCGTGTGCTGCCCGAGAGTAACGGAGCCCACTGGCCCACCACCGGGCCAGAGCATCACGTTGGTGTCCAGCGATCCAGAGGCCAGCCAATCGCCGGCAGGGGACCACTGCAGGCAGGTCACATCGTCGCTGTGGCCCTCCAGCGGCTCACTGGTCCCCGCGGCTGGGCCTTGCGCGTCGACTACAAAGATGACCTGCCCGCTGGCGATGGCCAGTAGGGATGAGTTGGGGGAGTGCGCGAGGGCGTGCACCCGCAGGGAGGCGGGCACCTGGCGCGGCTGCAAAGGCTCAAAGGCAAGCTCGGCATCGGTGTGGAATTCGCGTACTGATGAGTCCCAACCGCCTGTCATTAGTTGAGAGCCATCGGGAGACCAGCTGATGCTCGACACACGGCCCTCATGCACCGGCAGGATCTGGTGGGTGGGCAGAGGAGTCAGCTTAGTTCATGATGCAGAGGCAGCGGCTCCTCGTGTGGCCAGACAGTGAGCCTTTGGACACATAGTCTAGACAATCACTTGTGCAGTTCCCGTAGATATTGTGTGCATGATAATCATGTCCGTCAAGCGGTTGATGAACAACCATTGACAGGGTTCAAGGCATGTGCTGCTGAGGGGCAAAGGGCTGTCAGGCGCACCCCACGGTGAATCCACTGAGCAGTCATCAGATTTTCCAGCTTGGCCGTGGACTGAGCCTCAACTTCCTCCAGACCTGGGCCAGTCAGGGAGTCCACCACTAACTCCATGATCTTGAGGTCTGACCGAGCAGTCATACTTGTGCTGGTGCCAAGCAGCGGCATGACCGCCCAGGCAAGCGCCTTGCGGCCCATGGTGATGGCGAGCTGCAAGGTTGCCTCGGCAAAGTTACGCTGCTGATCAGCGAAGGCTGCACTTTCCACAGCCAACGCCTCATTTGCCAATGCCAAAGCCTCATTTTTATTGGCAAGGGTGGCGTTGGCATTGGCAACAACTGCCATGTAGCCGGCAGCAATGGCGCCAGCGATGATGAGCAGCAGCAGCAGTATTGCGGTGCCGCTCAGGAGGCGATGCCGGATGGAGTTCAACTTCTTTGAGGCGTCAATGTAAGCGGCCTGTAGGTCGGATGGTGCAGGCTTCTGGGAATACTTGACTGCCTGCGTCTTCCAGCCGTCCCATATTGATATGTCCTCGCCGTTGAGCAGTAGCGCGCTGGACGCCTGGCGACCCTTCCTATCCCAACGTAAGGCGCGCTCTGCCAGCTCGGCATACTCCTGTGCCGGCAAGGACATGAGGGGCAGTGCGCATCAGCGTTGTGACTGCAACAGTCGCATTGCATTGCATGTAAGCATAGCATGCAAAGAAAGGAGGTGGGTGGGGGGACCTTAAGGTAGGGGAGGTCAGTCGTGACAGACTTCATCACGTTGGCCAACATCCCCGCAACATTTCCACCCTGGAATCTCTCTGCACGGCCGTCGCAGAGATTGATGCCCGCAACGAAGTCGCAGATCTCCTTCAACTTATTCTTGGTGAAGGCTGAGCCGTCAGGCATTTTTGATCCCTGCGAAATGAATATGCACAGGCATATGAGGAGGCGGTGCCATTGCATTTGGGTGGCAAAAAAGACGCCCTATTCATGATGCCGCATATTTATGTAGATACAATATGGCATTATATAATATACTAAAATATTTTGTGCATCATCGGCACATTGTGGCTTTGGCGAATCAAGCGCCCAAGGGGGCTGGGACGCACACCTCATGATCACAGAACTCTTGGTGCGAGTCCCATAGAAGCTCCGCAGCTTTTGGGTTGGTTATCAGCTTCCACGCCGTCTGTATAGCAGTGCCAAAAAGTGTACAGTAACATCAGTATCAGTTCAGTAGTTGTGTCAGTAGCGGTTCTGACAAAACAACTGCAACGTGGCAATGCGCGAGGCCAGCCAGACTGTAAATCTGGAGGAAGAGACACAAATTGCCGTTGACTCACTCATACCCGGTGTCTTTGCAATGTGAAGTAGTTCACATAAATGGATTCATGTACACCAGCCCGGATAACACAACCACAGGATACGCTAGTACCTTTAATCTGTATTGCTGCTATCAGATGTTAGCGACTACTAAAAATCGTCAAATTACAATCATTGGTTATGTGGGTACAGCCCCAGCATGCAAGGGCTTCACGAAAGATAATCATATGATAATCCTTTCTCGCATGTATGTGACAAAATGCATTTGTTACCACTCTTTCATCATCTTATCCTTATTGAGTCATATGAAAACCTAGAACGGGTCCACGGCCTGCATGTCTAGTACTCAAGCGCAGATCAGTCACCCAGGTCGGGCTTTGGTATTCGAGGCGTTTTGCGTAATTCGTACGAGTACCCGGGTGATGGGGGTGCAGTGTTAATTAAGGTATATATATGGGTGGTTTTGGGTATATTTAGCTATTATGTTTTTGAGCATTCGAGCAGCTGTGATTCGACTATTTCCTGCTTTGCGGCGTTTCACTTGGGCAGCCAACAGTGATTCCAGGCAATAGAAGATGGCGTGGGCGGTCACGTTATCAAGGATGATCGGAACCACCGGCTTCGACTCCACCATCGCACAGTACAGCTCCTGTGGCGCACAGCAGACTAACAATTTAGAGTCCATGTAGTGACACCATTCACGCCGATGTCCAATTCATGCTGTGATAGGGCACGAGAGCAACGGGGCCTGCCGGCATTTGGCGTCCGATTTGAAATCTACCTCCATGCAGTTGAAGCTACCGAGGTAAGCGGCGTCAATCAAACCGACGAACTTGGCGGTGCTGCGGATTGCGTCGTGAATCTCTTTCCTCCACGCCACAGGTCCCCGGGCGGCGAGATCCAGAAAGTCGCTCCAATAGGTCAATCCTCGTTCGCCAGACTGAAAATCGTCCGGCAGCCAGGCGTGCGACCAGGGGATGAGGGTGGGGGCAGCAGGGCAGTGCACGACTCATCAGTCCTCAGTGTTGCGTTGGCATGAAAAGTGGCCGAAATGCAGACGTCATACTGAGCGGACCGAAATATCCCACTATGTAAGAAGCATGAGTTAAGATTGTGTTTATGATACACGGACAATTGAATCAGCATGCTCCACAACTCCCCAACAAATTTGATCTGACTCTATTTTTAATAAGGCATTCCTGATGTCTCAGGGCGGGTTCACAACATGCTCTTTGGGGTGTTCTGCACTACTGGGACATTCATTACACACTACTACCCATCTTTGAAAGTTACATTCATGAAAAGAAAGTTCCTACGGTACTAATTAGGAAAGATCGGCGTGCGGCGCAGTGGAGGGGGCACCCTTATCCATGTCGTTCGGTGGTAACGTTGGTGTTCATGTGCTTTCATTGATGGGGCGCGACCTTTGGTGTGGCGGACCAGTATCGCGATGGGATTCGTGAATGATGGCGGGCTTGTGTTTCGTTTTGATATCGCGATGGGATATGGTGTCATTCCGTCGGTCTGTAATTATTGACAACAAATATACGAACTGACACTGAAAGTATTCGAATCACATTCGAACCTTTCGACCTTTCAGTCCAGGTCTGTCCGTCCGAAAAATGAACGCGGCATCCCGCACACCGCCCCTCCGACACCCCTGGCAGCACTCCCCGCCCCCCACTCGTGTCAGCAGGAAGAGGATAGGTGGCGAGGAAACCCCGGCAATTAGCGGATGCTCTTCGGGTGAAACCCTAAGCGTTGGAAGGGTGGCAAAACACGGCTAGAGCAGGCCCCGCCATTCAAAGTTTTTGCCACCTACGCGCTAGTATATTCTAGTGATCATCACGCGGCCACTAAATAATATTTATTGTTTCACTGTGCGTGCGTACTGGTGCGTATACCATAGTGTATTGTAACTCATTGCAAGTTCTATTATTGCTCTAAACTAGTTCCGGTTTCCCTCACTGTACGGGATTGCCATGGCGCGGCTCCCGTAGCGCGCGTGCGCGCTTGCGTGTTCATGACGGCCTGTCAGGGCCACCACCTGCCTCCACGGCGGCGGACAGATCCACTCTCCTTTGCTGTGGCACCCTCAATCGAGCACACCACAGCAAAGTCGCGGCCTTTTTTTGCCGCGTACGGTGCCGGCATTCCACCATCGTACCAAATACGGTGAGCGTAGCCTTTTGCATCCCCCCCCCCCCCCCCCCCGCGGGAAAAAAAACGGTGGGATTTGTGTGGTGAATGGACACGCGGCGCTTGCGACGCGCCAACTACTACCCGCAAACGAGCTGCAGTTTACTTGTCCAACGCGAGGAGAGGACGGAGCTGCAGCGCTTCCTCACTCATCGGAACAAGGTCCAAGCCAATCGACCAGTGTCGACCAACAGTAACTCCTAGCTGCCACCCCCCCCCCCCTTCCCTGTGTGGGCATGGCTGGATCCGGACTGGCCCCTACTCGGCGCAGGTGCCGAGATGCGCTCCGATTGGGGCGCATGCTGGCGCATGCCCGTGTTTTAATTTAGTAATTTGGCGCGCCCTGGGGAATACGTGCCGCAGATGGACATGTAGGATGGGTTTTACGCGGTTCGAGTCGCCTCTGAGGATAGGGACTTTTCACGGTCGATTACCGTGGCACTCCGTACCGACTGGCTGGCCATCCCATGGGCGTCCTTCACTTTGTCCCCTTACTACTTCTGTCAGTTCACAAACGTCCTCACCAGGGCATCGTTTCGTAGCCCGACTGAAGGAGACGGGACGCCAGTCCCCCGGGCGCCGATTTGGTCTGCGCATGTTGCCCTACATGGACGATTTGCTGTTTCCTGTATCTAGCTCACACTCGGGCTGAGGCCATCTGACAACGCGACTACATCGAACGCCACCTTGCGGGGTTTGGCCTGTTACGCATCCCAGCAAGGGCATCTAGGAGCCCACCCAGAAGCTCATGCACATGGGGTTAGAAATCGACACGCCGGGGTCGCCTAGTGTGCGTGCGCCCAATGAGAAACTTGCCACCATTGCTCGCATGGCAAAACGCCTGATCCAGCGTGCGAAACGCGACCGTCGGTGGCTGCGTGCTTGCGAGTTGGCCGCCACGCGGGTAAGCGCCTTTTTCTCTACTTGGCCACCGGCCCTGCCTGTTTCTACCTCCGTTGGTTGTACGATATGCTCAAGACTCGCAACTCTTGGTCCGGCCATGTCAAACTCACCCGACAGCTTAACATGACCTGCAATGGTGGGTGGGCGTGCCCGCCCAACACAATGGCCGCCCCTTAACCACCCTGTCAAAACCGGTTACTTGCACGTCGACAGTTCGTCATACGGTTGGGGCGCCGCACTGAACGAACACCACGAGGCTCGGGGCTCTTGTCACGACAATGCCTGGTCTGCGCGCATTACCATGAAAGAACTCAAAGCCGTCTGTTTGGCTTTTGAATCCTTCCTCTCCATGCTCCGCAACCGTCACATCTGCGTGCACGAGGATAACCAAGCGGTTGTTGTCGCCCTCACCAACCTCACCTCTCACTCCCCGTGCCTCATGGTTGAGGTACGCAAAAAATGGTACCTAATGGACACGCACAGTATTACCCTGTCCATGCACTGCATCCGTTCTGCGGCGAATATCGAGGCTGACCGCCTCTGTCGCGAGATTGACTGCGGCGACTGGCAGTTCAACCCATGTCGATTCGCCTCGCTCACTGCTACGTGAAGCGCCTGCACCATCGACCGCTTCACGACGTCCGAAAACGCCCTCCTGCGCCGCTGCCGGCGTGACCCGCGGTGTGAGGCCGTCGACGCCCTGCGCCTATCCCTATCCGACCCTGCATGGCGTTCCGAGCGCAACTGGTGTAACACCCCCTGGAACCTCATCGGCAATCTTGTCTCCAAACTGGAGTCCAGTGGTTCCCCACCCATTGTCATTGTTTCCTACTGGCCAGACAAACCTAAATGAGATTTCAAGTGCCCTAGGGTGGTGACACTACACTTGCCACATACGGGGCAGAATTGATGCAACCGTGTGAGTAAGTTTGAGGTACCAAAGCGGCGTAGCCCGAGTTTACATCACACCCCATTTTCATCTAAATAATCATTGAGCCACGGTAGTCGCAGATACCCATACGGGTAGGCTACCCACCCCTACTGAAGTCGCTATCTCCATTGTAGGGTAGTTTTGGTACACCATGTTTCGGTATACATGGTTAGTTTTCTGCCCCTATCTTGGCCATAGGTGGTCCAACCCAGGAGGCTAGTAGCTCGAATTATAGTATACTTATAGGGCATTCAGAGGCATGTACCCACTCATATGTGGTGGTGAACTCACAGGCGGGGGTGGGAGATCCAAGCACGGTGGGTGGACTGGATTTCTGAATATGCCACGCACCGCGTCGGGGGCCACTCACCGCGTCGCGAAACATCACCAACGCCACCTTGCCCTTGCCTTGCATGCCAACTTATAAAAGCTCATCTTAGCGCCACTCTAGCATCCAAGGGGTCAACGGAGGCGCCAAGATCCGCTCAAGAAATGTCGAGTGCCGACACGCAGGCCTGAGATCATACCCGTTCGTGGCGTACGCAAGTGCCGTGAATGGTGGCCTACTGGCGACCAGCACTAAACCTCGTTGCCCATGAACACAGGTAGCATGTGATCGCAAGAACTATTTCGTGTCTCAGGTTCTCCTTATCTCCCTTCTCGCGAAGCCTCGCCAACAAGCGTCGAACGCCAACACCACATATGCATCAGTGTGGGTTGGTCGAGCCTACCCCCGGCCGGCAGCGCCCCACCCCACTCTGGGCAGTACGGGTGCCACATCCCCCAGCCCTGTCCCGGCCCGTGAACGCTCTAAAGCGCACCCCCCTGCCTATATGTTTTTTAACGTTTTCTCATTGGAACCCGTGAGGAAACACTACAGTGGCGGACGCGGGGCGGGCAATGCCGAGTAATCGGTACTCCGAAGGTGAAAGTGCACCAAAAATAGTTCTGATGCACCAAGCACCCAATCCCCACACATGCGGTCAATCGCCCTTGTTCCGGATCTGGTGAGAATCCGACCGGGGATGTGGGGCCTGAAAGCTCTGTCCCAGGGCTTGCTATCATGCCCGGTTTGGGTGCGCTAGGCCAAAACCCTGGACTTTGGCACATGAAGGTGGCCTGGTGTATCCAAAGTACCGCACGATGGAGATAGTCGCTACGTGGTCCCGTGAGCGATCTCGCACTGTGCGTGTTAGCGACTAAATGGTTGTAACGTACGCGTACGCAAAAGCGAACGTTGCGGTACACGCCTGATGACGCTCCTCCCTACACTAACTCAGCCACTGATTATGTAATCAGGCTGGAGAATGTTTGGGCATGTGCCCGAAAGAGAATGCGGAACGGGCATGTGCCAGAGGTACACGCACGTATGCCACGCGATGCCGTCTTATTCCGGTTTTTAAAGTCGAAAAGCGTGCTGTCCAATGCTAAGCGTGCTGTCAGGCCCGTGCTAACGTTGTGCATTTAACCTGACAAGGGATGTACCTTGTAAAGGATAGTCGCGACCTGCCGCGGCGGAGACGGCGGAAGCAGGGGGCGCTGTGCACCTGCCCCATACGGGTACGAGTACATTTGTACTGCTGCATACGGGCCGGGGCAGGGCTACGCGACTATATGAGCCTAGCTGGAAACGGCGACCTGAGGATGACACATAGTAGGGAACAAACATATATATATATATATATATATATGTATATTTATAAGTCTTTACGTATATAGTGGCAAATTATGCCGTGAATACTTCTAATAAATATCACAGTCTGAAAGCGATAATAACATGATACCCGTCCTGCGACGACTACCTTCCAATGCTGCACGCCAATATTTCTGAATCTTGCATCCTCGTATGGATGATAGAGACCTCTAAAAGTTGGTCAGCGACTAATTATTTAATTAATCAGCGACCATGTAGAGCTCATTGTAACTACGGGGCGACGACTAAATGCTCACGTGGTGACGAGTACTTGTACCCGGGAGCAGGAGGCCGGCACTGCGCACCGCGCGCGCGACCTCTAACTGTGTTAAGCGAGTACTGATAACGAATGAGCTTATTCAGGGATGAATGTACGAGTTTAATTGATGTGGCAAGGGAAACAGTAGTACGATATTCCGCAGTGTGCCAGCGTGTCAGCACGACAACGAACGCTAGCACCCAGGCGGCGTAACAGCCCCTTCCATCGCTTGCGCCCCGCTGATAACCCCATGCACCGGCTGCATGCGGCGCACCCCGCCGGGGCGCGGCGGGCGGGCAGGTTGTGTGTGTCATGTCTTGGAAGGAGGGGGGAGTTGGGGGGGGGGGGTTCGTGCTGGCCCAGTACGCGAACATGCTCCTGCCTGCCGAACGGTATCCTTGTAATATTACGGCACGTTGCCATATAGCGACTGGCGACTATGGGTACCCAAGCCGTAGCGGTTTCTAGCTATATACTGCTAACCATTATTATTAGGAGCATGTGCCGCAGTACGGTAGTACAAGTAGGTACAAAAGTAATAAAAAAATAGTACAAGTAAGTACGAGTACGTCGTCGTACTGTAAGGATTAGTAAGGCTCCCGGTACGGGTAGAAGCAGGAGAGGTCCTGCCTGTACAAAGCAAGCAGTAGTCGCTACCCGTCCGGATACTACCTACGAGTCGTTGCTTGCTCGTAGCCGCAACCCAGATGTACTCCCAAACAATTGTAAGGCGATCCTGGGCGACCGTGTGGTTGGCATGATCGTCGTCGTTCGGTAGGCACTGCTCACCTCCGTCACGCGACTCATATGGCAAACCAGAAGCCGTTTATGCTCCTGCGAAGCCTGACTGCGCGAGCAGTGCGACATGAACAGGTCGTCGGCCTCGGAACTCCCAAGTGCGCGCGCCACGTCGCGGTTCAGGTCTCGCAGTTTGCGCTCTGTGTCCGAAAAAGCGACGATGTTCTCCTTCTGCCAATGGTCGGCTTGGGCCATGGCGTGGACCTCAAGCTGGATGCGAAGTGCAGGGTGAACGGAAGCTCTGCCATGGCCTCCAGATTGCGCAGGATTCAGCATCGTGCCCGCTCAGTGCAGATTCTGCCAAACCGGCACTGCTTGGTCCTATCCTGCAGTTGGGGTTGTGAGAAGGTCGGAAATTTGCTGGCCGCTCCACTGATTACCCGCGCTCCGCTCGTGACGGCAGAGGGTAGTACAGTCGGTACCCGCAGTACAGTAGCGACTATTAAGGATTACGTATTTCTGTGGTCGCTACCAGTAGCTAGCTAGTCGCAATAAACAAAAAGATCTTGATATTATCGATCTTTATTTCTTTATTTACCGTTATTGGCGGCGTGGCGCCCACAGCGCGTAACGATTGCGGATGTTGTGTCCCGCAGCGACACGCCATACCCGGTAGCCATTCGTGTGGATGTCGGGGTATTAATGTTCCCGGTTGCAGGGTACGCAGCAGATGGACAACGAAGCCAGTAGTCGCTACATACGTTTATATTACTTTTTTTACGCTGGCCGCAGAGTCCTCCCCGCCCGCCACTTCACGTTTTCCTGCTGCCATGTTCCCTGGTTGCTTTGCCACGGATCCGGCGGAGGTGCATCCAAGGGGTGAAGTGCTCCCGTGTTAGGGTTACCACCATAACCTAACTGTATGCCTACACCCGCACATATGTATACACTCATACTCATAGTACGTACTTATTAATTAATATAACGATACCCCTATATACACCTGCCCACAAAAGTCTTGCCCCCCTTGCCAAGAATCAATTGTACGTTGGCCCATTATGAGCCCTCACCTTCGTTTCCGGCCGCGCCCTTCCATGTGTCATACGTGAACACATCATGCGTGGGGGGAGCCCTAAGTGGAGTTTGTTGGGCTCTCGTTGTAAATGCCATACGTGTGCGTGTCATTGTTCAGGGTTAGTATTGAATTTGATAACCCAATGTCACGAGGGCACGAATTTTTATATCGCACGTATATGCGTTCTATCTGTACGGATGCACGCCAAGAGTAAGCTCTACCATCGTAGAGCACATTCACAAAGGCGCGCTCTCCCCACCGTGTGCATGCAAGCAAATGAGCAGTTCCCGCAAAACGGCCAATACTGCGATAAAGGCTTGCTCGAAAGCCAGCCCACCTACAGTTGTTGTCCGCATTCAATGCGCTCTTGGTAGAGCCGGGCTTCAGCCCATACTGCGCAGAGGTGCAGCCCCCGAGTCAGCGGGTGGGTCCATATGGTCACCTGCTAGGGAATCGTCCAGGGTATGTGGTAAGGTTGGCCATCAATACGCTCCCATATTCTGCTGTTGGGCTGCGCCTAGCGGGCCCCTAAGCGGGGAAAATCCGCCCGCGCGGGGCGAGTACATCGCCTTCTTATCGGGATGCGGGTCGCGCGGCAAGCCACTGTACTAGGGTTTGTTGGAGAACCTAAAAATATTCGCATCGGGCCTCCCCTACCCCCCTCGGTGATATTTTCACCAAGGGGCCCGGCAAGGTTCGAACCTGCGCAGAGCGGAATCACGAGCGTAACATGCAGGCCCCCCCCTCCGCCACCTATCACATCTCAAGCCTTGATGAATATTCTAAGTTAATTATATCATAAAAATGCCTCACCGCACCACTCGGCGGTCGGCGCCGCCGGTGCTGACGTGGCGATATGGACAGATACGTACATGTCAAGACTTACGAGGGGGACTGTATACAATCATATTCAAATTGCTCTTCCATCCATGTTATACAGTAGCCCACAAAAGTCTGCATGTTTTTACGCGTATGATTTGGGTTTGGTCGTGTCTAGTCGGTAAGCCCACGCATAGTCTACGCCATTGCAGCCATTGCGAGGAGAACCATGAAAGAGCGTGCACATGGTGTGCTAGGGCCTATGCGACGGCGCGCGTAGGCCGCGCGTCGCATGTTATGCAGCACCGCCAGTGTGAAAAGTGATGCACAGCCGGGCTGTGAATGGTTTGAGCGCACGGCACGCCGACATTTGGACATAAAGAACCGTGTTTTTCTCCCATGGTCGTTGAGATACATGTGGTGGCCACCTACCTCATGCCGCGCGGCGCATGGTTTGGAGTCTATGGTCAGCTAGCGGGCTGCATGCGACATTCGCAAACTGGTTGTTCACCATGCAAGAAGCAATAATATTGTAATCGCGTTTTAATTCATAACATTTCGGCGTTTTGTCAGATCGGGCTGTAATTTAGTGCGATGGAAAGCCCATGACCTGCGCTTTTCAACGCACTAATTTTCAGCCCAATCTAAAAAACGCCAAAAAGTTATGGCCTGTCAAAGTTACCCCATGTTTTGGTATCCCAGCCAGCCCACTCACTGTGGGTGGGGGCGCATGATGGGGGCATGTAATGTGCTCTTCCACGCAAGCTCCCAGGCGCGAGGACCCCTTGGATGGGTCTGCACGTCGCGCGGACCCCGTCATCATTTTGGCTTTTCCCCTTGGATTATGGGTGACATGTGTGACAACATGCGCGCAGACCTGTGCAGCAGTGGCGACATTGTTGTCGAGGGGGCCAGCCCGCGCTTAGCCTACGGTGCGGGCGGTGTAAGCATGCACCTATGGAATCGACGGAGCTTTATGTGTGTTGCTTTCACCCCGCGAGGCGCTGCCAATGGCGCTGATCTTGCAGCTTGGAAAACTGTGGGATGATTGGCCCCATCACGACGACGGGGTTACTGGCACACTCTCATGGAAATGCCATGCACTGCATCGGTAGCGTGCATGGATTAGGCTCAAGCTCGGTCGTCTTACATCGCATGCATACGTCCGCCCACCACCGGCAGCGCGCGGGCATATGCGACGGACGGTAGCTACGCCGCCAACAAGTTGCCCCCTATTCATCGCCAGTTTTTGTGGTTTTAGCCATGTGCTGCCAAGCAATGCCATTGCCGAAGAACAATTCTAAAAGTGCGATAACCCGGAGAAACGGCTGCCTCCTTGGCGTAGGAGGATTGCATACACTGGATTATAAGGCTCCATGGCCCCGTGGCCCCATGGCTTGGGCACCGAGGCGAGGATACACGCGGATTTCTTTGTGCAAAGACTTATGTGGACTGGTGTACCATATGGGTACATATAGATTATGGCAGGGCGACGTTCCAGCATCGCTCCACGAGGCCGCACTCGCGCGAGAGACGATTCAGCCCACCGCCTCGGGCCTCGCGACCTCGCGGGGATACCTACACGGCCGCATCTCATGGCGGGTAGGGAAGGCGGTGCGACTCATTCGCATCGGGCGGTTCCGCGACGCCACAACGCTCGCCGAGTAGAGCCACGGCGTTGCAACACCGTCCGCAAAGAACATCGACAAGCTGCGTCTGCTGTTTCCCGGCCCTGCTGTCGACGACCCGTCCGGTCTGCCCCCCGCGTATACTAATATAATTAATATACCTATAGTATACTAATATAATATATATACCTATAGTATATTACCGGCCAACCCATCATATTCACACACCGCGTACCTTTAAGGCTGTTACACGTCATGCCCTCGTCAGCCATTACGCCCCAATGACTTCCTGATGACACCAAGCCTCGACAACATAGCCGAGCCTAAATAAATGCCTAAATGCAACCAAGCCGATAGCTCTATAAAGCCGTGTACGCCCCGGACAGTACACTGTAACAATATCCTTTGTTGCAAACCTCCTTCTTGCCTACACGCTAAAACCTTAAGCTTACATTGGTGTCGCTGAGCTCTGGTTAGATCCTCCGCTGCGAGTTTCCACTGCGTATGCCCATCACCCACCGCCCCGCCGCCGCTGCTACCATGGCCGCCCAGGTTGCTGCCGTTGCCGCCGCCGGCCGCGACGCAATGGAGATCGACACCCACGTCGCCTGCGTCATCCCGGTGGAGTTTGCCAAGACTATACGACCCGCGTCCCGACGTCGGACATCATCAACATCTCCCACATCCTCGGCGACCGCTGTGAGGTTCGTCAACTAATCACTTTCTTTACAACGCTGAAGAAGCTCATCGCCGGCATCTACTAGACCCATGTTGTGGAGGCCTAGATCCTCCGCCAGTTCCCACCGGGCGGGTCGGATGTTGGCATGGTGTATCGCAGTCTACTCGCCGACAACCTCCCGGCGTCTCCCGGGATCGCACCCGGCGTGAGCGTCTCCACCATCTTCGCCGACATCGACGACTTTCATGCCAAGCTCGTGGCGTGCTTCAACTCCATCTCCGACATGCCATCGGAGTCATCATGCGTTACGCCACTGGCCTACGCATCATTCCCAACCATCCTCGCCTGCCGGGTACCGCAATCAAGCTCGCCCACCACCTACGGCTCACCTCCGACCTGCTCCCGGTGCATCGTCGGTACGACGAGCTCACCGTCATCGGCGTCATCCAAGCGTGCCTACCCAACTCGGCTCAAGTCGCCCTCGAGCCTGCCGGTCGTCGCACCGACGAGCCGATAAACTCCTACGCTATCATCTGCCGCCACCTTGAGGCCATCGACCTCGAGTTCGCCGCCGTTGTTTCCGACAAGCGCAAGCATGCTGCCGACCCCCCCCCCCTCCCCCCCCCCCCCCACGGGTACATCCGTCCTTCCGTCCGGGTGCCGGTCAATCCCCCCCCCCCCTGGCCCCCCCCCACACACACACAACTGCTACCACGCGCGCCACCCCCGCCTCTCTGGCTATGCCCGCTATGACGGCAACCGCGATGGCTGTGGCCGAATGCGCCACTCCATGATGAAATGCTCGTCGACGAGCGAGGTTGACAAGCCTGGCGCAGACACGGGCTGCCAACAAGAAGGCAGCTAAGGGTATTACTAAGCTGAACTATAACCGCCCTGCCGGTTAGTGACGGTTTGGAGCTAGCCCGGATTTGATTTCGAATTGTGAATCAATCGACAACATTTCTTACTGGCCGAATCTATCCCCCATCCCTGAGACTATGCGTATTATTGGCCTTTCCCACGTGAACGAGCTGACTCCTAAGAGTGCGGCCGAGCCATGGTATCTGCGCATGACGAGGCCTCCTTTTCATGCCCGTTGTTGATCGAGTCGACACACTCGTTGGCTGCCTTCGCACGAGCTGTGCCGGTTCTTGCTTGCTACTGCCGACTTTGCCATTCCAGCCGAAACGGTTGATGTCAAGTTGTCTGCGAAGGAAAAAACGCGCTGCTGCCCGGCAATATTCCCGGCACCGCCCCGGCATTAACAATAAAACAAGACATGCCCGGCCACCTGCATGCTGCCCACCCGACTCACTACCGCCTTTGATTGTGATGAATTTGCCCGCCTCAAATTCAGTTATGGTCCGGTTATCCTGGATGCTTGTGCTTGTGCATTTGACGTAGTATGTTCAAATTCTGTTCGCGTGATAATCCATTTCCTTCTATGTCGGCTATAGGTCATGCCGTGTTTATCCAACCCCCATATGATGAATCTGCCTTGCCTATACTCGAACACTTTGAGGCTCAGCGCCAAAACTCCCCTTTCGATACTCATGCTATTAGTGTTTTACCCGCCCGTTGGAATAGTGCACTCGGAGAGTCCTGGCGGCGCCCGCCGCCATGCAGCGGCCCATCAGGAGCGGAGGATCATGTTGCGGCATGCCCGGCGGCACCTCCACGTGGTGGGCGTTGGTAACCCCTAAGACCCATGCCCGGCTGGATGCGGCAGGGGGCTGAGCTGGGTGGCCGGTTGCGGCGGGTCCTTGGATCCTGCGACGAGCCGACGACCAGGGAGCCCTACGGGGGCTTTTCAAGTAATACTCTACTCCCGGTATAGCGCATGTTGGCGCCGCCGGGCAGCAGCCATGTACGGGGGGCTGCTAAAAAGAATTCATGTACGACCTCGGCCTTGCGTCGGCCTCTCCGAGAGCCGCTTAAGGGTAGGAAGGGGGGTTTGTACAACTCGGACGGGGGCAGTCTACTCGCGACTTCGCGAGGGCTTTTCAAAATAAAATCGTGTTCTCGTACCTCGGCACGACCCGCGATCAACATGCATAAGACCTGGCGTACAACCAGGCGTCCCCCCCCCCCCCCCCCCCCCCCCCCCCCCCACTCGTATAATGTGTGTTACCTGCGAATCACTCGAATCCCGGCCTAGTACAGCGGAGTGTTCGGCGGCGCCCTGCGGCCGACCCGTACGAAACACCCGCCGGGAAACCCTCAGCCGTCCCGTGAGAACAGGCGGATGCGGCGAGTGTGAGGAGACGGGAGCCCTGCACTTAAAGGCGGGGCGGGCGTTCGGGGGCGGAGAGGCCGGGCATGGCAGCGATTGAGGGGCCATGAGACAGAAGTCGGAGTGCCCTGAGGGAGTCGCAGCCATGCAGTTGGAGGAGCCAGCTGGCGGCCAGCTCAGTCTGGCCCTCGATGGGCGGCTACAACGACAAGGCGCGCTACGTACGGAGTCGAGTAGGACCGGCATGTCGACCACGGAGCGACGACACGCGGGCGGAGGGGGGGGGGGGGGGGGGGGGGGGGGGGGGGGGCTTTTTCCCTTCCAGTCCTCCTACCGCAAGAGCTCGGTCGGGCGAGATGGAGCCAACATCGGCGGACCGCGCCCGAGTATGCCGGCGGACCGCCACAGCAGCTGGCTCGGTGGGGCAATCAGCTCCGCGACCTACGGGATATTTTCAGCGATGGCGGCAGGTGGAGGCAAGGCGCAGCACGACGACCGAAACTTGCGCGGTGCCGGTGCATTACAGATGTTCCTATAACACTGCATTCCTAATCCCCGTACCGCCAATTAGCGGTAGTCGCTCGTACGGGCGATTACCATTAGGTATCCGGAAAAAAACACAGCTACTGATGAAGTGATGGAAGGAGGCGGGGTTTGGAAACGAAAGAGGATGCTGGCCGGAAGCTTGAGCTATGATTACACTATATTAGTGTTTCCTACTATGATTAGAGATGGCAGCCCCTGCGAACAACTCATTCTGAGCGGTGAAGTGCAGTAGGCTAGCACGTTGTAACCAATTTCTATTTTAGTGTCATGGCGCTCCATCTTGTCTAAGTACCGCCCCATCCACTCATACTCCGTTGGCACTTATCCGTTCCACATTGCCACATCTGCCACTAACAGCCAACTGGATCGTGGATGTTTACTTCGCCGACAACATTGTCGACGTGCAAGCAGCCACTGCGCACGACGACAATACGCGCTATGAGCACATCAAGGCTCTTGAGCTAGAGTCTAATGGTAAGACCTATGTGCCCAATAAGACATTTAAGAAATCCCACAAAGCCCCGCTTTCAAACCGACAAAGCTTTCGTAACTTCGATGTCCGATCACGAGTTCCTCATGCTAAAACACAAATTATCCGATCAACCGGACCTGTCCCCCGCCCACCATGCTACTAGATTCCGGCGCAACGCTGTGTTTTATTCACGACGCCTTCGGCCGCGTGCGTGAATTTAAAACCGAGCCGCTCAAACATAAATTACGTATTATTATGGCGGACGGTTGTAATTACGACACGAGCATAGCAGCCCTGCACGTTACGATTCGATATAAATGGATATCACGCGGATGTTGAGTTTGTGATAACCTCCTTACATAATAACTTCGACGCCGTCCTCGGTCTATCTTTTCTCAAACACAATAATCCGAGTAGTATGTATTGATTGGACGGCCGGTTCGCTCACGTTCCCCGACATGCACACCGTCATATGCCCTATTGCACCTCGCTCTTGTCATGCCGACGTTATTCTCGCCAACAAACGACGTTATGGCTCGTGAAATACTTGAAAAGCATCCGGACATCGTGTTATTTTGCGCCGTGCTGCGCGAATATGACGCCACGGAAGGCTCTACCCAATCTATCAATAACGACATCGCCGGTGTTACTACCGATCAGTCTGCCGAATAATTGAATTGAAATCAAAATATTTGCCGAATATACCCAACAAATCTGACCCCTCCTACTCAAATACAAAAAATTATTTGTCAACCATTAGATTTCCTCCTGCAGCCCCCCCCCCCGCCCCCCCCCCCCGCCCCACGCCCCCCCTATCCCCCATTTAGTCAGAATCTTAACGCAGCATGTTTCGGGCATAAACGCAACTTTTTACTACCATATGAACCGCCTATTGCGTACCATGCCGCGCATGACCGCCCCACTGCCCCGGCCGTGCAAGCAAAGGAAATGCGGTTTGTGAAATCGACGGACATGAGTCGATTCAACTCTTATCTGCGGTCGAAAATGATTTGTTATGATCGTTGATTATGATTAATGAGTTTGTTGCACTACCCTGCAGGTACAATTTGTATCTCCATTGCAAGTTGGGGAGAGGACATCATTTTGGCTACATGAGGTGAGTGGTGAGTGGAAGTGCTCTGAGCATCTTACAGTGGGAGCAGCGAGCCGGGCTCGAGCTGCGGGGACTGTGGACAAGAAGAGAGTGAAAGCAGAGCCCCCGGCGGGCCGGGAGACAGGCACGCGCGCGCAAAGGCGCGCGGGACATGTGCCCGGCCGGTGCTAGGGTATCGGCCGGTGCTAGGGTATCGGGCAGATTCCAACAGTGTGTCGTACACCAAGACACAAGGACAGATGCGCAACTTCTGGATAAAATCACCCCCTCCACCGCGCCCCCCACGCCCGACTCCAAACTGCCTACATAGTGTTGCCATGCTGCTGAGTTCTTGTGTACACACACATGCATGCAGGTTGTGCATGAGAAGCCCGAGACACGAAGACATGTGGGATTTAGGCACAATACATGGGACGAGCAATGGGTGCTCATTGATGAGTACGGCAATAAGCATGCCATACTGCGAGACAGGCGTGCCGAGGTTGAGCATCATGACAACCACGTGTATGTTTGGGAAGTGCATAATTCTTGGAGGTGACCCACACCAGCCCTTCGGTGCCGGACCTCACCCTCGCTGTGTGCCGACTGCATGCAGCTGAGGGCATGGTGATAGCCCCCCCCCCCCACCCCCCCCTCCACTTCTCACTTTCCAGCCGGCCCTTAACACCGGGCGAAGTACTGCGTATGTACTCAATCCGGGCGAGCCGGCGCGGCTTTTCTGGTGATGATAGTACACTCCGGTGAAACGGTGGACAGACCGACGACCGGACGACCCACGACCAGGTCAACTGCCAGCCCGCGCCCACATAGGCGTGAAGAGCAGGCTCCACATGAGACCATCACTACGGCCACCATGGACATCAACAGACCCGAGTAGCAACAGAAAGCCGCGGTCGGCGCCACTCTTGATGCGCCGCGCGGCGGCAAGACCCAACCCCCCAAGGTCCGAACAGCCATCGCTGCAAAAATGATCGCACCCGACTCCCACATGTTGCCAGCGCCAGGCCAACTGCTTGCTAGCGCCCATAGAGGCGTGAAAAGCATGCTCCACAGGAGACCACCACTACAACCAACATGGACATCAACAGACCCGAGGAGCAACATGAGGCCGCGGTCGGCGCCACTCTCGTTGCGCCTCGCAGCGGCGGAGCCTAACCCCCAAGATCCGAACAACCTATGCCGCAAAAAAATCACAGGTACCCGACTCCCACCTGCCGTCCGGCGTCTCCTCCTCATTTTGAACCGCCAGTCCTGCCAGCCCCCGATCGATCTCCTCCCTGGTGCCGACGGTGCCACACAAGTCGCTCTACTATTCAACGATTTGGCGACCCGCCACACACCGTGTGACGCGGGTCAACCTGCGCCGCAGCATTACGTTTATGGACTCGATCCGTACCTCGGCACCAAGCAAGCTCGGGGTACACACTTCAACGCACGACGCACGTCCGGGCGGTGACCCGACGCGCCCCTATGCCGGCTGCCGCCGCTCCGGCAGGGGCGGTGAGCAGAGCTGGACTCGCCACTAACACGGGATCCGACGCGAAACTCGTCGCAACCAGTACCATGCACCTACATGGGCGGGAGAAGATGGCGGCTATTCACCAACCGGCGCCGACTACAGCCGACCAGCCGGCGATGCACCACGGCCAGCTTCCCCGGGAGCTCTCGCCACCGCCGACTAGCCAGCTACAAGCGGCCCAACCCCCGGCCGCGGCAGCTCCTCAAGATAGACACGGAGATGGACGACGACGACCCGCCACGGGAAGTAGATCAGCCGGCGACAAGCGTCGATCCAGCCCCGCACCCCGAGCCGGCCCCAACGGCCGCAGCCCAAGCCCCCACCGCGACATGAGAGGCCTCGGAGGTCACTGCCCCCCTCGAGCATACCTCCACAACCAACACACCACCCCATGCGTACCGCCTAGCCCGGCTCGCGGCCGAGGCTTACCGCCTCCGTCGCCCCCCGCGCCGGACGACACCCTTGCAACAGCCGCAAGTGGGCCGTCTGCTGATATTCGCCGCCGGCAAGGCGCCCAACTCCAAGCCGGACGCACGCTCGCGACTATCAGCGCCCCAACCCAAGAACTAAGGACGTTTTTACCGCACTTTTCTATAGACAGTATATCGCCCCGCAAGTACAGACTATAGACAGTGTATCGCCCGACCCGCAGGCTTGGTACAGGCACCAGACAAAGTCACCATGCCATGATTACACGCAGTATAATGTGCCAAAAATATTAGAGATGGAGGCATTTATTGTAGCCCCCACCCCACCAAGCTAGCCGGCTTAGCGGTATATAAATACTGAGCACCATGCAGCTATTCCGGTTAGCTCCCCTCCCCCATCACACCTCAGTAGCAGCAGACGGGACTTCTATGGCTGCCTCAGCGTGCCTTTTAAGCTCTAGATGGGATGGGTCAGACTTAGGTAGGGACAGCAGAGGGGCGCTGCTCTCTTAGCTATAGCCCGCTGGACGAAGGAGGGGCTAGAAGACATAGGAGGATGACCGATAGCTTGAGCTGTGATGACACTTCGTGTTCTCCACTGTGGTCAGAGAGAGCAGGTCCTAAGAACAACTCAGTCTGATCCAATGGATGCAGCAGACTAGCAGTTGTAATCAATTTCAATTTCAATCCCCCCCCCCCCCCCTCGGCACTGGTGTGTGGCACAGCAAGGCGCCCCTTCGACCAAACATTCGCAGGGGGCATCACGCTTTCCATGTCGCGCTGAAGCATATTATCGAGGAGAAACCATGCTGTTTGTATGCCGATCCGGGTATAGTGACCGACCTGTACTTATCCGGTTTGTCATGTCCTCACATGATGTGGGGCAGTATGCGTGGTGCACCTATAACACAATTACCCTGCACTACTAGCTGTATATTCGTAAAGCTGGTATATGTAATCGACAAAAGTTGTGCTGCCCAACAATTATGCCCAACGCCCCGGCGCCGCTGCCCCGCGCACCCAGCGCCCAGCGCCCAAAACCTAGCCCCCTTGCGGTTTTGATCAACGGCTGCTGCGAAGTCTCGACCATCTGAATCGACGGCGGTTTCAAACCGCCCATGTTGGCAGTTTGCTTGGTACGTGGGACTGCCAGGGGAGGTAGTACAGTTGGGACAGTCATAGATAGGGGTAAGGCTTGTCAGACTATTACACCATGATAAACTCCAACACTTCCGCGTGCTGATACTCGCTACTTTATTTACTTGCTATGGGCAACTATGCCTCATCTGTAGCTTTAAGCACTTTGGTTGGTGGCCCAACTATGCCTCATCTGTCCGCAGTCTATTCTCCCAAGGGGGGTGGAGCATCTCATCAGATGGACTTACTACGAAGTTTCATGACTCGATCAATATAGAACAAGATCATGCCTGCAGGTATCTATCTGCCCATTGCCTGATGGGAGTCATTACGATGGGTAATGCTGGGTGCCGGCGGCGGATGGATGTTGGTTGAGTTACCTGGGTTTGGGTTCGGTAGATGGGAGAAGCCGGCAATTTTGCTGAACCGTGTGCCAACCGGCCCCTTGCGGCACTACAAGCTGTAGTCGGCAGCTCTGACGTAGTCAGTCGCCTGTCTCACCGATTGGGCTTTGTGCAAACGCGTACTATCGAATTAAAAGCTCATTTCGCGACCCATTCTCCTTTAAGGGGTAGGTACGGACGAATTAGACGATGTAGCACGTTTGTCTTAAATGATGACACATGTGTCTTCATTTACACGCAAAATACTATCGCCATACAAGAAATGGCTCATACGCCGATATTACGCTATGGATACACAGCAAGCCGGGGTATACGCAGCAAGCCGGAGTGCGCGATTAAAGCGGAGCGTGATGAGTCGTAGTCCATGCGCGGTGCCGGACTTCGTTAGTTTTTGAAAGCTGCTGCGCCTACGACTTGACGCACACTCGCACACCCGCCAGACAGTACCGTAGCACCCTCCATCATGGCCAAGCTTGCCAAGGTACTTTTATGCACCTTCTGGGCAAAGCCGTGAGGACTGAAGGCATGACCATACCACTCGGTGGTCTGTGCCTGAAGGACCGCATCCATGGGGACATGCGGCATGCATTGTTCCGGGGCCAAGCGACCAACTGCGATATCCGCGTTCACCCAACCCTAGGGCCGCGACGCTTTCGGCTATGCTGTCGAGGACATGTTGGCCAACTGCACTGAGCGGACGAAGAAGTACGACGCAGCCGGGAAGGAGAACTTGCGTGCTGCAGGTTTTCAAGTGTCAGATGATGATGTCGTCTCGCTATACTTTACCTTGTCCATACCCGACGCGGTGCGTGCTCAGATCTTGAACCCAGCATCCGAGCCTCCGTCGACGGTCCATGCCATATTTCCACGAGCGGGAGGCTCATGTCTCTCTTGAAAGGTACAATGAGTCGGTGGGTGGCTGACATGACAGCGTAGAGGATTTGAATTTCACATGCGTTGACCGCCCCGTGCTGTGTTTTTACTATTGCTCCCGCAGTTGAGGACCAAGCGGTGCAGCTGTCGGATGTCTTCGATGAATTCTGGCCGCGCGACACTCAGACGGGGATCCCTTACCCTCTGAAGAAGACGCCGAGGTTTCCCATCGCCGCGCCCCCGTATACCGAGCGAATCTGCTACGCTACCTTCAACTACCGTGCCGGCTACATATATAGCCGCAAACCACATCTACGCCAAGGAGACCGTCATGGCCGCGTTCCGAGAGTACACCCCTCCCCCTTCCTCCCAACCCCACTGCGACCATCCTTGTGGGTTGTTTTGACGGTGCACCTTGTGATGTACATGAAGCAGGGGAAGGTGAGGAACTACCTCGCTCGGCACTACTTCCATGATGTGGGCAAGGACGGCCAAGGAGGTAGGAAGAAGGGACCATCGCCGAGCGAGGACCGACTCGCGAAGGCCCGCAACCTTGCAGAGGCCTAGGAGCAGAGTATTGAGCTCGAGAAGTACTACCAAGCCGGCAAGTGCCCCCCTTCGGACGTGCGTGGTGTTCAATAAATGGCGAAGAGGAGGTCTGCGAGGTGACGCCGCACTCGGAAGCCGTAGGTGTTGATTCGCGTTTGTTCTCGCACTTGTTCGATTACACCGCCACCGCCGCGACAAGCAATCAACACGTATACTGACTTTCGCAGTTGTTGTGTCAGACCCCCGCCTAGTCCCTACGTTTGGCGGTAAGCCGACCATATCGAGTGTTCAACGCTCGTCGGCTGCGGCATGTCCGGCCGCGGTGAACCGGGTCGTGTCGCTGCCGCTGGCGCGCGGGTACCGCCGCGTCGCCAGAGCTCCTGCCACTTTTTGGTGGGCGTGCTGCTGAAGCAATTTCATAAGACGGCGGGCGGCGTCATCAAACACAACACCAACGCGGTCAAGAGCATGGCCGCCACGCAAGCCTTCCCCGGCGACGACGTCGACGAGGGCAGTAGCCCGGAGCCCCTGGCCAAGAAGGCCAAGCAGCCCGCCAAGCCGGCGGTTGGAGTAGTGCCGGTCCGAGGCCGGGCCGGTGCTGGGGCCCGGGCGGGCTGTAGGCCGGCCGGGTCGCGGGACGGCCGCCAGACCGCCGTGGCAGTAGTAGCCGCTGCCATCACCCGCGACGGAGCTTGAAGTCTACGTTACTGGAGTTCAATACTATGCGGTACGGGGTCAAATATACTGCAGTGCCCCGGGCCACGGCTGTGGATCGGGTTGAGCGCTCCGTGTTGGGCGACATACAACGGGGGTTGGCAGTGCGGGATGCGGCGTGGCACAACACGGAGCCCGGACAGAAGGGCCCTCTTTGAGACATCATGGATATGTCGGAGTACACGGGCATGGTCTTCGGCACAGTGGGTGAGGTGAGCAAGGGGGTGCGCCGCACTGTGCGCGGTGTTGCATGTTTGGCTGCGGATCGGGGTGCCCTCTCATCGGGGGGCACTCGGTGCACCACCCGGGCTCACCGTGAGGCCTTACTCGCAATAGAATCCCTTGGGGTCCCGAGCTTGGTGGCGGCTCGAGAGCGTGCTCGCTGCCTCATAAGACGGCGCAGATTCGTCCGCCATCCCGTTGCCGAAGCTGCACAGCACGTCCGGGGATCACCCTCGCACACACGTGCACGCGTGGTCCGGACTCTGAACTGTGCGCGCATCACTCATCCATCCC
The DNA here is from genome assembly GCA_006384855.1 of Tetraselmis striata. Classification (NCBI taxonomy): domain Eukaryota; kingdom Viridiplantae; phylum Chlorophyta; class Chlorodendrophyceae; order Chlorodendrales; family Chlorodendraceae; genus Tetraselmis; species Tetraselmis striata. Next base: position 79,369 of record VCJN01002855.1, read on the forward strand.
GCCTCGTGCGGGATTCGGGCCGCCTCTAGGCGGATTGCTGTGTTGATCATTTAGTATAACTTTTAGGGCTGGGTGGATTTGTTACTGCCCTTTTTGTAATTCACACCTGTACAATGACCTGCGGCGGATGCTATATCGAAATCAGCAGCCGCACCCGCCGCCCCACCGCGCGCCGCGCTCGTACTTGCGCTGCCGCCTCGCTATATCACACAAGACAGCTCTTCACCCTCCTCATCGTCGAGTCTGGCTGACGGTTCCCCGAGCGCGCCGCCGCGTCCCTTTCAAGCCCTCGGCCTGCGCCGGTCGATTCGGCATCATCGTTTTCCAGGCGAGCAGCGCGGCGCCGAGTCGACGACTGACCGCCGCCCACATTCGCGGCGCAGCGCCTGGGCCACCGAAAAAAAATGGCTGCGTGCCCGGACACGGCAGACGGAGGGTCTGACAGCAGCGTCGAGTCACCGCCCCAGAGGCCTGATCAGCTGGGAGGGCGGCGGCCGTCCGGCGAGCAGCTTGGGGCGCCGCTGCTGAGGAGGTACCAGCTGGTACGCAGCCTGCCTGCCCCGTCCGCCCATGCAGAATGGCGCGCGCGCCGGTGTGTGTGTGTGTGTGTGTGTGTGTGTGTGTGAGTGTGTGTGTGTTGGGGGGGGGGGGGGGGGGGGGGGGGGGGCTTCGTTCGGGCAGGCAGCCAATGACATCCAATAGCTTGCCCCTAGCCACGGGTCCTGGCAATCATCCAGCTGATTGTGGTGCCGCTTGGTTTCCTGCAGTTGCTGGGACACGAAGAGGAGGGCGCGCCGGCCGATCGAGCCGGCGGTGTTCTATCTACTGCCCAGCAGCGCAACCCGCCCGAAATTGCGGGCAAGCGGGGCGATGCTGTGGTGGCGGACGGGGGAAACAGGGGCTGGACCACCGTGGCACTGCTCTGCTGCCTATCGGCGCTGATCTACTCGGACCAAAGCCTGCTGGCGCCGAACCTGACGGCTGTTGGCGAGTCGTTTGGGCTGAGCCCGCGCGAGACGGATGTGCTGGCGGGCGATATTTCCGCCGCTATCTGGGCGGTGGTGAGCGCCGCCGCTTCGGCATAGACACCCGCAACTACTGTGAAAAGCAGCCCCAGGCGTTGCACCTGATAACCTGAGCGAGTGTTGCTGAGTGAACTCCGCTGGCTGTAGGCCTGTGCATTCGTACCGATGCACGGATAGCAGGTAAACATGCAGTATATATGTAGGGGTGTATATATGCCTATATGCATATTGTGTATTCTCTGGTAAGGGTGTGCCGAACGCATGGTCGCATGGGTGGCCCCCGTAGACGTTTCATCTGGCTCCCTCGGCGTTTACCTCTGCCGGCTCGGGTGCGTGCGTCTGTGGCTATAAAGCATGAAGGACAACGAGGCAAGTTGGGCTCTGACTTTGCCTCTGGATTGGTGGTGGACAGGATATGGCATGATTGGCCGGCGGCAATTACTGATTGGTGCCCCTCGTGGCGGGCTGCCTGTGCCCCATGCCAGGGTGCTCCCTCTGCACTCGCTGTGGGCTGGCTCGCGGATCGCTACAGCCGGCGCTGGCTGCTCTGCACCGTGGCACTCCTCGCGCAGGTGCCCTCCGGCGCCACCATCCTCTTCGTCACGAAGCCGTGGCAGCTGGTCGCGCTGCGCGGTATCACTGGCATCGCCGTCGGCGGCTCTGTGCCTGTGATGTACAGCCTGCTGGGTACGGGCGCCCTGTCGCCAAGCACCTCGTGGGGTCCAGCAATGCCTCCCTCCCCTCACCCGCACTCCCCATTGCAATGCCCGTCTCCTTGCAGTCCTCCTGGTGTCGCTCATGCCTGTGTGGTAGAGATACTACCAAGCCCCACACGCTGGCATGCTCGTTCTGAACCACCCTTTCATACGTGACCTCCCCCCAGGCGACCTCTTCCCAGTCTCCAAGCGTGCAAACGCGGTGGCGCTGGTACCCGTGGCTCAGGGCGCCGGCCTGGCGGGGGGGCAGGTTGTGGGCGCTCTGCTCGGCTCGTTCATTGGCTGGCGCCTGCCGTACGCCATCCTGGCAGCGCTGGTGGTGGTGGTTGCGGTTGTAACGGTGGCCGTCACCTCCGACCCGCGGCGCGGCAGCGCAGAGGAGGCGCTGCAGGTGGGCTCGCGCTCGGGAAGCCGCAACTTTAGCACTATAGTGAGCCCCGGTGTGCCCCCTCCCCCCTGGACTTATCGTGCCCTGATGGCCACCACAGGGGAGCGACGCCAGCGGCGAGGAGTACCAAGAGCACATGAGCTGCAGCAAGCTGGCGCCGCTGCTCAGGACGCCCACCAACTTGCTCATGATCCTGCAAGTATGCGGCCCGTGCCGTCTGCCGCTCCCTGAGCCCTGGGCCCAGGCGCACCTTGTTGCCCCTGTTTGCACTGGAACCGCAGCCTCACTGGATGCCCGCTTGCGCAGGGACTGCCGGGCTGCCTACCGTGGGGCCTCCTCGTGGTCTACCTCAACGATTTCCTCGTGCAGAACAAGGGGCTGTCCCTCGAGGTGAGAGAGCCCAACACCGGCGCATTCCGCTCGCTCCCCAGGGCATCTGTCCGCACGACCGTCCCTCCACTGCACTGCTAACCAGCTGCTGCTGCTGCTAATGCCGTGTCCGACACCAGGCCGCCACGCTGGTGGTGCTCGCGTTTGGCGCCGGCTGCTCGCTGGGCGTCGCCGCGGGCGGCGCCGGCGGCCAGCTTTGCTACAACACGCGCCGGGAGCTGCTGCCTGTGGTGATGGGCGCCGCCATGATGCTGTCGCCGCTGCCTCTACTGGCGCTGATCAACATGCCCCTAGAGAATGCCAACGTGAGCTCGCACATATGCATGCGTGTTGCAACAATTTCAATCCTGTGCCGCTTGCATTATATCAAGTGTAGTGAATGCGCAAACTCTTACATTGATGTTTACTACACATATTCATCAAAGCTTTCATACATAGTATTGAATCCTCATTATATCTGATACTGTCTGTTCATATATGATATGGGTCGTACACACATTCTTGTTCCGGTGAAATACACACCCATGCGCACACGCACATATACACTCACGCGTGAGCAGATGCTTACATTTATGCTCTCTTTCCCCCTCTCTCTTTTTTCTCTCTCTCTCTCTCTCTCTCTCTCTCTCTCTACACACACACACACACACACACACACACGCGCGCGCTCTCTCTCTCACACACTCTCACACATTCAAATTCAAGTATTCATCCATGCATCCACTGGGTCTGCGTTGTAGTAGACCGCATGCCTGGCATATCACAAGGCGTACATAATAGCTCTGATGGCAGAATTGGAAAGTACACTCTGGGCCAGCTCCTCCCGCTGACGTGTCCTCATCATGTCTGTCTCCACACGCAGGTGGTGGTGCCCTCCCTGCTGGGCGCCCTGGGCGGCTTTCTGGCCAGCATCCCGGTGCCCAACTCGCGCACCATTGTGCTGAACGTGAACAGGCCCGAGGCTCGCGGCGTTGCAATGGCTCTGCAGGTCAGCTGCGAGAGCCACATCCTCCCCGCATGCCACCCCAGCCGCTCGCCCCTGAAATGCAAACTCTTGTTTCTTTTCCTGCAAGAATAAGAACCAGTGACACAGGCCTGGCTGCTAGGTGTGCTCACCCCCCAGCAGCTCAGTTCCCCATATGTGCCTCACTCCTGCAGGCCATGTTGGTCGACCTAGGCAAGGGGCTCGGCCCGTCCCTGGTGTCCCTCCTTATCGTGCAGATGGGCAGGTGCGTACTCTTCCCGGATGCTCTGGCAAACCTCAAGAGTCTGGATCTCTATTTGCCTGCAGGTGGCTGACGCCCTCCCTGGGTAACTGCTCTCCTCGCTCAGGCAGCGTGCGTTCAACCTGGCGCTGCTGGCTTGGATCCCCACCGGCCTCATGCTGCTGGCAGCTTGCCTGACCCTGCGGCGCGATGAAGACAGGATGCAGGCGAGCCTACTCGAGTGGATCCACCATCACCACGAACAGACAGGCCCTGTGTAGGGCGCGGGGCACGCAAGTGCACACGCTGCATTCCTCCGTACAAGCCTGCCGCTGCCTGTGCAGGCTGTATCCATGTATTTGTATTTGCCGGAGCGACGGTCTTTCTCGCCACCTGGCAGAAATGTACTGCTGCCGCTAAGGCGTTGAATTCTTGATGACTGTGTTAGTGGAGCTGCACATCGTTTTCTGTACATTCTTGGCATCACTGCATGGCAGTGCATGGAATGCCGGAGAGCAACTCTGATGTATCTATTGCCTTTGATTCTTGTAATGGTATCATTTGTCATGTTGATTTGTTGAGTCACAGACTAGCATCATGTTGGGCTTTTTGGATCTCATTTTCCAGAGCACACACGCTCATTGGTTGCAGTCACGCTACATAGTGTGTCATCAGCAGCTGCTTGGGATACAGTCATGGTCACCAATGCTCGGTCAATGTCATTGCGCCAAATGCCATGGTTGCACACTATTGACACCTGCACCATGGACAAAGCCAGCGCCCCCCCCCCCCCCCCCCGCCCCCCCCGGCCGCCGCCATTTGGCCAAAGGCTCCAAACCCATTTCAGCATGTACGTCAATAAACCATGTTTGGTCCATAACCGCTTTGGATCTTATTCGCACAGGTTGTGCCACAACATGTCGCCCATGAAACAAGGTGCAAGGCTAAAATGGTGACTGGGCCGCTACGTGGAGATCCGCCATCCAAAAGCAGCTGCTTGCCGACCTTGCGCATGCCAACACGAGTGACGAAATGGGCTACTTCATGGGGAGGCCCCACCCAGCAATCGAGCATGACTGAAGTTGGCTCGTACGGATGTCAGACACGGGGGTAACTAAGCTGCTAATGCGCGTGTATTGTATACGAGTAGCAGCATTTTTGCTCTTTGACCCGACCCGATCCAACCACACGGTGCTTGCCCGACATCCGCTCACGTGGGCTTCCGTACCCACTACTGGAGTTTGGATTCATCGTCAGAGCGCGAAGCTATAAATATTTGCACACCGTGGTGGCAAGGCTTTTTTTTTTTTTTTTGCAATGTAGCTTGCTGCCCATGTCACATGCAGTATACCCCGTAGCCCAAAGGCTTTAGATCTCACACCATGCGCCTAGTAGCAGCGCATACAAGTGGGCGCTAACCCGTCATTTATGAAATACATATATCGGCAATTAGTCGGCGTGTACAAGTATAAGCGCCCTCCAGAACGCCGCACTAGTGCATCGTTGTATGCATGCTGTTTTATTCCCGCGCACTGTGAGAGAAGTGTGAGAGAATATGTTGCGTTTCCAATAAAAAAATGTAATGCGATCGCACGCGTTGCAAATGCATGGGGGCGCGCATGCTCTCTAGCATGCATTCGCTTGATAGTAGGTGAATAAATTCCGGGAATATCGTCGCGCCAAGTGCGTGTTCTCGTGGCAACGTGCCCTTGCATCATATGTCACAAACTCTACAACAGAACATCCCTTGTGTTGGGAAGGCCTCAAAGTTGCAGGACATCGGTGGCATAAGACGTGACAAGCTATCTGAACCAAGCCCCGCCATAGGGGAAGTAGCCCGTATGAAAACCTTTTACATGCACACCTACCACAAAAAGCGTGGAAGGCTAGGGCGTGAATGATCGGCATGACGCCAGAACAATGATTCAATATAACGAATAAAATGCAGAAAATTAAAAGCACACATTGTTGTCTATAAACATGGGAAAACGTCCGAATGCTAAGTTGTTGATCTACTTGATAACTTTAGCAGCTTGAGTCTTTGGCACAATGGCTTGCGCCTAGGACCCCATAAAGTGGTTTAACTCTGGACTCGTAGTTTTGAAAACCCGTTTCCAAGCCCGTAAATAACGTCAGCGAATATTGCAAATCTGAGCGCGAAAGCCCTGAAATTTACGGTAGTGCCCTCATCCCGTAAAGCCCGCATTTGGCATGTCCTTTCCAACGCGACCTCGCACGCTACAATCGGGCACGGTTTCGCAGAATTGCGCCTGATGATGGCAACATAACTAATGTAATTGCAGCGACATATGTCCAAATAGCACGGGCAAAGCGCTCTAAGTCATGTGCTCTGTCGCTCTAGGATATATTTTCCTCAATGAAAAATATATCATTTGGGGGCATTACTTTTAAAATATATACACCTCGATGAAAATTCATCATTGATTTTCAGAAATTTGCAATGACTTTCATGACAATTTTCAACCCACATCTGGACATATGACGACTTGGGCTGTGTCGGGGCGGGGACGGGCGGCGCGGTGCGATGGGGGCTACTTGGTCGTGAAAAAGGGGGAGTCGCAACGACCCGCGACGAGCTCAGATAGGGCGGCCGCGACTCGCTAAGTTCTCATCAAGACCCGTCGCCTAACTTAACTATTGTACGGTATAAAATCGAATAGAAGGAAAAAAGAGAATGAAATATAGGGAAGGGGCGCTCAAGGCGCCGCCGTGCATCCAGGCACCTGCCCCCCCCCCCCCCCCCCCCGCCAACTTGGCGGCCCGCACAGAAGTGCCGGGTAAGTACTGTCAACGAACTAACAAACAAAAGCCTGAGCCGGCGTGGAAGCAGGCATATGAAATGGGGCTCCACCCATTGACATCAAGTGACCTCCCCCCCCCCCCCCCCCCCCCCCCCCCATTTAATCGGAATCGTAACGGCGGTCATAGGTCAGAATTTTAACGCGGCATGTCCCGGGTGTATACGCAACTTCCCACTAACATGTGAACCGCTTATTGCGTACCCTTTTGCGCGTTGGCGCCCCGCTGCCCCGGCCCCGACCGCGGCGAGTTGGCGCCCCACTGCCCCGGCCGTGCTAGCAAAGGAAATGCGGTTTGTGAAATCGACGGACATAAGAGTCGATTCAACTCTTATCTGCGGTCGAAAATGATTTATTATGATTGTTGATCATGATTAATGAGGTTGTTGCACTACCCCGCAGGTACAACCTGTATCACCAATGCAAGATAGGGGAGGGGACATCATTCCTGACTAATTATGTATTGTACACCAGGACACAAAGGACGGAAGCGCAACTTCTGGATAAAGACACCCCCCCTGGCTTGCCCACACGCCCGACTCCAAACCGCCTACATAGTGTTCCCATGCTGCTGAGTTCTGGTATACACACACATGCATGCAGGTTGTGCGTGAGAAGCCCGAGACACGGAGCGAGGCATGTGGTGTTCATGCGCATCACATGGGACGAGCAGTGGGCGCCCAATGATGAGTATGGCAAGCATGCCATGCTGCGAGACAGGCGTGCCGAGGTGGAGCAACATGACAACTACGTGTATGTTGGGGGCATGCCGTACTTCCTGGTTTGCCACACCAGCCCTTCAGTGCCGGACCTCACCCAAGCGGTGTGCCGACCGCACGCAGCTGAGCGCATGGTGATAGGGTCCCCCTCGGCACTGGTGTGTGACAGAGCAAGGCGCCCCTTCGGCCAAACATTCGCAAGGGGCATCACGCCTTCCATGTCGCGCTGAAGCACATCGAGGGGAAACGGTGCTTCTTCTATGCTGATCCGGACATAGTGACAGACCAACACTTATCCCGATTTGACATGTTGTCCTCACATGACGCGGGGCAGTATGTGTGGCGCACATATAACACAATGACCCTGCACTACTAGCTGAAGTTTTGTATAGCTGGTAAATTCAATTCATCAACGTTATGCTGCCCAGCAATTCCGCTCAGTGTCCCAGCACCGCTGCCTTGCGCACCCACCGCCCATCGCCCGAAACCTAGCCCCCTTGCGGTTTTGATCAGGGGCGGCTGTGAGGTCTCCGCCATCTAAATCGACGCCGGTTTAAAACCCCCCTTGCCGGCAGTCTGCCGATCAAAACAGTCTGACAGTCTGCTACGTGGGACTGCCATAGGAGGTGACACGGACAGTCATAGCAAGGGGTAAGGCTTATCAGCATGTTGACACCATTGATGCTAAAACTATAGCGCATCTGCGTGCTGCTACTCCCTACTTTACCGGCTACGGGCGACCATGCATCAATTGTACCTTTAGGTGCTTTGGCTGGTGGCCCAACTATACCTATGTCCGCAGTCTACTCTCCTAGGGGGGATGGAGCATCTCATGAGCTGGTCTCACTGCAAAATAGTGTGAGTCGACCAGTATAGAACAAGATCATTGCTGCCGGTATCTAGCTTCCCATTGCATGTTTGAGTCATTACGGAGGCCAATGGCCCGGTGGCCTCGTCCACGCCCCACGTCATGTTGGGTTACGGCAGGAAGGCTGCCCTCAATGTTGCATGTTCAATTGATATATATGGGTGCGGGTAATCGGGGACGATGCCACCCGCCAAGTCAGCTTCCCAATTCTTAGCAGCCTCTATCAGTCTACGCACACTTGTCAACGTGTGATGGTTCATGTAGCGGGACAGCAGGGCCGTAGCCGCGAGCGCCATTGCCGTGAATAGCTTAAACTAGTCGACGAAGTCTTCCCGCAGCTTTGAGTTCCCTAGTTCGTGGGTCCTTGTCGATGCACACTTCCATGGCGCGGTGCAAGCGAGCCCGCGCGGCAGCGAGCCATTTCCCGTCGAATTCGCTCAACATGCCTCCATCAGAAACCCGGATATCCTCCGGCGCGTTTAAGATGCTGAAGAACTTCAAACCCATGCGAGCATGTGCCCCTACGGTGAGGATGCCCGGCCATGTCTGTTCCTTGTTGAGAGAGGTATACATGCTGGTGTCGCTCCTGCGGGTTGGAACCCACCCCCGCTCGAGATGGATGCACCCCTCACGACCAGTTGCCGGTCCAGGTAACGGGTGAACTTTCTAGGGACACCGTCGTACGATGCGGGCAGCTGGTTGGCCATATAAAGCGAGGCGGGGAACTGTGGAATGTGAGTAACGCTGATTGCCGGCGGCGGGTGGATGCTGGTTGAGTACATGGGTTTGGGTTTGGTCGCTGGGAGAAGCCGACAAATTTGATGCACCGTGTGCCAACCGGCCCCTTGCGGCACGTGCTACAAGCCGTTGGCAGCCCCGACGCAATTAGTCGCTTGTCTCATTGTTTGGGCTTGTGCAGACGCGTACCGTCGAATTAAAAGGTCATTACGCGACCCATTCCCCGTTAAGGGCAGCTACGGACGAATTACGACCCTAGATCACGTATGTGTCATATGGCGACACGTGTCCGCATTGAAACGCTACATACGGTCGCCAACACACTTACGCTGATACTACGATGTGGATATACCACAGCAAGCGGGGTACTCGCACGACTGCTACGACCTGCGGCGCTTTATGTAATAGCGGAGCGCGAGTCATCCAAGCGTGGCGGCGGACTTAGTGTTGTTGAAAGCAGCAGCTGCGCCTACGTGACGCACTCTCGCACCCCCGGCAAACAATACCGTAGCTGCTCGTCCCCCAATTTTCTCCATCATGGCCAAGCAAGCGCCAAGCTAATTCCAGGCACCCCCGTGGGCAAAGTTGTGAGGCCTAGAGGCATGCCCATACCACTCGGCGGTGGTATGTGCAGGACGGGCCGCATCGTTATTTAGGACCTGCGGCAGGCATTGTTCCATGGCCATGCGATGAACTGGCATATCCGCGTTCACCCAGAGCACCCCCAGGGCGAGGACGCTTTCGGCTTTGCTTTCGCGGACCTACTGGAAAATTGCACTGAGCGGAAACAGTACGACGAATAAGTCGGGAAGGAGAAGTTGATGATGCAGGTTTTCGAGTGTCCGATGAGGGTGTCGTCTCGCTGTATTTTACCTCGTGCGTACCCGACGCGTTGCGTGCCCAGAGTTTAAAAGTAGCACCCGAGCCCCCCCCCCCCCCCCCCCCCCCCCGCGGAATCTGACATGGGCACATGCGTTAAGAACGCCGTTGTCGACTGTCCATGCCATACTCCAACGAGCCGGGGGGCTGCAGTCTACCCTTAGCGGTACAATGTGTCGGCGGGTGGCTGACATGAGTGCGCGGAGGATTTTAATTTCACAGGCGTTGACGGCGTAAACCGTGCTGCGTTTTTGGTGTTAATCCTGCTGCAACTCAGGTTAGCAAGGCGGTGCTGTCGGCCGTCTTTGACGAATGCTGGCCGCGGGACACTCAGCAGACAAGGATCCCTTACCCTTTGAAGAAGACGCCGAAGTTTCCCATCGCCGCGCCCCCGTACACCTATAGATGAGCGGATCTGCTACGCTACCTTCTACCGCGCCGGCTACACAGCCGAGAACCATTGCTACGCAGGAGACCGTCATTGCGGCGTTATTTAGAGAGTATACCCCCTCCCTCTTCCTCCCAACCCCACTGCAACCATCCTTGCTTGGCCCGGGTAGTTGTGCCGACGGTGCACTTTGTGTTATCCACGAAGCAGGGGAACGTGAGGAACTACCTCGCTCGGTGCTACTTCCATGATGTGGGCAAGGACGCCCAAGGTAGGAAGAAGGGACCACTGCCGAGCGAGGACCGACGCGCGAAGGCCGTCGCCCTTGCAGAAGTATGGCAACAGAGCGAGCTCGGGAGGTACTACCAAGCCAGCAAGCGCCCCCTTCTAACGTGATGTTAAAGGGCGAGGAGGAGGTCTGCGAGGTGACGCCGCATCACTCATCGGAAGCTGCAGGTGAGTCGCATTTGTTTTCACAGTTGTTCAATTACACAGCCACCGCCGCGACAAGCAATTAACTCGCATACTGACTTTGCAGTTGCTGTGTCACACCCCCGCCCAATCCCTACGTTTGGCGGTAAGCCGATCGTATCGAGTGTTCGACGCAACAAGGTCGTTCCGCTGCCGCCGGCGGGCACCGCTGCGTCGCCATAGCTCAACGCCACGTTGGGCATGCTGAAGCAGCAAAAGAAGAAGGCGGACGGCATCATCAAGCACAACACCAACGCGGCCAAGAGCCAGGTCGCCACGCAAGCCTTCCCCGGCGACAACGTCGACGAGGGCAGTAGCCCGGAGCTCCGGGTCAAGAAGGCCAAGCAACCCGCCAAGCCGGCGGCTCGAGTACCGGCCCGGGGCCGGGGCGGTGCTGGGGCCATAGCGGGCGGTGGGCCGTTCGGGTCGCGGGACGGCCGCTAGACCGCGATAGAAGTAGCCGCTGCCGCCAAGACCCGCGATGAGCAGGCCCGCCGCCGTGGTGATCCTGGCCGAAACCGGCTGTAAATAATTTATTCCGCCCGCCCACTGCCGCGCACCTCGCCGCCCACTGCCGCGCACCCGCTCACCGACACCGTCGCGCGCGCCAATGCCGCGCGCTATCGCGGATTAGGCCAGTGGCAGCGAGAATGTCGGGCTTCTAGAGCCAGATGCAAAAATAGTGCATTGCGAATATAGCGTCGAGATGACGTGTGATATGCGCCTCATGGAGTTAACTACGAGTATGACACGGAATGACTACGTACGAGTAGTGTCATCATACTGGTAAGATTACTACGGGGTAATAGGGGGCCTTCGCGAAAATTGGACGCTCACTTTGGATCAACATATTAGCGTGCGACGTCTCGCGCGGGCCTAGTCAGCATGTAATCGTTACATGCTTACGCAGATTCCCAGCGCCGTCGTCGCAGTTGTTACGTGCGTCGCCTCATCGCATGCCGCCCACGCCGCCACGATCACCTCCACCCGCTCTTACAGCACCCGCCCCGCATGAAGCTTCTCGTCCTTGATGACCGGGGCGAGCTTCTGCAACTTCCTCTCCAGCTTCTTCCTAAAGGCCCCCTTGGCCCCGAAATGGTTGGCTTGTTTTCAAAACTTGCAGATATATATGGGCAGCGTCTGCGGCCTGCAACAGCGCTGATGAGATCCACCGCGGGTCCAAATCCCACCGCCGCTTTCACTCCATGGCCACACCTTCTTCAACTGCACATCCTCCTCAACCACATACTCGGAGCTCGTCTCCGAAGTAGCGGGAGCGCGTTACCACGCGGCATATCTCAGCAGGGGTGTGAGCTAGTTGGTGGGTGCGGCTGCGGGCGGGCTGTTTAAAATGGCGCGAGCTGACCCGCACGATGCGCCGTCCACTACCTCTGGCCCACCCGCCGTAGCCCCAGCACCGGTAGTAGCCCCACCGCCGCGACCGCGTGGCGGTACAAGTACGAATTTTCGACCGCCGCGCAAAAACACGGATGATTTCCTTCCCCCAATCCTTGATCCCAAGTTCGTTTTCGGTCCCAAGTAATCGAAGGTTGGACGATAAGTAGCGTCCAAACTTCACGTACGCGATGTTGTACGGGCTGACGAGTACCGCCATTGCTGACGTGTTCATCTAAAGTGAGCGTCCAAAGTTCGCGAAGGCCTCTTAATTAAAGAGTATTACATGCTAAGTACGAGGTGGACCGGAAGGCTAGTATTGCAGAGCCGGAGGCCTTGTGGGGCGCGCACTCCATCGACATGTTTGCGTATGCCCTGAACACGACGCCACCCCGCTACAGCGCTGCATGATTGGACTCCGGTTGCGAGGCGGTGGACTCCTTGCACCTATCGCGGAGTGGCGTCGCGAGAACAACTAATATGCAAACCCGCCCCATGGACGCTTCTACCGGACCAGATGCAGAAGCTGCGCCAGAGCGAGGCGCGGCCGCTGCCGTCGTGCCCCCCGCCACTGGGAGGCCAAGGTGTGGCACCCCATGCACTTACCGAGATGGCGGTTGTTTCAGAGCGCGTGGTACTGCCTCGCCGCGATCTTTTCCGGCCATGGCGGAGATTGCCACTGCGGCAACCGTCGCGCGCTACATCGCATGGCAAGGTTTTTAGGGGACGGTCAAGGCGGTCAGTCTCAAGCCTTGCCTCTCCGCGATCAACTGGTTCTACCGCGACAACGGCGCGGAGCGGTGGCGCAAGGCGACCTCATCGGCAAGCTGCTGAGGAAGGGCCTCGCTGCATCGCACGTAGAGCATGATCCGCTTGGGGTCTTCATCGGAGTGCCCGCCCGGTTGATCACACGGGAATTGCAGCGGGCAGAGACAGTGCATGAGGAGTTGGGACCCACGTGGACCCGCGACCCCTCCACGTATCCTCATCTTCCGCGCCGCGGTGGCAATTATCGGCATGTACGTTTTCTACGCGCGCGGCAAGGCCGGCGTAGGTTGCCAGACGGGCGATCTGACTGTTACTGCGGATGGTACAATCCTATTGGGACCATCCGGACCGAAAAGGAAAACGCGCGGGAAAGAGTGACCGCAAGTAAGTTACAGTGCCAGATTCCAGCGCGCGCGCAGCCTCGGTTTGCGTCCATGTTGCTCTATTTTGATGCCGCACGCTGTCTACTGCAGTCAGCGCGGACTGCCAGCAACTCTGTGGGCAGTGACCCCGGCGGCATCGTAGATTTCGGCCACAGTGACATGCTGGTTGCAGCTAGCGGCACATATGTTGGAGGATGAGCAGCCGCCTCCCGGGTTTGTGTGGACTTCGCACACTCTCCGCAAACGTGTTGGCACTGCGGCCTACGCCTTCGGCGTGGTGTTGCAGAATATGAAACACTTCGGCGGTTGGGCGGATGTGTCTAGCGTTGTGCTCGACTACATGAATCCCATGGCGCTGCCGTGTGCGGCATCGTGGCTGCTCTTCGGCTTGCTTACCCCCTGAGATGGGCCGCCAGCAGCACGCTGCCCTTCCATGGGCGGCATGATGGCAAATGCGGCCCCACAATGGTTAACTGTTCATATTCGTAATATATATGTTTGATTACACCGGGCTTTTCTGTCACCGCCGGTATTGGTACCGTCAAGATCATATCATGTATTTTACATGAGCTAGTTTGAATGTACTCGTACGCTTACCGCTTGGAATTCCCGATGTCTAGCGGCGCTGGCGACAACATGCGACATCCTTTCTATATGACGCACCCGCACCACGAGGGGTGTCCACCTTCTGCCTTTGCGCCAGCTGACCAGCTAGCGCGCCCCACCCACCCCGTTATGCTTATTATACTGGTACCAGCACTGGTACCCAATTCATTCCGGACTAGATAGAGAGATGAGGTCTCTGCTAGCTAGTGTACGCCCCGTCACGTGGGCGTCCTCACACCAAAAATGTAAAAGATACACATCTTTGGCAGATGCGGCCCACAATTGTTCGTGCCTCCGAGACCGGCGCGCGCATCACTGTCGCGGCGGCCGCCGCCTCGACTCTCACTGTCGTCAAGACCGTAAGGGCGGTAGCGACGGATGAGGAATTTTGGATCGGTCGCTCCTAAAGCAACATGGCTACCAAAGGAGTTTGAATAAAGCACAAACCTTAGCGTAGTTAGAGGTTCTGTACGAGGCAATAACACCCAGCAAGCAGCGCAGAAGCGCCGGCGGGGAGCCGCTCCCACAGCCCACCCACAAGCCCCAGCTCCCAACAGCGACCACTAATAACTACCAGCTAACAACGCGCCCACCGCTACTCACCAGTCGCTTTGCACCTTCTTCTCTGCGCCGGCGCTTCTGCGCCCCCTCTTATCCTCGTCTCCCGGCTGACCGCCACGACAGTCCCGACTCAGGGCACCCGGCAGCTCGTGACCACAGCGAGTAGAATCCCGAGGGTAGCTGCGGCCGGCAGGTTGACCGCAATCTGCGCCACCCCGCCGGCCCCACCCGCACCGGATGACCGCCTGATCGCTCCGCAGCAGGCGGGACAGTCATAACAGGAGGGGTTGGATGGGGGGCGACGCAGCGGCCGGCGGCGGGGCCCGCAGCCGCAACGACTGCCAGTCGCTGGTAATCGACTGGTCGGACGAGGAGGTCGACGCCGCCGCGCCGGGCCCCGTAGGCGCGCCCCGGAACCTCCCTCGCCCCCCTTTCCTCTCCCAGGCTTTTTTATCTTACGTGCACGGGCTCGGCAAGACCAAGCGGGATGTCCAACCCAACCCAGCCCTGTCCTGTTACGCCCAGCCTTGCCTTTCTTATCAGCGGCGAACTTTACGCTTTGGGTGGCACAGCGCCAATACAACATGGATAACATCCTTCACCGTGCAGAGGCAGGACGGGAAGCCCACTCAACCCATAGAGGGGCTCGTATTTCATGCCCAAAGGGGTTGCACTCATACCCTTAAGCTCGTACTACCTGGACGAGGTTCATTCACAAGAGTACGCTTCATGCGCTCTCGGGATCCGCCTGGCGATTATTCGGCTGCGGCTACCTGCGCCTTGCTGCTGAGGTCCCATCCGTGTTGTGCTCAGACCGCCCAGGTGCACACGGGAGAGGACGCGCCACAGGCACTGCCTCGCAGCCGGCGCCGGCAACAAGCGCAACAGATGTGGACGCGCAGATGGAGGAGCTGCGCCGCACAATTGCGCAGCGGGAGCAGCAGACCTCTCGCAAGCGCGCGCCGACGCCGCCCGCGCCACCTGCGCCGACCGCCGCAAAGTTCGCGCGCGCCGACAGCCCCGCGACCGCGTCCGCGGCCATGGTGACGGACGAGATAGAGCAGCTGCGGCGCGCAATCGCGGCGCGGGAGAGGCAGCGCCTGGCGCGGGAGGGGACGCGGGAGGCCTCACCGGCGGCAGGGGAGCCTGGCCCCAGCGAGGCCACGCGCATGAAGGAGCTGCTGGCTGCCAAGAGCAGCGAGCTAGAGCGGCTGAAGGCGCTCGCAGCGGCAGGGAACGCGGCACCGCCGCCGGCAGGGAAAGCTGGCAATGGTCCCAGCAAAGGGGCTGGGAAGCCTGCGGGAAGGGTAGCCCCGGGTGCACCCAAGCAGCCCAGCAAGGCTGCTCCTCCGGCACCCAAGGGACCGCCTGCCAAGGTGGCTGGCAGTGGTGGCGGTGGTGGCGGCGGAGGTACCTCCCAGAAGCCGCCAGCGTCCCGGCTGCCGCCGCCTGTTCCCACGCGCCGCATGGTCACGCGCTCTCGGGCGTCAGAAGACACAGGGGACGCGCAAGATCTTGAGGAGCCAGAGGCGAGCGACCCCCCCCCCCCCCCCTGCAAAAAAAAAAAAAAAAATAATCATGCCAAGCCAGAGGGCAGTGGAGGGCATGCAGTGTGGTGGAGGTCGCGCTTGACAGCCTGGAATATTGGATGTGACTGCGTTATGCAGGTGGCGCAGGGCGCTGTCTATAGTTTCCGCACAGAGGATCAGGAGGATGTGCGGCAGGAGCTGGCAGACCTGGAGCTGGCGGAGATGCGGCGGCGCGTGGTGGAGCAGCAGCGCGCACAGCACGCCCGCATGGCGGAGAGCGCGGCGCAGCAGTTTCTACAGGTGCGCCGCGCTGTTGGCTGCGTGGGCGGGCCTGCGCCTCCCTTGGTGGGGGCTGCATGTGGGTGGTGCACTGCTCCGTGACAAGTGAACGAGCCACCTGCACGGCAGCCGCACCGCCCCAACCACAGCGCCCGCGCCCGCCCGCTCTCTGTTCGGCTGCAGCAGGATTCCCCTCCCCCTCCGTCCCCGACCCCTCTCCCCAGCAAGTCGAAACGTGGCAAAGAGAGGCAGAGAGAGAGGTTGAGAGAGCGGGTGCAGCGTGAGGGGTGGGCAGCATGGCATGTAGTTGGGAGCGCAGGTCCTCAAAGAAGTGACGTGTTTGCCTCAGTGTGTAGGAGATTCCCTGCCATTGTGGTGGTTTCAGGATCAAAAGCAAGAGTGTGTGGCGAACCCACAGCATGATTTAAGGTGTTCCGCCAGACTGCCAGGGCTAAATTTGTCCGGAGCCAGTCACCGGGAGAGAGAGATGCTGCGCTCGCGCGTGGATGCTGCCATGGATGCCGCGATGGTAGCCGTGCTGCCGCAGCGACATGCCATCGCTACATCGCGTTAGCCCCAAGGACCCCAAATTGGGCCAGCTGGCCCTGGCTGGCTAGATCACATCCGCAGTGCACTGTTGGCTGCTGCATGGGGTTACAGCTGCGCAGCGGGCAGCATGGGCGGCAGAGACGCACAATGTACCGGGTGCCCTGCCGCGCAACCTGGCGGACGTAGTCTTCCTCAGCCTCCCCTCCACCCCCTCTCGGGTCTCTCACCGCCCCGCTCCCTGTCCGCCCGCAGGCTGTGCTGCCGCCGGGAGGTTTTGTCGCCCCGCCGCCCCCGCCGCCTCAGCAGCAACATGGCATCCCAGGGAGCCTCCCTCCCGCTGGCATGCCGCTGCCGCAATCTGGCCATGTGCCTGGCGGCATGTGGATCCAGGCGCCGCCTCAGCCACCGCCACTGCGCCCGCCACCGCCGCCGCCGCCGCTGCTGCCTTCGGCTCCTGCGCCGCCACCGGCCGGTGCGGCGGAGGTGGACATGGACTGGTCGCCGGGCGGGGGTAGCGCCCCCAACACGGGGCGGCCCGAGCCGTCACCGCTGCCGCCGCCGCTGCCTGATAGCGCGCCGCCGGACCCACCCCGCGCGCCCTCGCCGCTCCCGGAACCTGCAGCGGCAGTGTCTGCGGCGGAGGACGAGGAGCGGCGTGCGATGCAGGCGGAGCTGCAGCGTGTCAAGGTAGGAGTCGCACCCTGGTCTACTGTTGCGCATACAATAAGCAAAGAGAAAACTAACCCATGACTGCGCCGTGGGTTCGCTATATTTTGGGGTTGTGATCCTCTCGGTCAGAGGACAAGACTATGCCAACGTTGAAAAACAGCACTATACACCACAAGAATCGCACGAAAGTCCAAACTCGATGCTGTTGAGTAGTGTATTAGAGTATTTCCCACAAAACCGATTTTGATATGGTGCAGGCAGGCGGGCACGTTTTAGCGGGGCTCGTCCGCCGTCTGCATCGCACGCCATGCCCCTTCTGACTCCCCCCCCGCCCCCTCCTTCCCCCCATGATCCCACTTCTCCCCCGGGGCTGCCTTTAGAGCGGCAAGGAGCGGCTTGACATGCAGCGGCAAGTGCTGCGCGGCCTGCTGTCGGACCTGGACGTGTCGTACCGCACGCTGACAAAGTCCGAGGCTTCCCTGTGCTCCGCGCTTGGGTTGCCGCCGCCCGAGGAGGATTCGGCGGCAGCGACGGCGGCGGCATTGGCTCCGGGGCTGCGGACTACCCCGATCACCGCCAACCCAAGCCCGCGCGCCCTGGAAGCAGAAAATGCCACAGGCAGTGGGAAGACGGCTGCCGCAAAATCTGGCGGCAAGGAGGCGCAGCGGACTTCGTCAGAGCGCGAGGCTCAGCGGGCGGCTGCCCGCAAAAGCGGCTCGCCGCCGCCGTACGACGCGCTGGTTGGCCGTCCCACGTTTCAGGAGCGGGAGAAGGAGCGAGCGCGGGAGCGAGACAGGGAGCGGGAGCGGGAGCTGGAGCGGGCCCGCAGGCGGGCTCCAGCTGTTGGAAGCTACGCGCCAGAGCGCAGCCGGCTCGCTGAGCGCGAACGCGAATTCCGAGAGTGGGAGCGCGAGAGCGGCCGAGACCGTGGGCGCGAGGGCCGAGAGGGGCGCGAGGGGCGCCGCCTGCGCAACGCCAACGCCCGGGCGTCGCCGCCGCGCACACGGGCTGCAGATACAGAGGAGGGGGAGATTGTTGCTGGGAAGGCCGCGGCAGCGAAAGGGGTGGACGAAAAGAACGGCAAGGCGGGCGAATCAGGTGCCGGCAGCAAGAGGCCGGCGCCAGGCGCAGCGGCGGCCAAACCAGCACAGAAGAAGAAGGCGATGGCCACCAGGTCCTCTAACACAAATAACGCAGCGACGGCACGAAAGGCAGATGCGCCGGCGCAGCTGCAGGAGACGCCACGCACGCCGGCCTCCGTGGGTGTGGCTGCAGGCAATGCGTCTCCCTCGGAGCGGGCAATCGCCACGCCGCAAGCAGCTGACGCACGTGGGGCCACTAGTCCTGACACGACTGGGACGCGTCAGGGGCCTGAATCGGCGCCAGCGCCCAGTGCTACCCCAGCAGCGGAGGGGGCGGCAGTGGCACCGGCCGGGCAAAAGGGCCTGGCCATCCCGGTGGCGGCCGCATCTTTGGGCGCCACGGCGCCCTCGCCGTCCAAGGGCGGCCAGGGGCGGCGCCGCCCTGCCCAGAGCGACGGGCAGGGTGCCATCCGCATCAACATCCAGCCGGCGGCCATGCTGGCGGCGGCGCAGCCGCCGGTAGCCGCTGAGCGCAGGCCGTCCTCGGCCGCCGCCACGACCCCGGTGACCTGTCCCGGCGCCGCGCCCAACCCTCTGGCGGGGCCCGGCCTGTACGGTGTGCTGCCTCTCCCGCAGCAGCCGCCGCCCAGGGCACACCGGGATCCCCGCCCCTACGCCAGCCCGCTGCTGCTGTTTGGCTCCGCGCGCCTGCTGCCGCACTTCCGGAGGCTGTCGTCCGGCGCTGGCCTGACGTCCCCTACATACTGCCACGCGGTGGAGCCCAACTGGCCACTGTGCCCGTTTGAGGTGCGCGTGCCCTTTTCACCCGGCAGAGTCCAGCTAAAGCTGCATGAACGGACTCCGCTCCATGTAGGGGCATATCAGATGTATGTGTACATGACAAGTTATAATAGAAGTACCTCGAGCACGCTTTGGGTTTACGACACATGCCGATATCAACAATACTTCTCATGAGTACGCATCAACGGCGTCAATCGTCAATTGTTGTTGTGCAAACCCCCCCTTCCCCCCCCCCCCCCCCCCCCCCCCTGGCCTGCCATCCCGCCTCCTGAGGGCGCTGAGACCATGCGGCTGGGCTTCCGGGCTGGGGCGACCGCAGATGCAGGGCGAGTGCCGCGACCCCGCGTGCGCCTTTCAGTCAGCGCGAACCTATGCGCTGCCGCTGCGGGAGCGCCTGGCGCAGGTGGCCCTGCTGGCGCGCGCCGCGGGCGCAGACGCCCCGGAGGCCCTGGCGCCCGAGGGCGGCCCGGGAGACGAGGCGGCGGCGGAGTCAGCGGCGGAGGCCATGCTGTTGAGCGCCCCGCGGCGGCGCATCCTGCTGCAGGGCAGCGCTGCGCGGCCGGCGATGGGGCCGCAGCGGGCGGTGGAGCAGCGCGTGGTGGCGTACGCGGGGCTGCAGGGCGCCGCCTACACGGCCCAGTTCACGTCGCCGCTGTTGCGCCCGCTGGGGCGCACCCCGCTGCGGGCTCTGCAGTGGCAGGCGATGATGGGGGAGGGCGCGCTGCCAGCTGGGAGGGCGGTGCTGCCGGCGCGGATGACGCCCCGCTTGGCGGCGGCGCTGCGCCGGCAGACGGGCCGCTACCACCTCCCAGCGGCCGCCAAGCACGGGGACGGGGCCAGCGGCGAGGGTGACAATGGGCTATCACCCGCGCTCAAGAGTAACCCGCAGCAGCCGGAGCTGTGGGCAATCGCAGCCATGGACTGTATTGGCTGGCAGCATGACGGCTCCAAGGAGTCGCTGACCCGGCTGGAGCAGGGGCTCAAGGTGCGCTGCGGCGCCGCCCCCCCCCCCCCCCCCCCTCCCCCACTCCCCTGCGCCTTTGCAATCGTTAGCCCCCCCCCCCCCCCCCCCCCCACCACTCCCCTGCGCCTTTGCAATCGTTAGCCCCCGCCCCCCCCCCCCCCCCCGCTCTCTCCTTGCCTGGTGCAAGTGTTGGGCTCTGCCCTAGTCATGGGCTCTGGTCCAAGCCCAAAGTGAAGGGGTCGCCACTGGCTCTGTGCAGAGCCTAGTTCCCGGGGAAAGCGGGGGGATCATAGATGGAACATGTCCCTAGCTAGGTGCTGTACTCCATTCTACACGTTTCTACGTCACCGCCTCTCATCATGCCCGCTGGTCCGCCACCCTCGCCACCACAGCCGCCGTAATATACATGCTTGCACTTTAACATTGCATTAAATCAAATTGTGTTTATAAACACAAAAGTATACTTTTTCACATTAACTGCCTAAATAATTAATCAGGAAGAATGCTACGAGGGTTTTAGGGTTAGGGTTTAGTATCTGACGTGGCGCCCATGTGCTCCGCGCCGCGTTCGCGACTACGCTGCTCCCTGCAGATCCTAGCCAAGGGGCTCGAGTCCAACAACGCAAGCGAGCTGCTGTGGATTCTGCACGTGCGGCTGTACAAGGTGGCGCCCGCGTCGGTCTCCCGCATGCCCACATGTTTGCCCCATTCCCCACCCCCATCTCGCCACATAGGCGCTGTTGGCATTGCCGGCGCGGCGCTGACGCTGGCAAGCGGTGGCTGCAGGCGGGGCCGCTCACGCAGCGGAGGACGACCAAAGCGGAGACGCTCGCGTACCTGCAGGCTGCTCTGCGATTCGCGAGCAGCTACCGGCTGTGGCTGTCTGCAGTGGAGGTTCGGGCTGCGGCCTACCTGTCCCCGATTCCCTGTCCCCCCCCTGTCTAAAACCTCGGCCTACCTAGCGCAAACATGGAAGGGGGGGGGGGGGGGGCAAGAGCGGGGGGTCGTGGGGGGGGGGGGGGGGGGGGGGCTCAGAGCCGGACAGCACAGGCTGTGGATAGCCGCGCACGTGTGTGTGGGGGGGGGGGGGGGGAGAGGGGGGGAACCCCGTGCCGGCGAGAGCTGACGACCTGACTCGTGGGCCCAGATGAGCGAGAGCGTGCCCCAGCGGGTGGAGACGCTGCGGCAGTGCATGACCGCTCTGATGGCGGGGCCGCCGGGCGCCGAGCCGCCGCAGCTGCCGTGGCCGGACGCACAGGCGGACTGCGCGCTGGACTGCGTCCTGCGCCTGCTGTCCACCTGGAGCATGGCGGGCGACCACGAGGCCTCTGTTCAGTGGGTGAGCGCCATTCCTGCTTTATTACACACTCTGGAGTGGTACCAGTGAGGCCGCCGCAGCGTAAAGAACAGTCTCAACTGCTCTTGCGCCTGCTGGTGATTCCCAAATACGATACGATCAGAGCGTGCGTTAAAGAGAGAGAGAGAGAGAGAGAGAGAGAGAGAGAGAGAGAGAGAGAGAGAGAGAGAGAGAGAGAGAGAGAGAGAGAGAGAGAGAGAGTCCTTAAATCTAGGCAACCATGGAGGCGCACAGAGAACGTAAGATGGCTCAGGGGCATAATCCCGCCCTGATCAGAAATATAGACCCCACAGCATCGGATTCAACACGGAGCTAAGTGCACCTTGCCGGCACCCGGTTCCTGGGAACAAATACAGGTGTTCTCGTTGCGTAGTCCGCACGCGTAGGGACGTCTGCGGTTTATTGACCGCGAACAGACGGGCTGCATGTCTTCATGTGTATCCGCGTACTCGTTCTCGTACTCCCGCACCTGTTGACTACTCGTACGCTTGCTCATGGGCGTGTAAGTAGCGAAAAGGCAATCGTCGCTAGTCGTTGCTGTGAACTCCCCGGATTGCGCACCGAAAAGAAGGGAGGTTTTATTATGTTGTAGCAATGAGGTATCACATCAGTAGAAAGCAACATGCCACAATGATCTCGGCGATTTCCTGCAACAGTTAATTGAAACACTGGAAGGTTCCCCTCAATGGAGGTCTACGCGGATACATACATACGTTGATATTGCGATTACATGTGGTGAACATAGACATGAGGGAGGAGCACGCACTGGCGTTTGCTGCTTCTGACACCAGGAGCAAGAGAGCTGTGTCCCTATGTCCGTAGGTACAGGTCTTTCCCTAGGTCCCTTGGTTGCTCGGTATATGTCCTTAGGTCATCCGGTCATAAGGTCCTTAGCTAAGGTCCCTGAGTCCCTAGGTCCCTTGGTACTCTGCTAGGTACTTGCAGCCATGCCGTGTACCGTGTTCCGTGTGTCTCCTGGCGTCCCTGGGTGCCAAGTCCGCCCTGCCCCCGGACCACTTGCCCGGCCAACCCGCCTCGCCCCTTGCAAACTCCTGCGCAGGTGCAGGGCCTGCTGCTGGCGGCGGAGGGCAGCGCCGCGGCGCCACCCAGCGCCGTCCAGAAGTTCAGCCTCCTCCTGCGCGGCCTGGGCGCCCGGCACCGCGCGGTGCTGTGGCTGGCGGCCGCCGCGGTCGCGGGGCTGGGCGGGCTGCCGGAGGCCATGGCAGAGCGGCTGGGCCACGCGCAGCGGCCGTTTGTGCTGCGCTGGCGCCGCGCCGCGGTGTCCAGCATCCCGCTGCAGCGTCAGCAGGTTGTGGCGGCCGTACTTGCGGCGGCGGTGAAGCCATACCAGGTACGGCGGCACCTTGTGCTGCTGCTGCTGCTGCTATAGAACGCGCGCGCGAGGGGGGGGGGGGGTCAGCAGAAGCCTGGAATGTCACTGCAGTTAGTTCCACTGACATAACAAAGCCGATTAGCGGCGTGCATACACCGGCGGCCGAAATTGGCTCTCGCTGCCGCAACCGCCGCTGCTGGTAGAGCCACCCGCCGACTCACTGTACCTAAGGGTGGACTCCAGCCCCCGGCTCATGGGAGTACGGCATGGACCGTCGACGGAGGCGTTCTTAACGCCAGTGCCCATGTCAGATCCCGCGGGGTGGTGTGGGGGGGGAGAGGGGGGGGGGGGGGAGGGGGGGAGGGATCTTGGCCGGCATCTTAGTACACCTTTAGAGGTGTCCTAAGGGTCAGCAGCTCCTAATGTATAGAAGCCAAAAGACCTGCTGACTCAATTCCCGAAAATCTACGGACTCTCAGCTGCGTTCAGAATACATGAGAGGTTTTGGGCGCTGAAATGGAGTACCTAGGTTATGGCTGAGTGGATGGCACCCTGCACCCTCAGCGTCAGGAAGCCCTAAAAGCCCTAACCAGCCACTGTGGTTCCGGGGCTCGCAGGTGCTGCTGGAGGGGGCGGGCGGCGGCGCACTGCCGCCGGGGGAGGCCGACCCCTGCCGCGCGCTGCTGCTGAGCGCCTTCTGCTGGCGCGGGCTGGGCGGGCTGTGGGAGGGCGTGCTGGTCGCGGGGGAGAGGCTGTCGCTAGCGCAGGAGGTCGAACGCGCGGGCGCGCGCCTGCCGGGGCCCGCCCTGCCGGCATGGCTCGTGCGCCAGGCGGCGCAGCTGGAGGTGCGGCCGCTGCTGGGGGGCGGCGGTGGCCCGGAGCCGGCTGGCCGGTGCCGCCCCTGGGAGGCGCACCTCCATCCGGGCGCCGCGCCGCTGAGCCAGATGGCCTGGCACGCCTACGCGGCCGCCGCGCTGCAGCTGGACGGCCAGCTGGAGGCTCTGCGCGTGCTGGTGGATGGCGCCGCGGCCAGCCTGCGCGCCACGCACCTTCAGGCTCTCGCACCGCCGCCGCCCGCCGCTGCCGCCGCCTCCACCCCGGCCCGCCCCGGCCCCACCCCTTTTGCTGCCGCCTCCACCACTGCGGCGGCCGGCTACTCCCCCGCTTCAGCCTGGCAGCTACTGTCACCCGGGCAGGACGCGCCGTCCGCGTGGCATAAGCAGGCGCGGGAGGCCGCGCAGGCGCTGTGGCCCGCGCTGGAGGCGACGCTCCCAGAGGTACGTTAAGGAGGACCCCCCCCCCCCCCCCCCCCCCAACCCCGCCCCACTCCCTCCCCCCCCCCCCCGGGCTCCATTTTCTCCTGTGCGGCTGTTACAAGGGCTGCAAGTTCACTGTACACTACCGCCATGCTGAGGCTACCTTCTATGCAGGTGCCGGCACGGTAGCAAGCTCTTGCCCAGCCTGCCAGAGGTCAGATCTCGACGGGATCGCAGCAGAAGCGTAGCGGATGTCTTTACAGTTGCTTGCAAGCCCAATTAGAGGCTAATAATAAGGGTTCCTATAGAGTTCCTATCCGCACCCGTACAGGCCGTGTCGACAGTGTATGTCGGGGCGGGGGGGGGGGGGGGGGGGGGGACCGGGCGGAGGTGGAGATAGGGATGGGCATGACTGGCCGCCTCATGGAGAATTGATTGAGGGCGTGTAGCATCCAGCCTGCTAAGCTAGCCTGCGTGCAACGGTATGAAGTAAGGATTGTCTTTGGTTTCTCCGGTATCAGCAAGTGTCGGGGGTGAATCAGTATCAAGGACACGTGGCACACTATCGTCGCCCTCGGTGTCTTCCCGCCGCCGGGCTCGGTGGTGTCTCAACAAGGATCGGCGCCGCACCTTCCACTGCCCCAGAGCTCGTGCGCAGCGTTCACCCTCCTCTCCGGCCTGACGTTGCCCTGCCCGCCGTGCACGCCCCCCTTTGCAGGCCCACATGCCCGCGGTGGAGCGCTGCGCGGCGCTGCTCAACCTGGCGCTGCTGGAGGTCCTCTGCGGCGACGGCGCTCGCGCCGGCCGGGCCTTTGCCCTTGCGCACGGCGCGGCGGCGGGCGAGCCGGAGCTGGAGCACTTTGTGTGGGAGCAGCATCTGGCGGCGGGCGTGGCGGCGCTGTCTGCTGAGCTGGGGGAGGTGAGGATGCGGTCGCGGCGGAAGGGCCCCGCTGTCGTGGAGTCACGGTGGTGGCACGGATGTGTTAACTGCTGCCCCCCACACCCAACCCGCGGGGACGCAGGGGGATCCGCGCGCCGGCGCCGCGCCCACGTGGCGGCAGCGCTGGCTGCGCCTGCTGGAGCTGATCATGGACATGGTTGTTGCTTGCGCGGGAAGCGTCCCGCCGGTCGCGTGGCCGCCGATCGCGGCCGAGGACTCCCGCCTGAGCGCGCTGCTGGAGCTGCCGCCCACGATGGACGCCAGCTGGGCCGTGGACGCGCTGCTGGAGGGCGTGCTGCCGCACCTGCGGCGCCGGGAGGCGGTAGAGATGGTGGAGGCGGTGCTCGAGGCGCTCCCCGGCAGCCCCGCGGCCGCGCGCCTGGCCGCTGCGGCAATGCCGTCGTCGCTCGGGCGAGTGCGCGCGGTCCACGACCGCCGCGCTTGTGCACGGGATTCGGGGGACGAGGACGACGGCCGAGCCCGCACGGCCGCGCACTGGGCGCTGCCAGTAGCCGTCCAGGCGGTGGCCGCCGCGTCGCCCGCCGCCTGCGAGGCCGCCTGGCTGGCGGTGCTGCACGGCGCGGGCGCGCACTGCGCCACGGCGGCGGTCGAGGTGTCGGCGATGGCGGTGGCGGTGCACCCACTCAGCACCGCGCTGTTCTCCGCGCGCGTGGAGGCTCTCCGGCGGGCCGGCGAGGCGGAGGCGGCCGCGAGGGAGGGGGCGCTGATGGAGGCCCGCAAGCTGGTGCCACCGCCGTCCAGCGCGCGATGGGAGTAGCGCCGGCGGGACGGTCGAGCAGGTCCCCGACTCCACCCCACCCCTTCCCGCCTTAACTTCTTACCTGATGGGCACCTATACATATGCATATACATGTGCATATACATATACATATACATATACATATACATATACATATACATATACATATACATATACATATACATATACATATACATATACATATACATATACATATACATATACATATACATATACATATACATATACATATACATATACATATACATATACATATACATATACATATACATATACATATACATATACATATACATATACATATACATTACATATACATATACATATACATATACTATACATATACATATACATATACATATACATATACATATACATATACATATACATATACATATACATATACATATACATATACATATACATATACATATACATATACATATACATTTATACATATACATATACATATACATATACATATACATATACATATACATACACAATACACATACACATACACATATACATATACATATACATACACATATACATATACATATACATATACATATACATATACATATACATATACATATACATATACATATACATATACATATACATATACATAACATATACATATACATATACATATACATATACATATACATATACATATACATATACATATACATATACATATGCATATACATATACATATACATATACATATACATATGCATATACATATACATATGCATATACATATACATATACATATGCATATGCACATACATATGATATATATATATATATATATATATATATATATATATATATATATGCATATGTACATATATCTTTGCGCGAGCCGGTTGAGGCGAGCGCAAAGCACGCACAGCAAAGCTAAGCACGCAAAGCACTCTCTGCTTTGCTCTCGCCTCAACCGGCTCGCGCACTAGCAGTCTCGACTCTAGCAGTCGAGCAGAGTGTCAGCTTACTCTATGCCGACTCGGACCCGAGCCTCAGCCTCCCGAGACGCTACACCTTCCCCACCCCGCCACAACAGGATGCCCCCTCGCCCTGTACCGGAAGACGCCCTAGTCGACGACGCCCCGGGCGGCGTCACAGCGGCGTCTGTCGCGGAGTTGGAAAAACGCCTGACGGCCCAAGCGGAAGCCCTGGAGAAGCGACTGGCCGGGCAGTTTGAGGCTGCTACGGCTGCCTTGCTCGCTCGATTCGTCCCCCCCTCCCCCCCCCCCCCCCCCCCCCCACCTCACCCGCCTCCTCCCGAAGGCACCCAGCCAGCCAACCCCGCGGGCGCGCCTGCGCCCGAGGGTGGTGAGCAAGGAGCACGAGAGCCCCTTCCTGCTGAGCTAGACGCACCCGACAACGAGCTCGAGTACGTCGACTTTATTGCCTACTACGGCCGAGTCATCGCCCCCCGGTCTGGAGCGCCCCCCGCGCGACGTCGACGAGCCTCGCATGTGGACCCTGACCGACAACACCGCCCGCGCCCTCGCGGAGAAGCGGAGTCAGGCAGCGTACGACGATCCGAATACCTGCACCTCGGCTGCTATGCCTTCTTCAGTAGCTGCGCCGACGAGGCGATGCACGGCGCTCTGGAGTCGCTTTCAACCGAGTCTGCTACGGCGGAAAGCAAGGCTGCAGCCCTTGCCGAGCTCCAAGCCTGCTACCGCACCCACTTGGCGACGGAGGAGGTCATCCGTTCCCGGTTGGGCTACCTCCAGCTCGCCAAGAATGGACCAACGGCTAAAGAAGCGGACCGAGTAACTTTCGCCGAGCTCGCCCACGCAAAGTTCTGCACCCCACGTTTTCAAACCGGCCACTGTGGCCATGGTCTCTTCGTTTTGTTTTACATTGGCTACCTGAGTGCACACACTACTATCGTTATATCCGTGCCTACTTGCTCAGTCACTTCTACGCTGCCTTGATATCTTAATGATTTTTCCGGCAGGTCACCGATAGGAGCATGTACATGCTAGCAAATATGGCTGGCGTCATCAATCGAACATACGACTAGGTGGACCTTGCGCCAATAAGGTCGGTGAGCCTTGCTCAATTGGGAGTTATTAGCAAGAGTGGTGGAGAAGTGGCAGGACCCAAGCCAAAGGAAAACGATCTCTCTTCGAGATGCTGTGAAGGATGTGTCACAACATGGTGGGCAAGGTATGGTAAAGTGCAGTTGCAAAGGGCCATGCATGACCAACGCATGTGCATGCCGTAAGGCGAGCCGGACTTGCAACTCTAGATGCCATAAGGGCAATGCATCATGCGTTAAAATGTATGACTCGAGCGCACCCCCCGTTCAGTCCGTGGTTGGGGATAGGTAAAGGAAACAATGGGCAACAACGCGACATTTGATAAATTGAAAATGTAAGCATGTAAGAATTGTCAAATGTTCTCACATATGCCAACATTTGCGATGCCGTGTGTGCATACATGGCACTCCATCTGACATGTGAAGTACGCATCGCCTAGACATGGAATAAGACATTTAAAGTAAATAAAACACTCGGTTATAGCTCAAAATTTGATGAATGTGAGAATTTACGGTATATATCAAATGTTCTCACATTTGCCACCATTTCTGATGGCCAGTATGCAAACAGGGCACTCTATTTGACTTATGTAGAACACCTCGCCTACAAACGGCATGTTCGCACTTGGGATCGGTCTAGTGCTTGCTGGCCGCCGTTGCGGGCTTCTGGGCGGTAGGCCGGGCGCGGTTCGGCAGCGAGATCTGCTTATTCTGCCGCGGTGTGATAGATTGCAGAGTTACGGGTGGCGGCCATTGTTGATGTCAGTAAGGGCACGGGCTGTGTGGACGATAGGAGGATCCGGGGGTTGCAGCGATGTGTGTGAGCTGAGCGCAGGAGTTGCTGGATCAAATAATGCACCGTCGCCGCCGCCGCTGCGGGAGGTGCACTCCGCCGGACAATTTCAATCTTTTCAAATCGATCCCACAAAGTTGCTACAGGGACATTTTATATTGTGCAATCATGTCATGTTTGCATGGGCCCATGTGCAAAAGAACATGCCTTTTGTGCACACAAAACACTGAAAATGACTTGTTCGGACATAAGTCACTTTTGCAACATTTTGTGTGCAGCTATAGCGCGGCTGCACCAAAGTCACTAAGAAGACAATGGGTTGTTTGCAAACAAATCAAATCTGATGATTTTTTGCAAACTAGTCAAATGATGTATGACTTGTTTGCACACAGGACGCATTGATGACTCGTTTTCAAACAAGTTGACTTCTTTGCAAATAAGTCATGTTCCTACAGGCGGTACCTGGGTATTATCATACCTACACGTACCCGTACCGGTATCGCGGAAAAACATTAGTCGCTGTAAGGAATATCACAATTACATGAGCTAGCAGCAGAAGGCGATATCGGAAATCACCAAAATAAAAGGAATGTAAGGAATATCACATAGCAGAATAAACTATTCCACGAGATGCAAAGCAGTAATGTACACGGGATTCGGGATTCGGGTAGGTTAAAAATCGAGTGGCCTGGTACCCGGGTAGTAGCCGGCTGAGTGAAATGGGGGGGAGGGGGCGGGGGGCGGCCGCCGGGGGGGGGGGGGGGGGGGGTCGAGCCACGATTTTATCCCGTGGTCGAGCTGAGCGTTGTATCAGTAGGGAATACCGCGCCTGTGCCTGCCACTGCCGACGAGGCACTGTTGCTTCTGTGCCACCCACACTGGGTACTCGTAGCTCCCGGATTCGTCTCGGCACAACACTTGATGAGAAAGGACCCTCTACAGGCAACATCTTGACCCCCCGTCTCACACCTACTTGTCGCCTACACCTGGTACGTTGACGCGTGGCATGCCCTCTGCAATGCTCCCTGCTGCAGCATACTTTCTGCTCCCCGCCCTGCTTTCCCGCTGGGGTTCGAACCCTTCGAATCCTACAGCGCACGCAGACTTCGCGAGCCGTACCAACCCAGCGAGCACGATATTTTCTTGGGAAATGGTGGGCAGTAAGTCTTATCCATATCTACTACCAGTGCCTGGTTCCGCCGCTTTCCTTTCGGTGGCCAACAACGGCGTACCACTTGTGCCTTGGTGGTGGTCGGCGCCGGCATCAGCGCGAATGTTGCGTACCAGTTCTCGGCAGTACTGGCGTGCTGTGTTGATTTTCTAATTCTGGGGAACTGCCCTTTTTGTAATTCACACCAGTAACGTACGGTACAGGAGATTTTGCGGCCCTGGCCGATATAGTACTCTGTCTTTTCGTGGAAGAACTCTAAGAAATTCTACTGTGGCCACTACTTGGTGTGGGTCATACATTATTTCCGGGCCACACTGGGGCGGGCTTGTGTTGATTTTCATCTCTTGGTGCCCGTACTTAAAACATTTTTTTTGCGGTGGATGTGCTTCATCTGGCCTCTTGTATTTCGACATACACGGGTATTTAATTAATCGCGAGAGTTGCGATCAATACATTATTACTAATCCTTACTACAGATCGGGTATCCCACCAAGTAGCAGGCCCCTCGCTACCCGTATTTCATCATGGATGCAGCATACAGTAAAAGTAAAGTTCGCCCCGGGACATCGGCCGAAGCCCCCCTAGCACTAGACTTCTTGCGCCAACTGCAGTCGAAGGTCTGGCATAGCCCGTAGACCATTGGCTCATTCGAACCCCGAGCAACACTCTTGTTGATCCATATACCAGAAGTCGACACGGCCATACACACATTAGACCATTTATCGACGGCTGCCGAGTGTATAGCTTGCTATGCGACATAGGGAACGGCACGACACCATTTACCCCGCAGGTGCGAAGCTATCCCGGTAGTATATGACGGGCGACCTTTGCCAGGTTCGACAGTGATTCGGTCTGGCAATCGAGGACCATTATCAGCAGGCTGATCGCCTGCTACTAGCGGGCCGACAAATTGAATCAGGTTTTCGCTCACTAGTTTCTCAGCACGGTACGGCCAACGAGCGTGTCATTTTTCAGCCTCATTCGAATCCCGAAGGGCTATAATGGTGCATCAACCGAGCGGAAACCCAGGACACGCCGAGAAGCTATTGCCGAAAATATTATTAATTACATGAGCTAGCATCAGAAGGCGATATCGGAAATCACCAAAATAAAAGGCAAAAATACATCGGCCAGGATACAGCATATGCCGCTTGTTGGTGTTTTTCCCGCCCCCGGGACAGGACTGGCACCAGTGAAACCCTTGCAGCGTCTCTACGACGGCCGCTTAGGCAGCAATCCAGTTACGGGAAGCCCTGGGTAGGCGACGCTCCGTTATATATATAGTCATGAAGCAATTTGAAGCATTCTGCAAGACTAATTGAAGGTTAGTGACAGATTTTCCAACACTGTTGGATTACCGTCTAAAACACTGCCATCAAAATACCGCTTGATGGTCTTCGCGTATGAGCAGATGAGGGATAGAGACCTGTAGTAGTGTGTAGTTCGACCAGATTACAATCGCGTATACGATGATGGATACGGTACGATGAGTAGTACCTGTGCTGGTATCTGTGATCGTTATCGCCTTTGTCCTTTTCTGGTGATTTTATGATATCGCCTTCTGCAGATACGGGTAGCTCATGTAATTCATATCGTAGTACGAGTACAGCAGGTGCGTCTGTACAGTACCTGTAGGTACAGCGACTACTCGACACTGATGCCCTCGCACTGCATGACATGCTGAGCAGTGTAAACCCGTACGACGATCTGCTTGACGGCGGTTCCATCACTACCAGATGCGCGGCCCATACCGTAAACTCATGTGAGACGGCGATTATCGTTTATATTTCGCGACTATTCGTCTATACCCTCGGGCATAGTCCAAGAAACCCATATGAGCTCATCGTTGCTGGTATAAAAACAGAAGGCAGCAGCGTGATCGCGGTGCGGGCCACCGTGAGACGCCCGCACTCCCACGGGCCCACAACCGCAATCCTGCTGCGCGGCCAATCAGCAATCAGCCTCCTGAGCCTCGGAAAATCCGCGCTCCGCACGATCGTAGAAGCGCACATTTGTCCGCACAGGTTCCCGTCGGCGCAAAACGCTTGACAGAAACTTTATTCCCGACGCCCTCAACTGCCTGCAAACGCCTTCCGCAACATCGCATATACCTCGGCTTCGTGGTGGGCTGGACTTACCGCGCTCCTATGGCCACCGCCTCCGGCCCTATGCATCGGGAGTCCCGGAAGCGGCCCTCGCGGTATGTGTGCCTGTGAACCCACCGTACGTGCTTCTTGGGGCACGCTCTCCCCGGATACCCTGTCGGGCCCCAGTTACACGATCTGGTTTGAGAAACCGAAAGTTAATGTTGGACGCGCCGCTTTGGCCGAGCGAGAGCTTGCTTCTGGACCCCCCCCCCCCCCCCCTTCGGCATTATTGGTTGCAATCTTGTACCGTTGCATGGTGCTGCTGTGTTCACTCGCCATTGTCCGCTTTGGGGCACGACACACTTCAGGGATAAACCGGGAGGGGCGGGGGGGGGGGGGGGGGGGGGGGGGGGGGCTCGCCGTATGTAACCCCTATGAAACACACTCCCCTCTCCTTCTCAGCAAATTATTGCAAAAAGCTTCTTCAATGCCCATCCCTCTTAGGTGCACGACAGTTATCCATGGCCGTATAGCACAATTCTTCCATATTAAGCAACTAATGTCGTCCAAACCTGGCTGTGTTGCCCAGGTTCCTCGGCTTTGAGAGGGCAGCGTCAGCGCCTGCTGTAATGGCCGGCCGCTCCATAAAGCCGTTGCCGTCAAACAAATACTGCACACTACTTGTCACGAACCCGGACGGGCTTGCCAGCAAGGAGGCTCAAGCACAGTATGAGGAGCTATGGGACGACCTTCTGCGGGTGGGCACAACCATATCTATGAGGCTGGACAAGAACCCGTGGATGGCAAAGGTGCATTACCGCCCCCACCCCCTCTTCTCGCTTCCCCCCTTCACCCTTTTCTCTTCTGCCCACTTTACACCAAACCCAGGAGTATTCCAATAAATAAGTATAAGAGTTATTTTGATAGGGGCAGCGATGCCTCCATCATTGAGCAAGAATCCGCCCTAGGCTGCCTGCCTGAAGCAGCTTGGGCTATCGTGTGAGGCCTCTGCCTATCTCTGTGCCAGCTGGATAAGCTGGAACCGGAGCGGCTGGAATTTTTTCTTGACCACACTCAGATACCCCTTTTTTGTTTCTGCAGCTCATTAGTGTGCAAGCACATACACACGTTTGGGATGAGGAGGAGGTCTGGCTGCCTGAGTCGGAGCTCGTCTCTTCACCTCGCTCAGCCAATGACGGCGGCAAAGGATACATTACTCCCAAGCACTCTCCAATCAAGGTCCCGGGCAAGAGTGGGCGGCATGGGGCAGTGTTGGACTCCCCGTGCTCTGTGCTGGTAGACGATCTAGATGACTACGACTCGCCACGGCCTGCCAGCGCTGATATGGGGGCTCCCGCCACTGTGGATGGCGTCGGGGAATGGCACAAGGTGCTTGACCCCCACACCCTGGATGAGGTGCTCTCTCGCATGAGTCTGCAGAGCCTGGCACGGCTGCGTTGCGTGAGCAAGGGCTTTCAGGAGGTGGCCCACGCCAAGATTTTGGGAGGCGGTTCACTGGAGCATGCCAAGGGGACTCCCACCCACCTGCTGGAAGCGTTTGAGCACCTTGGGGCGACCTACGAGCCGTCATTGATGCAGCTGCCTCTGCGGGTGGCAGATATGCCACGCATCCAGAAGTGGGACAAGTACTCGATCTACGCGCCGCTGGTCTCTAGCCTTTATGCGACGCTGGCACGTGAGTTTCCTGGCTCAATGAGTTATCAGCCTGTTGTGTGACATGGATCAGCGAGCCATGGCTCTACTTGCACAGCCTGGAAGCAAGCCTTCCGTCTCAAACCAAGGCCACATGCGCGACAAATGAAGCAGGGTTCATGCCTTCCTTCCCGAAAGGAAAGACGAACTGGTACACACTGCTCACACCCACAATCTTTGAAGCTGATGCACTCTACAAGCGTTACGAAGGAATAAGATCAGCACTGTGCGTGACCATGTAATGGACGAGGAAATGAAACAAAGGAGCCACACCACGCTCATCCCACCGGGTGCGCTGGTACCAGGCGGCGCCTTTGGATGTGATATGCAGCAAGCACGATTGCTTTCGCTGCAGTTCTCTCTTACACCAGAAAGGGCAAACGCTCACCAGGGGTGCTAGTTCCGGCTACTAGGGGAACATGCTTCCAGCCCCCAAAAGCTTGTGGGCTGTGGCCAGGATCGGGACCGTGACTAAATGCTTGGCAGAGGCCATTGCCTGGGATGCTGTGTTGATCCTAACAATGAATGCTAATACGAGGGCGGAGTCACGAAGTTCACGGGGTTTCTCAAGGCACAGCGGCAGGCTCTGCTGCGGCGTCTGGGACCTCATTGAACATGTACTGGTCCTGGAACTCAATCAGGAACTGCGTGCTGCGCTTGACGTCCACAAAGAGCGTATACACCTTGCTGATGTCTTCAATGTCTACTTCGGTGCCCTTGCGCTTGGTGCAGACAAGCGACGAAGCTGTGATGATGTGGATGGCATAGCGCAGGCTGGTCTCCAGAGCGATTTTTGTGAGCAGCTCCTTTGCGTCCTCCGTCATCTCCACATCCTCCTCTTCGCACCGGATCTCCAGAATGAGGCGCAGCTCCTTCTCAGAGTAGGGCTCTGTAGACACAATCAGAAGGCGGTCCAGAAGATCGATGGGGATGCCATGCGGTGAACGATAGTTCGTGCCCCGGATACGCGTGATACCGCGGTTGGTAGCCACCACCAGTACCGGCGACATGTCCCCCTCAAGGGCCCTGTGTGCAACAGTGGTGAGTTAGTCCCACATGCTGATGCCAAGTAAAGGCACAGTGCGCTCCCAGGATTTCAGACGGACCGGGTACCTGTTGAGGAACGAGAAGCACTCGATGTCCAGCATGTGGACCTCATCGATGAACAGCACGCCGGGCACAATCTCCGCCTTGCCCTCTTCCCTCCACTCAGCCACCTTCATGTCGATCTGCTCGCGCACCTCGTGCCGGATCTCTCCAGTGTCGCCGGCAAACAGCGCCAAGAAGCCCTACAGGTGGGAATGCATGCAGCCGACGAACTCGGTGATGTCACCCCATGCTATAGACCCAACACCCAGCCGAGCCGTGCATGCGCAGTTGAAGCAGCAACCAGCTATCCCACCTGTGCACGGCTGTTGATGACGTCGATCTCGTGCAGCGTGACCACGTGCACAACTTCTTTCCGCTTCTGGAGCTCGCCCTCTGGGCACTGCACAAACTTCGTGGCTGGACCTGTTGGTATGGCATGGAGAAGGGAGGGGGAGACATCTCAGCTCAGCGAAGGCGACAGCCGCCACGCAAGCCCTCCATTGATGGCACTAGTGGCACTACAGTTTGTGAGTGTGAGGGATGTGTGTGGGCCGGGGGGCGCACCCATAGCGTCAAAGTCCCTGGCGCGGGCAAAGGAGCGGCCGAGCTTTGTGATGCGCCCGCTAGCCTTGTCAATGGTGATGACATCACCCGCCTGCGCCTTCTCCTTCTGGAGCGACTCGATCATTTTCTGTCCCAGGTCATATATCGTCTCCATCTCGGTCGTCTTCAGTGTCAGCTTTCCCTGCAATTCAGGGGGGTTTGGGAATCAGCATTAGACCAACCGTGCATCGGAAACATTGGCGGTTTGGGAGAAAGCTGGCAGGCGGCTTACCGATTTGGCAACGGATCCGGTGGCAGGCTGGTCGATCTCAACTTCCACAACCTATACATAGCGTAAGAAGCTGCCTCGGTTTAGCCATGTTCCCAGATGTCTTGCGTGATATGTGACGACAGAGCATTGAGAAAGGAGACAGGACGCACCTCTCCCTCAATGATCTCCGTCTCCTCCTTGATGCGCACACCGATCGCCTTGCGCAACGCTTGTGTGAGCGCCTCAGTCTTAGACATCTCCAGCGAGAAGATCTCGGAGGCAGCCATCATTGCGAAAGGTGTCTCCTCGCCCAGTGCCTTGGCCATACCCATGGCTATCGCTGTCTTCCCCGAGCCTGGCTGGCCAGCGAGCAGCACCGCGCGGCCTGCTATCTTCCCCTCCTTGATCATCTGCAGGATGACGCCAGCAGCCTGGATGCCACGAAGCACATCATCGTGCATCAGAGGCAAGATCCCCGGTGTAAAAAGTAGGTTATGGGAGACCACGTCTGTGCGTGTGAGAGACATGGGGCGGGGATTTTGATCCCCCCCCCCCCCCCGGGGGGCTTCCAGAAGGGTCACACGTGCCATGGCTACGTAAGGGACGGTCGCACTGGCTGACAAGCAACGAGGGCGAAAACGGCGACTGGTTACCAAGGCTGATACTTATGAATTGGGCATGGGCGGGGTGGCACCTTGCGCGCGCGCGTCTGGCCCACCATGCCCTGGCTGACATTCCGCGCCTCCAGCGCGTCGTCCAGTCCCAGGCCGCGGATGTGGGAGTGGGCGCCGATGCGCTCGATCCGCGTGAGGTCCTTCACCTCCGCGCTCACCTTGACGTCTCCAGCCGCCATGGTATTGACTAAAGAGAGCGGTTTGGTCCGCGGGCGGGCGGGGGAGGGGAGGGCACACCAACGACAAGCTGACAGCCGGGAGGGTGCGGCGCCGATGCCGAGGTTGCGAGAAGGGCGGATGGCGCGAGGCGAGGTGTAGCTATAGTCGCTTAGCGTGTTTATTGGGCCTTCGGACGTAGCCTTGGCTAGGCTTGCACTCCAGATGCTACAGGAGTATTTCAGATGGTAGGTGTAGCTGGGGTTGGCCTGCAAGTGCGTACTCGCTCGCGGAGGCAGTGAAGCTGCGCGGGTATGTGGATGGGGAGGCCGCCGCGGGTCGACGGGCGTCGTGCGACGCCGGCGCGATGCGCGGCGCGCCCCAGCACCGTTGCGCCAGGGTCAGCAGGTGGTTGGAAACAGATGAGCGCGCTTCGCGCGAACCATGCTTGCCCGCGGGGGCACGCTGCTCCGCTGCTATATACAGGTAGGTTCGTATTATGTCGCTAAATGTTAATGAAGTGAGTCAGTATATATATCAGAATAAGGCGGTAGATACCTACAGGTACCCGTACCCGTACAGCAGCGGTACGGGACACCTTAATACCTATACTTGCTCGTTGCAAAATTCAAGAAATCCATACAGAAATCCAGAAGTAGAAAATCCAGCTACGGGCCACAAGAGGCGGGAGCCGCCATGACAGCCACCGACCAGGCATCGCCACCAGCTCGCCGCCGCTCCACGCAGTAGGGGCGCTCTCCCCAGCACAACATCCCGGGCCACTCCAATAGCGGCACTAGGCCGAATGTGATGTGGAGGCGCCGATAGGAAAGGGGCTTCGAAGTAGAGGTCTCGCAGCAAGGAGCGGAAGTGGGGGGGGGGGGGGGGGGGGGGGGGGTCCAACCCAGAACGGGGCGCCACGGGCGTGCAACAAACGCAGGCCACCCCGCGCCAGATCCGCCGCCAGCTCGGTCGCGTCCCCTTCCGCCAAACGTAGAATGCCTTCCCCAGCCAGCACAGCATCCCGGGCCACTCCAATAGCGGCGCTGAGCCGAATGCGATGTGGAGGCGCCGACAAGACAGGAAGGGAGAAAGTGCTCAACGAGTAGCGAACGGGGACCTGACCGGACCAGCAAGGACGTAAGACGCCGGTGTCCAGCGCGCGTGGTTCCGCCCAGCGCCAGATCCGCCGCCAGCTCGGTCGCGTCCCCTTCCGCCGAACCTAGAACTCCCTTCCCAGCACAACATCCCGGGCCACTCCAATAGCGGCACTAGGCCGAATGTGATGTGGAGGCGCCGATAGGAAAGGGGCTTCGAAGTAGAGGTCTCGCAGCAAGGAGCGGAAGTGGGGGGGGGGGGGGGGGGGGGGGGGGGGGGGGGGGTCCAACCCAGAACGGGGCGCCACGGGCGTGCAACAAACGCAGGCCACCCCGCGCCAGATCCGCCGCCAGCTCGGTCGCGTCCCCTTCCGCCAAACGTAGAATGCCTTCCCCAGCCAGCACAGCATCCCGGGCCACTCCAATAGCGGCGCTGAGCCGAATGCGATGTGGAGGCGCCGACAAGACAGGAAGGGAGAAAGTGCTCAACGAGTAGCGAACGGGGACCTGACCGGACCAGCAAGGACGTAAGACGCCGGTGTCCAGCGCGCGTGGTTCCGCCCAGCGCCAGATCCGCCGCCAGCTCGGTCGCGTCCCCTTCCGCCGAACCTAGAACTCCCTTCCCAGCACAACATCCCGGGCCACTCCGATAGCGGCACTAGGCCGAATGTGATGTGGAGGCGCCGACAGGAGAGGAAGGGAGAGGGTGCTCAAAGAACAGCGAACGGGGACCTGACCGGACCATGAACGACGTGAGACGCCGGTGTCCAGCTCACACTGCTCCTCCGCGGCAGTGGCAGCACGGGCCGGGCCAAGGCTACCAAGGCGCCACCCGTGCACGATCCCCGCCCCCATCCCCAGCCGGGGGTGGAGGCGGAGGAAGGGCCCGCGATTCCGAGGGCCGAGGACGGTCGTCGGGCCTGCCCAGGCGGTGGGTGGGTGGGTGGGATAGATTAATATCCATACTGGTACCGTATTGCGCATCCGTGGCGGATCCGCGCGGCGCTTTTTCCGCCGCTCTCCGCCAGAGATACTGGAGCTATACCGATTATGTAACGTTTATATTTCGGAAATTCTAAACGAAGTCTTACTGCATAGCATACACAATAGTCCTATAGTCTCTATTGTTTTATACAGCGCGGTTACTTGGTTCCGGGGTTTGAAACATGCAGTCGCCGTGCGTGGTTTTGCTAAAATAGAGTAGAGTACGGAGGCGGCTTTGACACGGAAGAATCCCCGTTTAAAGGCTAGGAAGGCTCAGCGAAAAGGGGTGGAAAGTCGGAGGAGGAGCCTGCATGGCGGAAACGGAAAACGGGAGGGCGCTGCCGAAACGGGAGGGGCTAGAAGATGGCAGACGAGCTGCTGCTAGTTGTCCTAAGTAGCTCCCCGGCCGGGAGCGTATGGCTCGCAGGCGATGGGGCAGCCCTTACTGGAAGATTCCGGTACCGGTAAGTAATTGAACCGGTAATTGAAACCACCAACGTACCGTATGGGTCGCACTAGTAGTAGGGGATGAAATTATTTGTTGGGAATTCCCATTGACTACATGTAGCAGTTCAAACATGCAATCGAGTCTTGGTTTATGCCATTTACACGCGGTTCGTTTACGCTTGCGACTGTGTCCACTCGGCAGGCGTGCCGACCAGTCCACGGCGGAAGATGTCTGGAGTTGCGCAATTTTAGAATGTAAAAGGGTCTCGCGCCGAGAGGTTTATTAGAAAACTTGATCAAGGCGCATGCGCAGGACAGACGCGAATGGGAGATGTTATTGACGGCACGAACGCCGGCGCGACATAGGCCGGACGCGTCGCGAAATCAAGGCACCGTCTCCCGACGGCTCAGCGATCAGCGATTGCCGCGCGCTTTGGAGGCGTGGAACATGAACCGGACATGTAGGCAAGTAGGAACATGTTGACAAGTGCTCAGCAAAGCGGCACGAGTAGGACGAGTACCAGCTGCGCGCGCGGGCGCGCGAGCGCGCCGCGTAAAGCCAAGTGAAGTAGGGTACGTTTTACGCGACGCGACGGTATCTCTGCGCATGTACCGGCGGTGTACATTACGAGGGGTGGACACGTAACCCCGCGCGGTGACGGCGGTGTACGGCCGCTGCCATCACCAGCGGCGGTTGTCCCGCCGCCTCATCGCACGAGAGGCGGCACCTAATGCGCACAACGCATCGGGGCGCGGGCACAAGGGACCCGGTGTGGTCGTGCCGTAACGGTTCTTATGTGTGTCGGGGTCGGTTGCCGGCGACGTCGCCGAAGACCCGCCGAGTCGGCAAGTTCTCGGCGCGGGTCTCGCATCGCGGAGTGTGGTGAGGCGGCCGCCGCGCTTCTGCAGCATCCAGCGACGGCTGCCGACCACCTCACAAGTCGCAGACCTACGATGACGGCACGAACTGCATCGTTCGCATTAAGTGGCGGAGCTGCCACCCGGCGGCCATGTTGTGTTGTCCAAGGCGGGATGTCGTGACATCGGGAACGGGTTGGCCGGCGTAGAAACTCTGATACCCTACGCCGGCATGTAACGATGCCAGTGTTGTCGGGACGAGGGTAATGACGAGGCGGCCGCCGCTGCTGCACCGGCGACAGTCGCCGAGTTTCCAAACCCGGAGTCGGACAGGGGTAGTTTCGGTCACCACGAGACGCCGAGCACGCCGGGTGGTAGAGTTGTCCCCCGCCGCCGGGTAGCTGCAGATTGTCGTGGTCCTTGCGACGACGACGTTGCAGTAGGAACGAAGCGTCGGAGACGCGACGGGCCGAGCCGCGCAAACGCTTCCCGTTGCAACCACAGCAGAAGTTGCTGCGTTAGCACGGTTATAGGGCAAGAGAAACCATCCCTCTCAAAACACAGGCGCATGAGCGGCGCTATCCCCGCAATGTGGATGCCGACCAATTAGCGGGTAATTGCGGAACACCACAACGTGCAACGGCCGTCGATGCCACGATGCCATGCTGCGAGGACACGCCGACCGGGTTATTGAAGTGTCTTGCAAGTTGGCAAACGGTCATCCTGAAGACACGGACGTCCTCCTCCGCCCGCGCCGATTTGTTGCGGTAGGCGTAGTTCATTGTCGCCGTTGACGACCGTGACGAGCAGCGGCCATGGTACCGAGCGCGTCCGCCTCACCTAACCTCGGGAGGTGACTACTGCGAAACAGGTCTCCACTGCGGGAACCCACCAAGGCCCGTATTGCGACTCGGCTTCGGGTGTTGAGATTACCCCCCCCCCCCCCCCCCCCCACAAAGGGGACCTCCCGCCCCCCCCCCCCCCCCCCCCTCTCCCCGCCAGCTCTAACTCCATACCTTGTGCATCGCCATCCGAAAACGTCCTAGCTGCAAAGCCATGGCAAAAACGGAAAACGACTTCGGGCACACGAGTCGGGGAAACCACACTATCTACCGAGCGCGGAGCTGAAGACGATAGGTCGTATGGGCGGGCGATATAAGGAGCGTCACTCATCGTCGAAACTGGTCCGCTTTACCGCGCTTACCAAATAGTAAGCGAGTAAGCGCCCGTATTTAGCACGCTTAACACCATTAGCCGGTTAGCGCCGCAGTACTTTATTTCAGCCTGGAGGCATGTGTACGGCACCGATGTCTTGCACTGAGTACTAGAGAGTAGCGTGACGAGTAAGTAAGGCACGAGTAGTCGCAAGTCCTCAGTATAAGGTACGGGCGGGCGCGGGAGTGGTACGAGTGCAGTACTATGTGATATTCTAGAACATCGCTAAGCGCGGCAGGAAGCGCGATTACTCCGAGACTACTCGCGCGATTACTCGCGAAGTAGTAGTCGCGGGGGTTCAAACGTAACGGGCGGGAACGGCAGTATTGCTTGCCACATACCGA
Organism: Tetraselmis striata; assembly: GCA_006384855.1. Taxonomy (NCBI): domain Eukaryota; kingdom Viridiplantae; phylum Chlorophyta; class Chlorodendrophyceae; order Chlorodendrales; family Chlorodendraceae; genus Tetraselmis; species Tetraselmis striata. The sequence continues at coordinate 120,735 of VCJN01002855.1, forward strand.
CAACGTGATAAAGACAGCGGAAACGAATTTCACGCGGGGGGCGGCTCGTTTGAGCTTTTATCAGAGCAAAAGCGCTAGGCTGGATGTTGCTAATTATCGTCACCATGTCGGAATGTACATGCAAAGGCAGCACGCGTGCAAGCAGCCAGCACCAACTGCACTGAAATTTTGGACTCACCTTTCCACGGCGGGGGTTCTAGTAAGGTTGGCATCGCCTTTCTCCGCCGGGTAGATAGCGCTAGCTGCTGATCAAAGCGGCTGCCTCTAGGGCATCGGTCAAGTAGGGGAGTGCTGGGTGGTTGGACGTCCCGTCCGCTTCGCACCGACTCTGCGAAATACTTGCCCCACCACGACTAGTTCCATAGCTTGATGCCCTCAACCTTTTTCTCCGCCCAAATCTTGGAGTGCGGCCAGTTCCTCATGCGGCTGCGAGCCGCCTTCTAAATCTGCTTTGAGCATGATGGCGTCGGTGGGTTGGCCGGGGATACGGTCGTACGGACAGCCGGCGCAAGCCACCGCGAGCTCCTTGAACCGCTTGACTATGTGGCCCGTATTGTGTACTCAGGGATCTCGCTGTCCAACATGGGCAACCCGGAAACACCATCGATGGAGTAGAACGACGCGATGACCTTCTCGAACGGTTGTTTCAGTAGCGCTGCTCGTGGCGGGGGGGGGGGGGGGAGGGGGGCCGGCGACTTAGGTCAATTTATCACAAATAAGACGATGCACTACATGGTATGCATGGACGGGACGGACGGGAGATGTGGTACATGGGATAGCGAGCGCAGCCCGCTTCCTGCCCGTGCCGTCCGGTGCCGTTATGCCGTCAGTGAAAGCTTTCACGGCGCTGCCGCGTCCGGGCGCCGAAGCCGATGACAGACGCGAGACCGCGGTTGGGCGGGTGTAGAGCTGGAATCTATCGACGGCAGGTAATCAAAATCCAGATGCCACCAGCTACTCCTTTCCCCATTGGCACACGAAATATGCTTCGTAGCCCTCGTCCGTCGAGTTTTCAGCGTCTTCGAGGCACTAGGTGTACACGTTCACCCCTTGCAACGCCTCGCGTTCGTTCGTTGTTGTCGAGAGTAGCTAGCGCATAGGCGTGCAAAGGTAAACGGCTCGCCGACCTTGACACCGTCCTTGATCTCATCATCGGATGACGACAACCTGACGTACGTCGCATAGTAGCGGAGGGGCGGCCCCTGCGGTAGAGGGACGTCCTGAGGCGGCCCATTCTCCGCGGGAAGGCTGAGAGAAACGCCCGCGGAGAGAAACGATGTGCCTCCATGCCTCGTCATGGTGGCGGGGGATGGCGATGGTGGTGAAGCGTTGGCTTGCTGCTCCAACAAGTTGTGCGATGACTACTGACGGTATAATGGTCGTTACTGGAGTTGTCATCATCACTTAGCGACTACGTGATATGGAACCCGGCAAGAAGTGATGCGGTGTAGTGATACACTTAGTGCATCAACACCTTATTGTGGTCCCTGGTATTTGGGTTTCCATGCCAACACAATTTAGTCATGCATATTGGCACAATACGCAACCCTAAAATTATACCGTGAACTACTAGCAATATGCAGATGCATCAAAACACAATCAAAACAATTATGGCATGACCGGAAAATAATCAATACTGCAAATAAATTGTTCGTGTTTTTGTTGCATACTTATATCCTTGCACATATATACCACATGCACATATATCCGTGTTTGGTTACAACAGTAGATCAATGAGATATGATAACGCTTTCGTATATCGGCACCCGTAATGGTGTCGACGCACATTGCGCGGCATGACGTATAATGTGTGATGCGCCTGAAAATCATTAGTGACACAGGTGTAAATAAATGCAATTGGCAGACAAGGTTTTGGAAGAAAATATGTCTTTCCGTTGCAGTTGGAAACGCCAGACCCACCCGGCGCCTATATTCATATTTCCTGCGGCGCCTGCCATTATTCTACGTGAACATACAGCGCAGCAACTTGATGAACTAAAACTCGGGACACCAGCCTATCCTGTGCTGCCATGCCCTCAGAGACATTTAAAGCGCTAATCCTGCATGCTTATGAGCTGCAATGCATGATGAAAACACACGTTGATGTTGTTACGGCTGCTCCGCGGTGTCGCCATCACCATCTAGACCATTGGGGCAGGCGGCGGTGCCCCGATGTCCTTGGCGGGAGAGTGCTTCACATAGGAAGCCCACCAGGTGAAAGCAAAAAAAAAAATCATGTCAGTGTCCAGATAAAACATGATGAGAGAGCGGTGAAGGGGCAGCTCGGGGATGGTGTTGACATACCTCATCATGTGCATGAACGCTGCATATCGGCAACGGCCATCTCGTGCCGCCGACCCTTACTAGCAGTGCTGGTGGAAACCGCCTTTGTCCATGTGTGTTGTGACCATCGTGCTTTGCACGATGCTGATTGGGAAGTCGAAGTCAGGCCGGAAGACTGCATTCACATCGCCTTTCCATATCCCAGTGCTTATTGGGGCTGATGGAAGCCGACTCCCACGGTAGGCGTCTCCAACTGCGGAGACAGCCGGAGGCGAGGCCAGGGGGGTGTCTAGGGTGTAGCACTCTGATACAACGAAACAACTTACCTCAGCATGGAAGATCTCCTCGAACCTGTCATGGTTATCTCCCTCTACATCCCCAGTTGGCACAAAGTCCATACTGGCTCTCTATTGAGTTAGTAGTCTGCGGGATGTAGTAGTCCAGGGTCACAAGGATTGCACCCTTGTTCTCCCACCGACGGACTGTAAACACCCATGCATTGCCCTTCGGCAAGCGGCTATACGCGCGGGAGCAGTACACGGTGTAGGATTCCTGGTCCGGCTTCATAGCTATTATCATCTGGCCATACTACGTCAGCATGTAGCAATCCGGCAGGTGATCGATGTAAGTGTGCTTTTAATGATGCTGTACTATCACACAAGGCATATGCTAAACATCAAGCACTTACTTTATGTTACGCCGTTGTGTGTCTGCTGCACATGCAACCCATCTAGCGGGGCATACTCATCGACGTACTGCTTGAAGAGAGCGGCATTGTGGTCATGCACATTGACTCCCTCCTCGCCGAAAGCTTCCTCCACCACCTTCGCGTTGACTGCGCGACCCACTGCATCTTGATGTGCGTTGCGACTCTGTGCCGCTGCAGATCCCCCTACACTGCCCCGATTCCGCCGCATGCTGACGAGCAAGTCATTGAATAAGAGGAGCTCGAATAAGTCCCCTAGTACCATATGTCCGCGCCAACAACAAGCAATGAGAAAGCATTTGATGCAATTGCACACGGCTAGTGGGCCATTGCACAGAGGATAGGGGGGAGGCGCCTGCTTCACGACCTCGACAGCAAAAGCCCTCTCCGGATCCTTGCTGCATTTGCCGACAATGAACTTCGAATTCCGGAAGATCTAACATGCACACGGTAGGGCTCCCCGGTCGTCGCGAGATCCGATTACCAGCGAGAACCGGCCACCTTGCTCAGCCCCTTACCGCAACCAGCCAGGAACGGATCTTAATATTGGGGTTACCAACGCCCACCGCGTGAAGGTGGGGGTGGTGCCGCTAGGCCTCCCGCACTCAAGATCCTCCGCTCATGGTGCTCCGGGTTATACTATCTCACATGCATACCCTGCTCTTACTCGTGGATCCAATTACCAATGTACCAGTGCCAACGCGGTAGTGAGAACCCACGTTTTGGCTCCCAGAGGAGGTGCCGGTGAATTGATGATACATCTGTGATCGTTTCGCCTACGTTCGAGCTCTATCGGGCATGGCGTGTTTCTGAATAAGGTTCGGTTCTCTCTGGCCCAGCGATACTCGTCGCTCGCTCAGCGAGACTCGGCCCGGTACCCCGGTACCGCAGCGAGGGTTCTTTCGCCTCAAAGAACTCCGCGAAGGCGTACGAGGGAGTTCTTTCAGACGAAAGAACTCTTCCAGCGATACTCGCGGTTCTCTGTCCAGATTGGCCGCCGCCCGCCGTCCGGCGCCCCAACGAGCTTGTCCGGGATTTGTTCAACTGCCAGTGCCAGTGCCATCCGCGCGAGCTGAGCGGCTGGGCCACATAGCGCTACATATACCTTGTAGAGTGGTAGTCGCTACGTAAAAAATATTACTCGTACTGGTAGGGATCGGCATGATATGCGACTGGTGGAGTAGTCTGCACCGACGCAAATAGGCACGAAGGCACTACCTGCGCCTTCCCGGGGCGGGTGTCGCCGCAGCGCGCGCAAAACGGCACCGGCAGGCGCCGCACGGCCGCCGCCTATATTTATCATCGCCGCCGCTGCGATGCCGCCATGTGAAATGCACTGCCTCGATTTCACAGCCCGCGCTGGGTGCCCAGCACCCGTGCAAATATAGTCGCTACTGGCGTTCGGAGCGTGTAGTAGTTACAGTATCAAGCACTGGAGGCGGGGCGCCATCGCTCCGCCAACCACTACGCGAAGAAGTCCTACGGGGGGCCCGCGTCGCATAATTCGGCGCGAAACTTTAAAATATTTGCGAGCATGTTATACCGGGCAGACGATGGACAGGCTGTTGATCCAGCCCGGGGGTCGGACCTCCCTTATCTGTAACGGCGCGTGGGCGGGCACAATAACCTCCCCTCCACAACACCTTTGAAGTGACACGCACCAGCATACTGCTACAACGGGTACCCGCCGCTTAAACGACTCGAAGGCGCGTCACGTTCGGAATGTTCGGAACGGTATTTGTTTGCAACAGTACTGAGTATGGCGGCCGCTGCTTTGTTTTGCACTCGTCGGCCTTGTACGGAGTTACATCATACATAGTCTCTGGCAAACTGTGCATGCTGTGAAAAAAAATTGCGCATCGATATAACTTGCATAGATGTTTAATCTTTAGTCCGCTCCAGGTGCTGACACACATTCGTGACTACGATTTGAAATTTATGTTATATATTGAGACTTTGTTTGGCTCTTTTCTGCATATTGCTGACATGCAAGGCTGAGAAGATGGAATGGCAAACTGCGGCGGTCGCTCGGCAAGTGTTTGTTGAGCTGTGCCCAGTGGCAAACCTCAGTTTGTACATTTCATCCGCTTTGCTTATCTCAAGGACAAGTTCATTACTGGAGGCAATTAAATCACAAAGGATTTTCATGGAGTACCTTTGGTTGTTGGCAAGTCCCGTCCTGCTAATCGCTGCTACTCATAGTTTTGCCAAGTGCGGCATCCCCGCCATGAAACGTCATATTGACCACTTCAATACTGCAAACTGCGTCCGAACTGCCCGCCGAGCATCATCAATTGCCAAATATTATTACTTGACTCAGGTTGTCTGGAAGATTAACTGTGGACTTGGGCAGGAGATTGGCAAAATATATCAAAGGTGCACTAATGTGAGTCTCAGATCTGCTTTCCAAATAGTACATGCATACAATCAGCTGAAATATATTAGGTCATTGACTACCATCACCCTATGACCTGCGCTCCAACATGCACACAGCACAGTCACCCTGACACCTGCGAGAAATGCACAATCAAAAACGCTTCCATACTTATCAGGCAGCATAAGTAGGGAAACATTTACCTGGCTCATGCAGCGTCCGTCTCTCCTGTAGTATTATATGAAATGAAAATACTAATTATTGAGTCATTTTTCCGCTATTGATGTGTGCAGCGGCAACACCGCGCCGGCGACACTGAGCGAATCATTAAAAAACGAAACCCTGCCGGGCTGGCATGGTCACCAGCAGGTGCGATATTGGGAGGACAAACGAGCAGGAATTTATGGACATGTACGTATCTGTGATGCGGCCCAAGAGCAATAAAACAGTAGTGCCACATTGAGCTATATATAAATATATTGCATCTCTTTTCTATGAATAAGAATGGTAAATATGGTGTAACATGATGCGTTGTATTTGTGCAGTTAGTTTGTCATAAGGAGGTTACTGCTGTCACGTCAATCGCTCCTTCTACATTAACGACCACAGCCGCCACACAATGGCCACGCTGGCTTACTTGATGTCAACGCAGGGCACCGTACTCACGGGCATGTTTTATCTGCCCTCTTTTCTCTATCATGCATGGTGTATGTTACACAATGCAATAGGATATCAGTGTGCAGGTGTGTTGATGGAGCGATCGAGTATTCAATATGTCCATGATTGCTTAACAGTTTTGAAAATTAATGTGAGTGACTGGCACCGTTTGCTGCGGAATACACATCAGGCGCATCATAAACATACCTGGCACATCACGCTTAGCAGCGCCAGCCGGCATGGCACAAGCATGTGGTGCGGCTTAAACATGAAGAGCGCAGCATTAGTGGGCAGCATCAGCCGGGATAGCACAGCATATGGCGCGGCTGCAAAATGTTTGGCACAGCATACAGAGCAGCACCAGCTGCCCGGACGCAGCATCGCAAGCAACTTTTTAAAATATGCTAAGGCAAATCTTGTGTAGCAACTCGTATCGCAGGCCCGTATGACAATATGCGATCATGCAATGTTATGACTGTGATGCATAGTTGGCTATTTGATCCCAATCTTTGGTTGTGGTTGTAGCGCCGTATCCCCCTCCCCCCCCACCCCCCCCCCCTTCCCGGTCCTATATCGATACACCCGTTGTCACATTCCTCCTACATGCAATGCCGTGGACACAGTGATGTGAATACATGCACAGTACTTACAATGTGAATCTATGATGTCCATGCTATCGGCAGCTGTGGCTGTGGTCAAGGAGGGACGGCACCTTGTCGGCTGCTTGATGACCAACTCGAAGAGACCTGCCTACATTTCTGCACCAAGGACTGCAGCATCATAAAGCCATCCACATCAAATCCAACCACTATTATATATTAACTGCAATAGTATTAACTATTTTACATTAACTGCTCACCGATCAGACTATACACCGCCCTCGTGGGCTTCTCCCGCCGCCTCTTTATGTACCCAACCTGTACAGGGCTAAGAATTACGTGGCCCCGTGGATCCTGCTCGGCAGCGTTCGAGCGGGAACAGGGATATCGCCGACGTCACAAAATGCAAGTGATGCCGGCGGCTGGACCGTCCGAGCCGGGACACTACTAAACCCTGTCCCCTCGGCACGAAGTCAGCGGCGCCCCCTAGCAACGCCGCTGCTACCTGTGCTACAGAGCGGGCGTGGAGAGCTATTGTACCATCAAGTACAGCGTGTGCGACGTTCCCTTCGGCCTCTGTTGGGCAACCGTCATTCGCGCATCTGCTGGGCTGCGCAACATCCATAATGCGCTCGCGTCAGAGGCCCCCAGACCTGAAGGGGCGGCACCCACTACTGGGACACTATGTTATCATTAGGCCGTTGACCGCCGGCACGACCGCCACCCCACAAGCCCCGCCTTTGATATGTCGCTAGCTCCTCCTCCAGCAGCGAGGGCGCCAGGGAAGGTGTATGCGGCACGTGCCGGCGTCCGCCTGCGCCGTGAGCGGGTTCCGGTAGATGGCGTCTGCTGATGCAACTCAGGCGCGCACGGGTACTGGTAGCCCGCACTTGTATACTCGTACCAGTGTGAGCACTGTAGAAGCTTGATGATATATATGCCGTTAATTATTTTTTACTCTTATATCTTCAGTTGCTACTGATTTTTTACAAGGATTTGAGGATTTTCCCACTCACCAGTATACGAGGACCAGTATAAACCCCCTTTATTGAATTTGTACCCCACACTATTCCACAAACAGGGCCATTACCGCCCATATTCTGCGGAGGCTACCCCTATTCTGTGGATACGCTCGGCGTCTACCAGTAGGGTTTGCAGTTCTGTGCGCGAGTTATTTTTCGGGCCAGCGAGAGAATAAGATCCAACGGCGCTAACGCGGTCGCCAAGTCTCGCTGGGTATCGCTCAGCGTCGATATCGCTCGCTGATCTATCGCTGAGCGGTATAGATATAGAAAGAAAAGAGGTTCTCTCTGCCGGTGTGCAGATGGCCAAGTCTGATGCGTGTGCTCGTGCCCATTCTGCGTCTTCTCATGTTACTGCTTCCACCCCGCAGTCGTTGTAAAGGACCTTTCTGATTGCCTTTTATTTTGGTGATTTCCGATATCGCCTTCTGTTGCTAGCTCATGTAAGTATTACTGGTGTAAGGATACCGCGTGTGAGGGAATGCGCTTATGGTGGCGAGAGTATGTGCTACCCCAAGGTTGTGAGGGTGAGAGTATTATGATTGCAGTCGGCGTGGCGCCGTGCTGATATATCAGCAGGCGCAGTGCGGCCGACAGGGCGCGGGCGCAGCCCGACGATCGGGCGCGCGCTACGCGCCTTAACATGGTTATGGTAATATAGGGTAAGTGAGGGTGTAGGATATATCCTCACACCGCGCAATAAAACGCACCAGGCCATGGGTAAGGATTTCCTTACCCACATGGGGATTTGTGTCATGATTACATGAGCTAGACGCAACATTCAAGAAATCCACACAGAAATCCAGAAGGAAATCCAGAAGGAAATCCAGCTACGGGCCAACAGAGGCAGGAACCGCCATGGTAGCCTCCGACCAGGCATCGCCACCAGCCAGCCGCCGCTCCACGCAGTAGGGACGCTCTCCCCAGCACACAATCCCGGGCCACTCCAATAGCGGCACTAGGCCGAGTGTGAAGGCGCCGACAGGAAAGGAGCTTCGAAGTTGAGGTCTCGCAGCAAGGAGCGGAAGTGGGGGGGTCCAACCCAGAACGGGGCGCCACGGGCGTGCAACAGACGCAGGCCACCCAACGCCAGATGCGCCGCCAGCTCGGTCGCGTCCTTTTCCGCCAATTTGTGTGGTACATATCCTTACAACTGGTGGTACCGGTAAGGATTATATTAATTACATGAGCTAGCAGCAGAAGGCGATATCGGAAATCACCAAAATAAAAGTACCGGTAAGGATTATCTGTACTCGCAGTATATTTTTCCCCGGGGTAGCGACTAGTCATCTGTCGTATACGGGAGTCGCTGTACGTAGGAAGGATTAGTACGTGGACGATAGCGACCTACTGCCCTGGCGAGAGTGTAATACTGGTGCGTATCAGACCCGCGCGTCCGACGACGCGAAGCGGGCGGGAGCTACTACGGTAGCGGGTCGGATACGCAGCCAGTATTACACGAGCGACCGCCAGTGCAGTAAATGGATCGTAATTTATCGTCATTACTACGAGTAGCGACTTTAAATTAGCCTCCCCCGACCCCCAGCCTCTGGCTGGCGTGGCCGGTGGGGGTTCAGCACCGTGGAGCGTCCTCTGGCCCCTCCAGGCCCCTCTGCTAGGGGGTCTCCCGTGGGGGTCGCGGTCCCGGCGGGGGCGGCGGTGGTGGTGGGCGCGATGGCGCGGGTGCAATCGTCGACGCCCGGCGGGGGCGTTGACTGGCAGTTCCGGTGTTGCGATGGCGGCTGCGGACGCACCTACCGGCGGCAAGCCCCCTTGTGCACGCATGTGAACCACGGGATGGAGTCCGACGACCCGGAGGTAGCTGCCATGCACCTCGCCTACGCTACGACTTTCGACCCCTCTGTGTATCTTCGGCGCGTCCCACGAGACGGTTGCCCGCGCTCGGGCCACCACGTGTTCCATGGCGCGCAAGCGGCGGCCCGTGCCGCCACCTGCCAGTTCTGCAGCCCCCCTCCTCCCACGGCTCCGCCCCCCGGTGTGGCTCTCCCGGCGTCGGCAGCTGGCGTGCGGGCGCTGCAGCGCCAGCACGCGCCGGCTGCTGCCTTAGCCGCTCATGATGCCGCTCTCGCGGCCACCGCTCGGTGGTGCGCTAGCTACCAGCGACGTCTACCGCAAGATGCCCCGTACGCCGCTGCGGGGCACGGCTGTCGGCGTCTGTCCCGCAGCTCGGCCTGTCCTCTTCCCCCTGCTAGACCGTACGCTGGCCTATGCTGACCGCTTCCCTCCTACCGACGACCGGTCGTACGGGGCCGAAGGCGCTGTCTGCGTATTTGCGGGGCTACTACTCTAACCCTACCCATCCAGCAGCCCCGCAGTTGTGCGGAAATTGGCGGAGCGGCGAGTGCGGCTGTGGGAGGCAGGGGATGCTGTGCGCGCCGGCTTCTCGGTGTGCGGGATGCAGCAACTGTGGCGCGAATCGCGGGATGGCAGCGAGTTACATAATTACCAGATGGAGGCGGGTGAGCTGCCGACGACCACATCTCGGAGTGCCCGCCGACGGAAGCGCCGGCGATCTGCGAGGGCGCGGGCGGCTGCTGCTGAGGCTGCGGAAGGGGGCGCCGATGCTGCGGCTGATGGGGTGCCGCCGGCGGTGGTGGATGCTCACCGCCGGGCGGAGAAACTCACCGCTGTGCAGAAGCTGCGCCGCGCTCGCCAGGCGCTGGACACGGCTGGCCTCGGCATGGTGTCTGACGCCGCTGCGGCGCTCCCTGCCCTCGATGCCCTCCATCCGCCTCATGCTGCCACCGGCTCGGAGTACTCTCCCCCCGAAGAACCGCCGGACATGCAACGGGCGCCGCCGTCGTGGGGCGACAATGCGGATGAGGTTATGCGATGGGGGGAGGACCAGCGGCGGGTTCTGCGTCGTGCACCCCGCCTTTTCGCATGGCATGTGGACTGGTGGCGTTGGAAGCACATCGGGGACCTAGACGTACCTTCATGGCGCATGTGGGTGAACCGCTGCCTGGCGGGGCGGTGCCACTCGCGTAGTGCGGCTTTCTTGGCGAGTGGCGCCGTCTTTGCGCTCCACAAGGACGACCCCGCCGCGCGCGAGGAGCGGGAAAAGAGCGGCGAGCCGCTGCGAGTACGCCCGCTCGGCGTCGGCTCCGTGTTGGTGCGCCTGGCCTCCGCCCACGCTCTGGGGCAAGTGGGTGCGAATGCGCGGCAGGTCATGGGCCCGGTGCAACGCAGCTTTCAGTCGGGAGCTGGCTGTGAGACGGCGTATATGAGCATGCGGGTGGCGCTGCAACTTTTCGGCGGGCGTGGTACTGGTGGGAAAGGACTACTACTCCTGGATATTCGGAATGCCTTCAATGAGGTAACCCGGGGTGCGATACTTTACGGCTTGCTTCAGCACCCGCGGCTACATGGCCTGATCCCTTTTTCCCAGATGTTGTACGATCGCCCTAGCGACATGTACTACTACGCGACGGATGATCCCGGTGCTTTGCGCGCCACCCTACAGTCTCGTACGGGTGTACGTACGCCAGGGTGATGTCCTGGTCCCGCTGTACTTCTGCCTCGCTATCGCGGGTCCGGTGCAAGCGGTTGTGGCTCGTACCGCCGCTGATACTTTTTGCCAGAATTTTGCGGATGATTGCGGCGCGGCCACTGCCGCGGCCCACGTTCCGCGCGTTTTCTGTTGTAGTACAGTAGTACTAGCGCAGCGACAGCAGTATCATGGGCGCCCGCCAGGCGCGCGCGCCGCTATATGGCGGCGCGGGCACTGCGGGCGATGCACACTTCCTTTAACCTCACCGCATCCTCCTGCCCCTCCTACACGGCTGCCCCTCGTCAGGGGCCCACGCCCGTGCCCTGCACCCGGGCAACAAGAGGTTATGATGCCCTCCTAGCCTCACAGCGTCGCTTCCCGCTGTGTGCTCCGTCTCGTTGCGCCGCGCCCGCCTGTACAGCGCGCTCTCCTGGCCATGTCGCCCGGTTTCTCCGTGAGCGTTTGTATGTCCGACCTCATGCCTGCCCCGCCGCCGCCAGGCGCCGGCGGATCCTCCGACCAGTGGCCCGCACTCGACTAATCCTTTGGCCTCCTATCCCCTGCCTCCTGGGGACAAGTCAGCTCTGCAGCGGTCCAACACGCCGTGCAGATGCAGCAAGCTGCCTCAGCCGAACTGATGTCTCAGCTGCTCGCGATGATGTGAGACATCGCGCACGATCCTGCCACGGCCGCCGCCCGCGCGATTTTGCAGGCACATGACCTGCCCCGGCTCTCGCTCCAGCACGAAACGGCGCAGCCGGAGCCTGCGCCTCCGTCGCCTGCCGCCCCCGTGCAGCCGGAGCCAGTGCCTCTGCCGCATGCCGCCCCCGTGCAGCCGGAGCCCGTGCCTCCGCCGCCTGCCGCCCCCGCGCCGCCGCCGCCCACGCCCGCGCAGCCGGAGCCCGTACTTGCCGCCGCCACCTCAGCGCCCGCCGCTATCCGGCACGCCGCCATCCGCGCAGCCAGAGCCCGTGCCTCCGCCGCCTGCCGCCCCCGCGGAGCCGGAGCCCGTACTTGCCGCAGTCACCTCAGTGCCCGCCGCTATCCCGCACACCGCCATCCCTTCAGTCGCCGCCATCTTACCAGCGCCATCGCCACCAACAAGGCCATGCTCCCCCGCGAGGACCATGAAACGTATCGGTGCTGGTTTCCTGGGGTCTGTCAATTTCCTCACGCTGTGCACCGGACCGGACGTCGCCTTCGCTGTCAGCGTGCTCAGAAGGTTTCAGTCTGCCCCGCGGAAGACCCACCTCATGCGTGCTCTGCCATCTCAAAGGCACCCCTGGCATGGGCATCACCTACGGGGCCACTGAACCGGGGGGGGCTCGCCTTGTAGTCTACTGAGACTCCAACTGGGCAACTGACACCAGCAACCGGCGCTCTCAGTCCGGAACTATCAGCGTGCTCAATGGTGCCGCCATTGGATGGGCTCATCAAAGCCCTGCCAGTACCTACTCACACCCTGGTGCTTAGACAAGCATGGGCACTAGTCAACTGTATGACCGGCCTATGCTTGAGAGGGGCTGTTATAGTACAGTAGTACTAGCGCAGCGACAGCAGTATCCTGGGCGCCCGCCAGGCGCGCGCGCCGCTACATGGCGGCGCGGGCACTGCGGGCGCTGCACACTTCCTTTAACCTCACCGCATCCTCCTGCCCCTCCTACACGGCTGCCCCTCGTCAGGGGCCCACGCCCGTGCCCTGCACCCGGGCAATAAGATTTTCGACGAGTACTGCACGGAGCTTTCCAAAGTCGGACTGGTGGTACAGGACAGTAAGACGCGGTAAGTTCGTCACCCCGGCGACAGCGAGTCCGAGTTGCGGACAGTACGGGAGAAGTTGGCCCCGGGAGGATTTCGGACCCCGGCCGATGATCGTGTCCAGGATGGCGCCGGGTACCTGGGTGCTCCTATTAGCCATTTCCCCGAGTGGATGACCGGCGCGTTGGGGCGGCGCCGGGAGGCCCACGCCACACTGTTGGAGCGCAGCGCCTCCTTTGGCACGTCGGGATACGGCTGCCACCATGGGGCCATGCGGTTGCTGGTCGTATGCGCGGTGCGGCAGACTGGCTTCCTCAGCCGCATGATGCCGCCGTCGGAGCTGGACCCTTTCTTGGAGGCCGTGGACGCCGCCAACATTTCGGCTGCGTTTTCGCTGCTTGGCCTGGACGCTTGCGACCAGTCTACACCGCGCATGGAGGCTGCAATCGTTCAGATGAGTATGCCCGCGGATTTTGGCGGTCTGAATCTGGCCTTGCTGCAGTCCGAGGCCCCTGCGGCGTTTTATTCCGCGCAATCGGTTGTCCTGCCAAAGCTGGTACGGGAGTACGGGCCCGCCCTTGGCCCCTTATACGAGGCGGTCCGCGCCGAGGTGTCGTCTGTGGCTACGAGTGCTTTGCCATGCGCGCGTGAGACGCGCCGCGTGTACGAGACTACTGTACGGGCCCTAACCACGTTACCGCAAGAAGATGTGCGGCGCGCACGCGCGGCGTATGGGCACGCCCACGAGATCTTCGAGTTACTTACGGTCAGTAATGCTACGACCACCGCTGCATCGGATCCAGCAGCTGGTACTACGACCCGTTCGGGTACGAGCACTAGCGGAGGATTGCGCGTCACCACATCTCCTTTTACGGCCACTCCTCTTGGAGTTGGTACTGGTGTGAATTACAAAAAGGGCAGTTCCCCAGAATTAGAAAATCAACACAGCAAGCCGCCTAAAAGCGGCCCGCATCCCGCATAATGCGGGATGGATGAGTGATGCGCACACGGTTCAGAGTCCGGGCCACGCGAGCACGTGTGTGTGTAGGTGATCCTCGGACGTGCTGTGCAGCTTCAGCAACGGGATAGGAGACGAATCTGCGCCGTCTGATGAGGCAGCGAGCACGCTCTCGAGCGGCCACCAAGCTCAGGACCCCGAGGAAATCTGTTGCGAGCAAGGCCTCATGGTGAGCCCGGGTGATGCACCGAGTGCCCCGCGATGAGAGGGCACCCCGGTCCGCAGCCAAGCATGCGATACCACGCACTGTGCGGTGCACCCCCTTGCTCACCTCACCCACTGTGCCGAAGACCATGCCCGTGTACTCCGACATATCCAGGATGTCTCGAAGAGGACCCTTCTGTCCGGGCTCTGTGTTGTGCCACGCCGCGTCCCGCGCAGCCAACCCCCGTTGTATGTCGCCCAACAGGGAGCGCTCAAACCGATCCACAGCTGTGGCCCGGGGCACTGAAGTGTACTTGACCCCGTACCGCATAGTTTTGAACTCCAACAGCGTGGACTTCAAGCTCCGGGGATCATAGCTCCCGGTCACGACGTTGAACGCCGGGAGGGAGAGCTCTGCGTCCGGCACTAGGTCCTTGAGTTCATCCCGGGGTACGGTGTTGCCGAGAGGCACTGCCTGCGGGAACAAGTCATCCACCTCCCGCCGTACCGCGATACCTGGGTCGTGAACACAGTGATCGCGGAAGGCATCTGCGATAGCGTCGTGCTGTACACGCCAACGAGCGTCTCTAGGCGCCGGGAGGTTCATGAGCGCGTCGCCGTATAGGTCAACAGTGACGGGGTTGTGCTCCGTCGAGGGAAGAATGATGTGGCTCCCAACCACCGGGGCCAAGCACGGGCTACCTATCTAGCCAGAAGGAAGTACCCGGCAGCGACCTCCCGCAGCTCATGCGGAGTCATGGCTGTCCGCGCGGTGGGGATGGCCAGTGTCCACATGCCTGACGTCGCGTCGAGCTGGTTGAACAAGATCCGTTCCCTACATGTGGCAGGGAGAGCGCAAACCTCATTTCGAAGCCGAGTTGTTGGCCTAGTCTAGAAATGCGCTCAGCTCCTTTTGTGAGCCCGACGCAGCCTCCACTTCCCGCTCCATCTAGCGCGCATCTGCGTCGCCGAGATGGCCAGCATTAGCCGCTTGGAGGCGGCCCCACGCCTCGCGCATCTCCGCGGCGTAGCTGTCCGACCCATGAGCATCGTTGAGGAAGTGGTCATACTGGCGGGCGGAAGAAGTTGCGTTGAAGCTGCCTCGGCCAAGTACGGACCCGAGATGTGGGTCGAAGAAACCAGGGCTGGGGGTGTTGGTGCCGGAGTTCCTAGTCAGGAACCTTGGGAGGATGGCATTCATGCAGGCGGCATCACGAACGGTAGCCATGCGGCGGATGCCAGCTCCCTCCAACCGAGTGGGGAGGTGAAGCCTGTTGCGCGCCCTGGCCACTGCATCCTCGCTCAAGGTAGCCACCTCCGCTGCCCAGTACTGGTGGCGCGACTACGTTAGTTGTCCTGGCATACAACATTTATTAAGGCCGGTCCGATTTAATTTATATTTTAGTACTCTACTTTCCGGAGAAGCAGGGAGAAGGTCACTTTGTAAGTGGGCTCAACTTTATGTTCACGTACTTGAGCAGTTTTTGGCGGCTGGGAGCGGTGCATGAGCGGCTGGGGGCTCAGCCCCGCACCGCCGCCGTTAATATGTGTTGGTTACCTGGATAGCGTCTAGAGAACGCACGCAAAAGTCTTTAAGTAATATCCAGGCCACGCATATCCTTGGACGGCGCTTGGCCGGGCTGGGCAGACACCTCTCGCAAGCCCACCATGTCACCCCTCCTCGACACGATGGCCCCACCCCCTCTACTTTATTTATGTTGATCTCACAGTACTTAGTAGAACATGCCCAAAGTTGCATAATAACCACCACTAGCATGACTTTTTTATGGTAGTTTCAATGCATGGCTTTGTGCAGAAGGGTGTTCCATGCCATATGCAAGCATATAATGGAGAGGGGGTGGGGCACATTTTGGAACCATCACCATATTACAATCAGCATCATGGCAAACCAACCATACGGTGGCCCGTCCACCCCTCCATGTAGTGCTATGATGCTGCAAAGCTGCTGTATGCCTGACCTGGATATTAAAGACTTTTCCGTGCGTTCTCTAGACGCTATCCACGTAACTAACACGGTATATTCACGGCGGCGGTGCGGGGCTGAGCCCCCAGCCGCTCATGCACCGCTCCCAGCCGCCAAGTACTGCTTAAGTACGTGAACATAAATTGAGGCCACCTACAAAGTGACCCCCCCCCCCCCCCCCCCCTCTGTTTCTCCGGACAGTAGAGTACTAAGACATAAGATTAAATCGGACCTGCCTTATGTTGTATGCTGCTTTTACGCGGTAGTTAGAGTGGATTTATTACTGGCCTTTTTGTGATTCACACCAGGACTAGTGCTCGCTTTTTGTAATTCACACCAGTACGGGTATCCTGGGCCAGCAGTGATGTTGGACCAGCGCAGCATGACCATTTAGGTATGCAACACATAGTAGACGACCGGGTTAAGAAGGGTAAACGCGCTATTGAGGCGCTCGATTCGGTATTAGTCGGTGGACGGGACATAATCCCTATTAATGTGCGTGTGTCGGTTTTTAAAACCTGTGTACTGCCGGTTTTAACTTATGGGTGTGAAGTATGGGGCATGGATAGAACTAGCGGCGCAAATAAATTACAAACTGTACTCAATCAGTGCTTGCGTTGCCTCATTGGGGTAGGTAAAAACTCCCCTGGGGTAGCCACTGCACCGATGATGCGGGAATTGGATATTGCGCCCATAGAGGCTACGGCCGCTGCGGCACGGGCTCGGGCGTTCCTTAAAGCATCCGACTTGAATACATGTATAACCCATTTAGTAGATCAGCCAAGTCGGGCGCGCCCTAACACGTGGACGTCGGGGACTGTGCGGTGGTTAGATCGACTAGCTAGGGCGAACGTAGGGCTAGCTGAGGGGGCGCACCTTCCACTTGAGTGGAGGTCACTAGCCGCGCGCGATGCCGCTAAACTAGTAAAGGCATCGGTGTGGGCGCGTTACGAATCGTCGGTATCGTTAGCACGCAATAACACC
>VCJN01002856.1:0-12323 GCA_006384855.1 Tetraselmis striata
TACTCCTCCTCCTCCACCTCGAGCATCATGTCGAGGCGTGCCTGGAGTGTGGCGGCCAGGTCCGCCTGCAGTGGAGGTAAGACCAGGGAAGGGGGCGGACGAGAGCACACGGTGGTCGGCGGGGGGGGGGGGACGGTCAGGTTGCAGGTTGCGCATGTGACCCTCCGCATGCATGCGCCAGGCGCCCAAGCTTGGCGCAGGGGACCCCATCCATGGCCGTCCGGGAAGCACGCTGGGGTAAGAGGGAGGCGTGATAGGGCGGAGGAGGGGGGGGGGGGGGGGGGGGGGGGGGGGGACCTTCAGCGCCTGCAGAGCTGTGGACCAGGTGTCGCGCTTGTGGACGTACGCCCGGCCGTGCAGGCGGCCCTGTGCGCAGCGGCAAAGGGGGCAGCCGGTTAGAAAGGTCGGGGGTTTTGGTGCGGCCAGGGGGAGGGAGGGGGGGAGGGGTTCACCTCACCCGACCCATAGCCGCAATACGGTGAGGTGTGGTGTCTACGATCAACCGAGGGGCTACGTTGGCTGTGTGGCCGGAAGAGGCTGGGGGGGGGGGGGGGGGGGGGGTGATGCCCCTACAAGGAGGGCAGCATCCACAGGCACCGCGGCTCATGCATATAAGCGCGCACACATCAGCCCATGCCGGGCTCAAGACAGCCCGGCACAGGCTACAGGGGGCGTCCCAACCCTGGCCGCCGGGGCAGTCTGCCGAGAACACGCACGAGAGCCTAACCGCCTCGACGCCACGCTTGGCCGCATCCGACGAAGGTTCCGCATAAACTTTGACGCTCCGAAAACATATTCAAGGCAGATTCAAAGCCTTTGTATCAAGATCACGGCCCCATGGGGCAAGGTCTGGTCGCTCATCAAAGGTCCAAGGTCTGCAGCTCTGTGCATCTCATAAGAGGTTGATTCGATGGGCCCGCGACCCTGACAAAAAACCGCATCGTTTTAGGGTTTAAGGGTTTCCAGGTTTAGGGTTTGAGTATAGACCCTAAAGCCCTAAATTAAACCAGGAGCGATGCATCTGACACGTGCAAGGACCAAATATCGACGCATCTGATGTGTTATGTTGGCTGCCAAACTGAGATCGATGCGTCTGATTGAGTCGGTCGCTAAACATTGGAACTTTTCAATAATCTGACTTTTTAACCAAAGATCGATGCGTACGATGAATCGGTTGCTAAACAGTGGAATGCTTTAAAAATCAACGCCAGGCCACGGAGACCGTGACGCAATGTTGATTTGCCGATGCACACGATCTTCATATTTAATCAATAATTGCCGGTAAGATAACCCCCCCCCCCCCCCCCCCCCCCCCCCCTTATTGCTGGCAGACGGTGTGGTAGGTCAAGGCCAGGGCTGTGTGAGACCATTCAGAGCCGACTTCATTTCACTAAATCACGACGACCTAAGCTAGGGTCCGCTTCACGGCGTAACCGTGCAAACGTTCTGGTTAACACTCATTCACGGGGCTACCCGCACGTGAGTGGCAAACTTATGCGGACTTGCGGCAAATTTAGTCACCGCTTGCGGGTTTCTCGGCCACAACATATGATTGCGATGGCTTACATTGCGTTGTATGCTGAGCTCAACTTGAATCGGCATCCTTCTAAAGTTGTGGGGTCTTAAGGGGTCTCAGCACTTAATTTGGTGTAATCACGTGACCCCCAAAATTCCGTGACGTCCGATAGTCACCTCAAACGACCGGAATTATCCAAGTCGGCTTAATTGAGGTGAAAAGCGGAATACTTGCGCATGACACTGATGAAGGCCCCCAGATGTTGAAAGGGGGGAAGCGGGGGAAGGGAGGGAGGGGAGACCTGGATGGTGGCCAAGCCCTGAGCGTCGCCCTGCACACTCGCCACCAGCGCGCCAATGTCCTCGTCCCAGGAGGGCATGGCGCAGAGCAGCTCGACGGGCAGGCTTGGCGCGGCGCCCTTGCCGCCGCCGTCGCCGCCGCCGCCGGGCGCCGCCTTGAGCAGGTCCAGCACGAGCGCGTCGCCGTCGGGCAGCCCGCTCGGCAGGACGCCCTCCGCTGACCGGATGCGCCCGCGCTCCGCGGCTGCCATGCGCTGCAGCAGCGCCGCCACGCTGGCGGCGGACGCCGGTGCGGGCGTGGAGAGGGCCACGTCAAAGCTGGTGCCGGGCAAACACCAATGGGGAGGGGGGCAGCCGTCAGCTAGGCGCTGCCAGAAGAGGGACACGCTCCCGAGGAGTACCAGAAGGGAGGGGGGGTGGGGGGGGGGGGGTCAAAAGGTGCGGACATGAACGGTGCGGATGGTTGGTTGCGATGTTGTTGTTATAATGCCACCGCATACCCCACCAAATATATCATGCGGCCGCGGTGACGCCCCTTGGTCACCTTGTCCACACCAGAAGTGCCCTGGCAACACCCTCACTTTTCTATACCCCCCTCGCAATTCACCCCCCCCCCCCCCCCCCCCCCCCCCAACACACACACACACACACACACACACACACACACACACACACACACACACACACAATCCGCTTTCGCCCCTCTCCCTTTGGCCTCACAGCATTGCGTTGCAAAAGCGGGATCTGGATAAATCCTTTAACAATCGCCAGAGCCGCCACCATGAACCAAGCCGTATTGCGACCATTCGGAAAGTGCCTGCTCATTATAGGTTTGCACCACGGCAGCTGCGCGCGCATACGGGAATCCTCCCGCACCCGGATTGTTGAGGCCCGCAGCCAGCCCGGTTTGGTTTCTCATATGAAGGGGAATCGAGGCGGCGACGGCGGCTGTCCGCGGTCGTAGCTTTGTGCTGCAGTTGGACGCCGACCCCGCCAGTCGCATGTTCGTGTGTTCGATGTGTTTCATGCGTGGACAGACGGTTTGTCCTGGACGTGCTGTGCGCTGCGGGTGGCCAGCACGGCGCAATCGGCGTGGGCGCACCAAAGGAGGGGAGCGAAGGGGGACAAAGGGGGGGGCGGGGAAGGGGGAGGGGGGCACGGGGTGGCACCTGCAGGTTAGGGCGACGAAGCTGTCCAGCAGCGGCACAAACTTGAGGTCCGCGGGCTGCAGCGCGCCGTCCGCCGTGGCCACCTTCACCACAATCTGACCGGCCACAAGTCGAGCAGGACCGGTAAAACGTTCATTCAAAGTAAAGGTTCGACAATTTAAGCAAAGCTATCGCTGCACATGAATCATTTTAAGTTCAATGATAGTGCGTTCACCTTTCTTTTGTCTTTAACTACTTTGATTGATGTCTCTTACGTTTTCGATGAGGAAACAGGAGTATCTGATTGCTTGATCGGTTTCATTCATTTCCAGTCTTAAATTTTCGGGTCAATCTTAAAGACTTTTGATCGCGCCACCGCGGCCGCGGGGAAAGGGGAGGAAGGGAAGAGGGGGGTGCAGGAAGCCACTGAGGAGACGATGCCGCCCAAGTAGCCACCACTCCCCCCCGCATTGTCCAGCCGCCTGGTTAGCTATCTCGCGACCCGCTGCACGCTCAGCCGCCAGATCCCGTGTGTGACCTCGCTTGCGCGCGAAATCTCCTAACCCGCTGCGTTCGCCGCGCGCCCCGGAGAGCCTTTTGTAATAAGGCCCTCCACCTTCGGAGCACGTGAATGCAGCGCCACCGGTCATGAATTAGAAAGTGATTCGCTGTGTGAGCACGATGTCACACACACACACACACACACACACACACACACACACACAGGTATACACTTTGGATGTCAATCGCCTGCCAGGGACACTTGGAGGTAGTCTCAGGCGGGTGCCGATGCCGCGGTGACAAGAACACTGCGTGGCTGGACAACCGCCCTCCCTATGTCAGGTCAGTTAAAAACGAGCCGACAGCGAAAGTACCGGCTACTCTTGTGGGTTGCATGCAAGCCTGGCTTGAGGTTCGCTTAGACGGGTCGGCACCTGTGGACCGGTAAATGGGGTGATCGGGGTGCGGGGTGGGAGGAGGGCGCTGCGAGGCAGCGGTGACGGCTATCGGTGGCGCGTGCCAAATGCCACTGCCCCCCACTTCGCGACCACCGCCGAGCCACGCAGCCCCATGTTGCCTCATGCTCCACCCCCCCCCCCCCCCCCCCCCCCCCCCCCCCCACCGGAAAGATAACTATGCACGGCGTGGATGCGGTTGTCCTCCTTCAGAAAATGGGTATCAGGGAAGCAGCTCCTCACGGCGAGATTCCAACCACGTGCAACACATCCGCAACCATCAAGTCATCAACCCAACCAGGCGATGCCGTTGCTTGCGCGTGCTGCAACACAGCCAGGGTGCCGTGACCATAGGGTTCTACGGTTCCCCCCTCCCGCCCCGGGGCCCTGCTTCTTTGCCTGTCCTGCTCCCAGAGAGCCAGTGCCGCCCCCACCTTGCGGCTGTTGGAGTCCGCGTGCAGGAGGAGCGCGTCCTGCCCCGCGTTGTTGCGCGCCGCGTCGTCCGCGCGGCCGCCACGCCTACGCTCTCCACCGCCACGGAGGCCAGCTCCCGGCTCGCCTGCGGTCCGCCGACCATCGACCAATAGGCCCGCGGGGGTTGGGGAGGGAGGGGGGGAGGAGGAGGGGACCATGAGGACAAGGACAATGCGTGGCAGTTGGTGGCCAACCCGGCCGGGAGAGCTAGTTCACCAGGTCCCCGCAAAGGCGCCACCCTCTAGGATCGGCACTGACCATTTGTAAGCGTTGCCTTTTGGGGGATTAACCTGATTTATGGACCTTTTTTGGGAGGGGGAGGGGTCAAACGTTGGGACAGCTACGACTTTGGCGGCAAGACTCTGCTTGTGAAAAACAGTTGTACATGGCTCCACAAAATTCCACATTGGTTAAAGGTGAATTTCAATTCAGAAAACTGTTATACGTAACGACAAAGCAGTCGGTGCAGAACAAATACGGTGTTTCTACCTTGTTTTTGGGTTTTTAACATGGACAGTCGTCCTGAGTCCAAATGACCCGGAGCACAGGGGGATCAGTGGGGGGCCGGGGGGGGGGGGGGAGGTCGCGCCTGCCGGAAGCCCGCCTCCGGGCCAAAGAGGTACAGCCCCACCACGGCGATGCCGCCCGGCAGCATGCGCCCCACCTGCCGCGCGTGCTCCACCACCCACATGTCGTCCAGCTCGATGGTGGCCTGCCCCGGGCCCCGCCGCAACACGCGCCCCTCAGCCGCTGCCGCCCCGCCCCGATCCGCCCCATACCCTATTCCCCCCACCCCCCCTTTTCATGCCACCATTCGCCCCACAGCCAAGGGGGGAGGGGGGGGGAGGGGGGGGGGGGGGGAGTGCATGCAGCGAGGGCGCGCACCGCCGCCGGCTTACTGGCACCCTTCTTGGCCTTGCCGGCAGCCGCCGCCTCGTTGCACGTGGCAGCGGGCGCCCCATCCTGGCGTGGTGGCAGGAAAGGTATAGGGCTTAGTGGGTGGCTCCGTGCCAGGGTGGGCACGCCGTGAGGGCAAGCAGTGAAGGGGGGGGGGGGGGGGGGGGCGAGCAACGTTATCCGGGGCGCGGATGAGCGTAAGCACATAGTCCTTCGCGCCGCTGCCCAGCCGGCCTAGCAGCAGCCCAACCTGCGACGCCCGCACGGGGGGAGGGCAAGAGGCCAGGCCAGCGGTGGCGCGGGGTCAGTGCAGGGCAGCGCGGGCAGGCGGGCAGCCGCTGAGGGAAGCGCAGCTATTACCTCCCCCCATCCCCACCACAGACACACGCTCTCTCTCTCTCTCTCTCTCTCTCTCTCTCTCTCTCTCTCTCTCTTTCTCTGCCTGATGCTGCCAAGCGATGGACGCATCATCGCTACACCCGCCCCCCTCAATGCCGCTAAATAGTTCTTAGGCATATTTTCATTTGTATTCGGAGTAAGTTCGGAGGGGGGGGGGGGGGGGCACATCAATATTCAAGAATTAAATATTCCTACGGCTACCCTGCGCCCATATTCATGATAGTGACTCCCTACCCCAATCAGCCCGGCTACGGCGGTTGCTGGGCTGTGCCCCCCCCCCCCCCCCCCCCCCCCCTCCACCCGCGCGCGCCCCGGGGGCGCGGCGCGGCGTACCTCCACGGACTTTCGTGCGGCCAGCAGCGCCTCTACGTGCGTCTCCACCCCAGCGTCCGCCTGGCACACGCGCACCATGGCGCCGCCCTCCGCTGCTGCTGCTGCTGCTGCTGCTGACGAGGCGACCTGTCGCCCGCCCGAGCAGGCTTAATATGGGTCGATCGACGGCGGGGTGGCAGCTGATGTGTGCCGCCTCCTTAGCGGACTCGTTCGCGGAGTCTTGGAAGGGCAAATGACGGCCGGGGGACAGGGGTTCGAGAGACCGCTTGTCGGCCGCGCGTGCTATGCGGTAGCGACTACTAAGGATTACAGGTCAATCTGCGGGGAATCGTCATCAGACAGCACGCCTCTCGAGTCCATAAACCCTAAACCTGCAGCGACTAGTAGTCGGGATTAGGGTTTCATGGTCTAAACCCTAAGTCCTGAAGCCGCTGCCACGCGGCTGGTACACCCTGTTCAGTAGGGTAGTCGCTAAGCGCAATCCGCACTCCAGTATATTAGTTTTTTTCGCCCCCGGGACAGGACTGACACCAGTGAAGCGCTTGCAGCGTCTCTACGACCGCCGTTCACGCAGCTATCCAGTTACGGAAGGCCCTGGGTATGCGACGCTCCGTCAAGTGAAGCAAATTGCCCAAGCATTCTGCAAGACTAAGTAGAGGCCAGTGACGGAATTTCCAACGCTGTTGGATCATCGTCTAAAACACTACTATCAAAATACCCGACACTGACCACCAAAGGTCCGCCCTGCCCGTTTGGGCGTCGGCCCATTCAAGTAAGCGAGTTGGGTCAAGCCCGAACCCGCGGAGCAAAGCTTTTCGGGAGTGCGATACATGTACAACAAAACAAGCAATGTGAGGGAGGGCCCGACGCCATAGCTGGAAAATTTCCCATTCCCTGTAAAATCCAGGGCGACACGAAGGGCGGGGGGGAACCCCGCCCAAAATAAAGGAGGTTTAGTCCTCAGGTGTTGACGCAATAACTTGACTACTAATAAAATCCATGAACTCCGGAACTAAAAACCCCAAATTATGACGGTAATACCCTCACCGCGGGCACTCCACAAACATATATGTTCGATAGCCTCATATTCACCTCCGCCACATGCAGGGGCGTGTTCAAGGAACCGCTCATCAGGCATGGGTGAGCGCCCGGGTCATCTCTGGGTCGGATTGCCGGAGTGGTTTGGGCAGTGAATGGTGCAACGCCGGTGGGAGGCGCCAATATCTTAGTATCGCGACGTTAATATATACTCACTTTTACTTGTCGGCAATCCTCTCTTGCACTTCAAGTGCACGGCGAGATGAGTGATGATGACGCTTATTATCTGACTTATCGGAGATAACTCGTAAACGATATAGTTGTATTTCGTGTGTGTATCGGGCATGGCTACCATAAGCCATGCATGCGGTAATAAGCCGGGCGTGATCCAACAGTGTTGGAAATTCCGTCACTGGCCGTCAAGTAGTCTTGCAAAATGCTTCCGCAACTTGCTTTTGACTACAACGGAGCGTCGCATACCAGGGTTGGGCATAAGTGACCCCTGGGTCGCTTATGTCATAACATAAGTACTTATGACATAAGTACATAATTATGTTATGATCCGGCATAAGCGGAATTATGCCTTATGTTATGACATAATTTTTGAATAATTATGCTCATAACATAATTATGCCATAATTTATGGCATAAGAAGTGAGGAAGTGGCCGAAATACACCGCCACCGCGACCTTTGTATGTCAGCTCGTACTTGGGGAACAGCTTGGAACCGTTACGATAGGGCCAGCTCAGCCATCGGCTCAGCCCACGTCTTGGCGTTCACCTCCTCCACAGTCGCACAGAAGGGCCCCTCTCTCGGAAACTTCGGGTGCAGCTGGTTGGTTTTCGAGCCGAAACACAAAATACAGCATATTGCCTCTCCAGCGGACGAGCCATCCACAATCTCGCAGTCGTCAGCCTCCCGGGAAGAGTTGTTGACGAATAAGCCCCAGTAAGGCGACTTCCTGCGGGTCGCGTGCGATCCCCATGACGCCTGAAGACTCTTCTTCACTAGCTCAATCCGTGCGCGCGCGCGGCGAATGCCCTCAGCAGTTCGTGTGTCCGAAGCGCCGCGTTCAGCCTTATCGGAAGCCGGGAAGTTCGAAGAATCGTCGCTGTTGGGGCGGTGGCGGTGGCAGCAGCCGCAACGGGTGGTGCGGCGGCGGGTGTCTGCTCACTAGCGGCGGGTGAGGAGCCGCCATCGCCCGTACCGGAGCAAATCTCGCTGCGAACCGCAGTATGGCGCGACAGTACGGACCTCCAAGCGCATGTAGACATGGCGGAGCCCGTCAACGTTGCCTCGTCCTTGCCCGTAGGGGGTGTTGGTGTGGTCATGGCGGGCGCCTGTGCGCCTGCTGGCAAGGTGCTGGATTGCGATCCGGCGGGAAGATTGCCTCTGCGACGGTCGTCTGTGTGCCGGCATCACGAGTATATTACTTATAATTTCGTACTATCGCCTCGTACAGTAACACCTCGTACATAGGTACCGTATCTACGAGCAGTCCGCAGTCTGCGGGGGAGCCAACTGCGGGTTTTATCGGCACTTATGCCGGGCACTTATGCCTGGGACTTATGCCGATTTTCGATGGGACTTCCTCATAAGCATAACCACTTATGTCATAACATAAGTTTCCCGGAATAACTTATGCCTTATTTATGCCCAACCCTGTCGCATACCTAAAGCTTTCCGTATTAAGTGGATAGCTGCCTGAACGGCCGTCTTTGATGCTGCAAGGGTTTCACTGGTGTCAGTCCTGTCCCGGAGGCGAAAAAAAAGCCGGGCGGTACGAGTGTGTAATTCAGCCCCACGCTCCGATGCAAACTCGAAGTAATATAGTTTCTATGATGTCGAGAGGATATTATTCATGCCACTAGTCTCCACTCTCCAGTAAGGACGACGAATATTCCGAATATTGTAATCAGTCGCTGGCGAGCGAAGCCGGCGCCCGAGGCATATACACGAACCACAACGGATTAGTGTCTCACTGCCACAACCGTACTTCGGTGTCGTGGGGTTTGTGTCTATGCTCGTTGTAATCGTCCGCAATGAGCCGCCGCCATGGCAGAGATTCATGTCTGCAGCGATGCGCCGTGCTGACAGATTCCTATGTTTTGTCAATTGCCGCCTCCAGTAACACTTGACCTTTAGTGGATATGCGCCAGATTTTTGCCTTCCTTGTCGCCCGGCCGTGACCCCGCACATGAATTTTATGTTTATGGTAATTATATTATATCATCTAGCCCGTTTCGGTGTGTGGTACCTCGATTATGTCACCTCCTCACCTTGTTTCAGGGGCTCGGTTCTCTCTCTCTCTCTCTCTCTCTCTCTCTCTCTCTCTTGCTGCTGCAGTCAATATGTCCAACCGGCCAGGGGTCGTCGCTACCCTCGTGTAGGCCCTCTGAGCAGTTTATCGACGAGATCCCAAAGGTTGAATATTGTATATGCCGAACAACGCCACGCCCGTCTGTACGAATGTGTATCCACATGATCGCGGGGCACAACCTCTCTGTCTTGTCTCTCCCAAAGCACCGAACGCCTAAAACAACATAATATAAGATTGTTGAATACGTACGTGTCGAATACGTAAATTAGTTTATGATCATAAATTTTGTCGAGGGGGGTTGCAAACAAGGTTGGATGTGGCTTTGTTTGATGCCGAGTTTGGGTCCGAATACTGTTGGCTGTTCTGTGTATTGGAATGTAGGCTTAAGTAAGCCAGCCATGTTGTGCACGCAGCTTTTCATGCCGGCCTTATTGTTGTATTAGCCTACATTTTGGTTAATGCCATTGCGTCATGCACGATGCACGCTACTCATCATACTTGCAATGCTGGCTGCCTCACCCACCGTTTATCCTCATGCATTCACACACGCACACGCACCTGTCTTGTGTCATATCATTGATATTGTTGCCCATACCCCATAATTTCCCTTGCAATTGTCACTAGCTAGCACACGCGCCACACGTTGCTGCTCATTCACGCACATGTCGCATTACATGTCTTTTGTATGTCAATCATGTAGTACAAAGAAACTGTGAGAAACATTTCTTATGCCCAATTGCTTCCTGCATGTGCATGCTCTTCCCATATCACTAGGTAGCAGCTTGGCAAATGCGCCACGCATGATAGATGCTCTTTAGTCTCGCGCATGTGGTTATCCGCAAGACAGATATATCTCGCGCAATGAGTGTCGGGATTATTGCCATTAAATTCCCCTGTTATTATGAATCATGTTGTGTCGTTGTTATATCTCCTATAACTAAACAATCGTTGTGCTGCTATGCCGG
Source organism: Tetraselmis striata (assembly GCA_006384855.1). NCBI lineage: Eukaryota > Viridiplantae > Chlorophyta > Chlorodendrophyceae > Chlorodendrales > Chlorodendraceae > Tetraselmis > Tetraselmis striata. The sequence goes on from VCJN01002856.1 coordinate 10,347, forward strand.
CGGTCCAGCGGTGGCTATGGTGACTGGCGACCATACAAAGAGTAATCCTTGGCGACTATATGCTGACGAAAAACCCTTAAGTGAGTCCGTTGGATAGCCCTTGGCTAGAGATTTATATCGATAGATACAGATTTCTTACATGACTTTATTGTGTATTAAGCATTATACTCATCATATCCCCCGATATGGGACAACGTAAACAAAGTTTATTATTTGTACCAGCACCACCGAGGTCCGGGAATCGATTCCTGGCCGATGTATTTCGACAATATCGTCCTGGCGTGTCCTTGGTTTACCCGGTTGATGCATTAGCCCTTCGGGGTTCGAATGAGGCAATGGTCTACGTGCTATGCCAGACCTACGACTGCAGTTGGCGCAAGAGGTCAAGTAGTGTTGGGTTGGCTTCGGCCGATGTCCCGGGGTGAACTTCACTTTTTACCAAAGTTAAGTAAAGAAATTTGCGTGCAGGAACCTATCGCCTGGGCGGCTTAACTCGGGCGGTCTCAGTCAGGTTTCTTCCTATCCTGGGTAAACTCTCTCTTTATGCAGATAGTAGTAGCGACTAATCGTCCTTACTATCTGCATAAATATATAACGACTACTATCTGTAGTACGTCGCAGCGCGGTATTTCAGGTACTCGTACTTGTACTTGTACTCGTACTCGTACTCGTACTCGTACTGGTTTAGTGCGCGCGTCGTAGCAGTTGTGCTGAGCGAAACCTACCCGTATATACACGACGAACGACGACGAAAAAAACGGAGGTTCACCAGCGGAGGACGAGGTCAACTACCCCGCCGGCGGGCGGCTCGCCGCCGCTGTCAGGCATCATCATCGTCGTCATGATGCGGTAATCGTCGCTGTCATTTTCGTCGTCGTTCGTCGTGTAGTCGCTATATACGGGTATGTTTCGCTCAGCACAACTGCTAAGACGCGCGCACTACACCAGTACGAGTACGAGTACGAGTATGAGTACGAGTACGAATAATGATTTGCGTGCATTCTCCGTGTGAGGATATATCCTATACCCTCACTACCCCTAATCATCATAGCACACTAGCATGTGCGCGTAGCGCGCGCCCGTGATGACGGGCTGCGCCCGCGCCCTGTCGGCCACCTCGCGTCGCCTGATATATCAGGCACGGCGCGTGTCGGCCTGTAACAGATCATACTAGACCACCACCATCGCGGAATAGCCACCACCAGCGCACATTCCCTCACATTTGGTGCTTCTACCTACTCGATCGCTCTCTCGAGAGCATACAATCAATCCAAACCATACTATAATCGTTTGTCGCATAGCGCTACCTGCGGGTGTTGGCAATTACCCTGCCGGGAAAACTATAATAGACTTCCAAAGCAGCCGACGATACGTCACGATCGGACCAAGACGCAGCATAGAGTAGTCGAACCTTCTCGACGATCATTTCCTCGAAGAATATCTCCACCTTCCACTTTGTCAAGACTCAGAGGAGTCATTCGGCACACTCACGCCACTGGAGGACATCGTTCCCTTCGTTCGGAGGCAGTTGATTACCCGGGCGCGACAGTTCCTGTACGGCGCAGGTCATCAACGACTTTATAATATATGAGCAGAATTCAGGTTAGTGGCCTATCAGGTGAGCCACCCCACCTCTACGCTCCCCACCCCCTCCAACGATAACCTTATCGCACGGTCGAAATACGATAAGCTGTTGCATCTCAAACCATATTGAGCCCATTGAGGCCTGAAACAACAACGAAACATCATCTGAATCATAGAGTTGCCAAAATGGCAGCAGCGGACGAAACATTGACCAGTCCCCCAATGAGGGTTGATGACAATATCTCCTCCAAGAATGAGGATGCTGAACAACAACCATATGAATCACCACCAAAATATGTGGCCGTCGTGTGGCACAATACGCCGGCTGACAACATAGACAAGCAACTCGATGTTGCCCATTGTATCATATTCCCATCAGGGTCACAACTTTTA
>VCJN01002857.1:0-37776 GCA_006384855.1 Tetraselmis striata
AGCTGGGCGGTGCCAGGCGCGCGCGCTCGGTCCACGGGCTCCAACAGCAACTCCCATAGCTGCTTCCAGTTCTCCCAGGCGGTCTGCGCCTTCACATCATCGGAGGCGCTCACCGTCGGGTAAGTCTCCCTGACGTGCTCAAGCGCCTTGTCGTACTGGGCGATCAGCTTGACGCACTATGCGCCGATGAAGGACTCCTTCTTCTGGCCAATAGACGAGACATCATCGTGCTTCTTGTTCTGTCTCTTCTTGCTGTTGACTGTGATGCCGAGCTCGTCGTCGAACATCCACTGCCGCAGGTCCTCTGGGGTGGTGCAGTGGCGCTGGACCGTGTAGTAGTACAACCCCGCCGTGATGCGGAGGTTGATGTGCAGGAGATCAAGTATCTCACGCTTGGCTCCAATGTGTAGCAGTGGGGGCTTGAGGTACATGCAATGTGCATATAGTTATAAACAATCAGCAACATAGTATTACCAATGAGCATGAAACATATTAATGCATATGAAAACGGTGCAAAACAATTCGAGATAACAAACCTCTGCGCAGCATGGAGCCTTGCAAATTCCCCCAGCCCGTTCTTGGTCTTCTTTGGGGGGACATCGCCATGCTTGCGGATATCATCTTGTTGCAACACGGACACTTGTATGCCTTATTGTCCACGATGCCCTTTGCAAAGCTGTGAGACGCCGTGATCTACAGGATGAGCTCCCTCCAATCTGCCCCCTCCACCTGCAACTACTCCCATGCCATATGGAAGTGCTTGGTAAGGGATTTGCAACAACTGCACCCCTGTCTGGTTTGCCACATAGCGCCACACACGAGCGCGTCATCAGCAAACCATAAGTAGCAATACTTGATATATATATATATATATATATATATATATATTATGCGTATGACATATTATACATAGTATTATACATAATATTATACATCCATGCACATGCTGCATATTTGTGAATGCAGTGTCAAATGCATGGGCATACCTTCTTTGCCGGGCAACCACATTGCCCGCTGCTTGCATTATGATACTTGTTGTCCGCCCCCCCCCCCCTCCCTCGCACACCATCGTTGGAACCGTAGTGCCATCTGGTTGCGTCACTCCCTTGGTGGCAATGTCATTGAGTTCGTCGAAGAAGCGCTTGCCCTTCTCCGCCAACTCCTCATAAGCGTCACCCCCGTGTACATAAGGACAGGGTTGTTCCCTACCAATAAGTTGTTATTATGTGGGCCGTCATGCCGGACCACCTTGGTCACACCGGTGGCATGCTTGACACCCATGTATGCGCCAGCAGAGTCCACGATGCCATGGACATTGGGGGGGGGCGGGGGAGGGGGGGGGGGGCTCGTAGTCTGGGGCGTAACCGGACCACCTGAGGTCCCAGATGCGGTTGGCCACAGCCGTCCCGATGGGGACGGCTGCAGTCACGATTTTGCCCTCCAGCACTTGCTGTTCCACGCCGAGCTCCTCCTTCGCATAGCCCCTCCATTCCCTCACTGCACGGTTCGAGGACAGTTGCGGGAAGGGGGTTTCGAACAATGACAGGGTGCGTGGCACATGCACGCCTTTGGACGGATCAAACCACTGCCCGATGCCTCGGATCATGCGATGGTATTCCTTGTCACTGCATTTGCATCGTGACTTTAGGCAGCTGCCCAACTGCGGCGAGAAGTGCTCTTGAATCTCGCCGACCACAGCCGTCACTGCGTAGCGACAGCACGGGCCGTAGCACGGCGCTCCGGATGGGCAGGGGGCTGGTAGCGTCGGTGAGCTTGGATGCAACGTGCCGTTGCAGCCTAACTCCCTCCGCGTCGTCCTCGGCACGACCTGCCGCCGCGTCTAGGAACTCTCCGATCTTCTTAGCGGCGTTGTTCGCGGACCACTGCGAGAAGGTGCGGGGCACCTTCAAAACGCACTCGTTGGCATGCCCTGCTGGAAGACGGTGCACCGCCGCAATCTCGAGCGCCTCGCTGACCTTCTCGCGCTTGCGCTTGACGAGCGCAAGATGGCGGCGCGTTTGCTCCATTATAGCTTCTTAACGCGCGTGCGCGAGCTGCACGCGCATGCCGGCTAGCTGCTTGTCCTTGTCATGTACCACCCGAGCTAGCTGCTCAGCGCGTTGCACTGCCTCGCCTGGACGGAACTGCTTCACCTCAGCCTGTAGCTCGACCAGCTGTCCCTCAACGCTCCGGCGTTCGAGCTGTTGCTTCTGTGATGTTGATTGGTCGGCCGCCAGCTGCGACTCCAACGAGACGACCGCGCCATCGCGCCCGGCGTGCGGGCGGGCAGCGGAGCGCCGTGGCCCGCGCGCAGTGCTGACGAAGCGCCCATGCGCGCCGCGTCCGGGGCCTCGTCCTTGCTGCGGCGGGTCGAGGCCGTCGACAACAATAGCAGGTGTATTAGTTACTCGCGTTATGCGGGCGTCGGGCGGGCGGGCATGCGATTCGGTACCCCAAACAACACCATCGCGGTCAAGCAGACCTTGTAACTACGACTCCCCCCCTGCCCCATGGGCCTCTTGCCAGTCTCTTGGACTGACCGACGACCGACCGCGTGGCCGGCTCGTTGTGCGGGTGGGCCATGTGGCAGGGATGATGGCATGGCACCGCCGCCGGAGGCTGTGCCTGCTGCATTTTGTATTGTCCGTGGTGTATTTGGAATCCGAACTACGGTACGGGTTACCGCGGGAAGCGGTGTGCGCAGGCGCATATCTTACGTCATCGCGATGCTATATCCGCGGTAGACTATATTGTTGCATCTGGCTGTAGAAGCCCGACAATCTCGTTGCTCTGGCCTAATCCGCGATAGTGCGCGGCAGTGGCGCGCGCGGTAGTGCCAGTGAGCGGGCGCACGGCAGTGGGCGGCGAGGCGCGTAGTGGCAGTGTGCGGGCGGAATAGATTATTTACAACCATCCGGTTTCGGCCGGGGCCACAACGGTGGCGGGCATGCTGCTCGCGGGTGGCGGCAGCGGCTGCTGCTCCCACGGCGGCCTAGCGACACGACCCAAACACCCCATCGCCCGCCCATGCCCCAGCACCGCCATGGCCCCAGGCCGGTGCACTCCGGCCGCCGGCTACTTGGCGGGCTGCTTGGCCTTCTTGGTGTGATCCTCTGGCAATGGCGCGGAGCTTGTGCATAGGAACCGGTCCTTACGACGACGCCATGGTGGCGCGCATGCACTAGTATGTGAGAATTGGCGGCCAACATAGGTTGCTGGCGGGCGCTGGAATTGTGATGAGGAGCGGTCGTCAGTCATTAGGAGGTAGCGAGAAGGTAGCTAGGTTTGCATTCGGGCGAGCACGCCGGTGGCAGCAGCGGCAGCGGCGCAGGATAAGGACAAACGGGAGGTGCACAGGGGGCGCTGGAAGGCTGTATACTGCTTAAAGTACTAATTATAAAACTTTCGCAATTTACAACACCCCCTCCGTTTCCACGGATAATACTGACCTAAACCAGGTCATTCTGTCGGAATGGCCTAAGGGGATACTGGGGCGGCTCCGGCCGATGACCCGGGGCGAACTTCACTTTTTGAATCACAAGGATTCAAAATTGCCACCACCGCCGGCGTTTTTTTTTTAACTTTCAGGCTAGACAGCGCATTGATATTATTATTATGGCGGGTGATATTCAAGGTTATTCGTCGACTGAAAAATTGCGTTGGCCAGCGGCGATGACGGCGCATAGCGGTCAGCGCCTCACAATGTACCCAAAATCATCAGCTGCAGCAGCAGCAGCAGCACGTCACAGCCGTCACTACTCTCCTTGCTGAGCGTCACGTGCAGGAGGAGCACGGTGTCCGGCTGGGGGTGGACTACCCGCTTCCGCTGTCCGAGGAGGACATTCCCTTCGGGCGCATGAAGCAGATGGAGCGCATCGATGCCGGGGGCTCCGGACTACTGCCCTCGTCGACATTGTCGCCGGGGAAGGCTTGTGTGGCGGCCAAGTTCTTGACCGCATTGGTGTTGTAGTGCTTGATGATGCCGCCCGCCCTCTTTTGCTGCTTCTTCAACACGCCCACAAAACCGTGGAGCTTTGGCGACGCAGCGGTGCCCGCCAACGGCAGCGCCACGACCGCCTGTTGCGTTGGACACTCGATACGATCGGCTTACCCCCAAATGGAAGGGACGGGGGTCTGACACAACAACTGCGAAAGTCTGTACAGTGACCCTACCCCTATATGAACACCCGCCCCCCTTTGTTCACTATAGGGGTATGCTCACTATGGGGGTATTCACTGTATGTAGCCTTCCGGTCGCCTACCTCTATAGTAAATTGTTCACGTTCACTATAGGGGCATGATTTCTACTGTGAAGGTAATGACATGCGGATGTCCTTCTGGGGCGAGCGACTGACCTTAAAACACATGGGAACCATTTCTTGTGTTACATCAAACATCACCCTAGCCCTGAGCGTTATGGGGGTTGTCTTCCGTGGATTGCACCCTTTCTACCCTTTGCACCGTTTCTGTTGAAGACGAGGAGACGAGCGAAGGGTGACAGGGCTGCGCTGCGGTTGGGCGTCGGGATCGCGTCGTGCTGGCGGCTGTGGAGTTTTGAAAGCCGCCTGCGAGCTGTTGTCCCGCTAGCTGGGCTGGCCGGCTCGCTAATGACATCGGAGGGATGCGACTTGCCACGAGGGCTGCGACGAGCGAGGAGCGTGATGAATGGGCGTTGGCGAAGGTAGTGCAGAAGCCTTGCCCTTTGCCGCTCTTGCGAGGCAAAAGATGCACATGTGGCCCATTTGCACATCACTATACTTGTCAGGAAACTAGGCCTCGTATTCCCCTTGGTACACGTGGTGCGGCAGTGTGGTGCAACCCGCTACACCACACTCTTTCAGTTGTGGCCCGCCGGGCTCTCCTCTGGCGGCAACTACGCAGTGCATGCCATAGCAACAGCGCTGAGTGGGTTCCACCATGGCGGCGAGGCTTGCGTTGTTCTTGTGGCAGCACCGACTGTGTTGCATGCAGCGAATGTGTCCCGCCAACATTGTGACAATACAATAAAGTTGTATAGAGCCGCCGCACACGCCGAGGCCGGGTGCCGACTGCACGCAGCTGAGCTCATGGTGATAGGGTTTGCCCCCTCGGCTCTGGTAGTGTGTGGCAGAGCAAGGCCCCTTTTCGGCCAAACACTCGCAAAGGGCATCACGCCTTCCATGTAGCGTTGAAGCACATCGAGGAGGAATTGTGATGATTCCATGCTGATCCGGACATAGTGACAACAACATACCAACACTTATCCGGTAATTTGCCATGTCCTCACATGATGTGGGGCAGTGTGTCTGGTGCACATATAACACAATGACCCTGCACTACTAGCTGGATTTCCGTATAGCTGGAAAATGTCATCGATCAAAGTTATGTTGCCCAGCAATTCCGCGCAGCACCCCGGCGCCGCTGCCCTGCGCACCCAGCGTCCACCGCCCAAAACCTAGCCCCCTTGACCATTAGAATCGAAGGCGGTTTAAACAACCGCTGCTGGCAGTTTGTTGGGTACGTGGGACTGCCAAAGGAGGTGACACAGTTGGTACGGCCATAGGGGTAAGGATTGTTAGACTGTTACAAAATGCTAAATTACAACACTTACGCGTGCTGCTACTCGCTACTTTACTTACTACGGGCAACTATGCCTCATCTATACCTTTAAGCACTTTGGCTGGTGATCCAACTATGCCCCAGTTGTCCGTTGTCTACTTACCCAAGGGGGTGGGGGGGGGGGGGGGGGGGGGGGGGGTGGAGCATCTCATGAGTTGGTCTCACTGCAAAATTTCGTGAGTCGACAAGGATAGAACAAGATCCTGGCTGCCGGCGGTATCTATCTGCCCATTGCATGATGGGAGTCATTACGGAGGCCGCTGGCCTGGTGACCTCGTCCGCGCCACACGGGATGTTGGGGTGCGGCAGAAAGCATGCCCTGAGTAGTTTTGCAGCTGCACTTGTTGGGTGCGGATAATTGGGGAAGATGCCACCAGCCAAGTCGGCTTCCCAATTCTTGGCAGCCTCCATCAGTCTGCGCACATTGGTCGGCGTGTCATGGGGACTCAATTGCAAGTAGCGGGACAGAAGTGCCGTCGCCGCAAGCGCCATTGCCGTGAACATCTTGGACTGGTCGACGAAGGCTTCCCGCAGCTTTGGGTTCCCTAGTGGGTCCTTCTCGATGCACACCTCCACACATCTGAGCCCGCGCCGCAGCGATCCATATACGGTCGACTTCGCTAAACAATCCCAAATCAGAACCCGGGGTATCTCCCGGCGCGTCTTTGAGGAAGAACTTCTAGCCCCGGAGACCCTCTACCCCAACGGTGAGGATGCCCGGCCATGTCTGTTCCTTATTGTCGAGAGAGGCATACATGTGGGTGCCGGTCCTACGGGTTTGAACCCACCCCAAGTCCAGATGGATGCACCCCCTCACTACGATAAAATGCCGGGTGAGGTAACAACTAAACTCCGTAGTAGGGACGCGGTAGTACGCTGCATGCGGCGGGTGGCGGTCACCCATACTGGGCGAGGAAATGAACCGTGGATATGGTGGATGACGCTGGGTGTCGGCGGCGGCGGATGGGTGCTTGTTGAGTGCCTGGGTTTGGGTTCGGTATAGATGGGGGAAACCGACAACTTTGCTGCGCTTTGTCCCTTGCGGCACTACAAGCCGTTGGCAGACCCGACGTAGCCAGTCGCTTGTCTCGCTGTTCGGGCTTTGTGCCGTGGGCTTTGACGCGTAGTACCGTGGAATTAAAAGCTCAATCATTAAGCCAGATTACGCGACCCGTTCCCCGTTAAGGGGTAGCTACGGCCGAAGTACGATTATGTAGCACGTGTTTGCCAAATGTGTCCTCGTTTAAAAGCTAAATACGGTCGCCATACGGGATATTACGCTATAGATACGCAGCAAGCCGGAGTGCGCTATTTAACAGCGGAGCGCGCGCGAGTATAGCAGTCGTCCAAGCGCAGCGCCGGACTTAGTTTTGGAAAGCAACATATGCGCCTACCTGACGCACACTCGCAAACCCGCCACACCAATAGTACCGTAGCTGCTCGTACTAGTCCCCCAGCACTACTCTCCATCAGGGCCACGCACGCCAAGCTGATTCAAGATACGCCCTACAGCAAAGCTGTGAGGCCTAGAGGCACGACTATACCATGCGGTGCTCTATGCAACACGGGCCGCATCGTTGAGGACGTGCGGCAGGCACTTTCCGCGGCCAAGCGACCAACAATCATATCCGCGTTCACCCAGAGCAACCCCATGGCGAGGACACTTTCGGCTATGCTCTCGCGGACATCATACTGAACAACTGCGCTGAGTGGAAGCAATACGACGAAGCCAGAAAGAAGCACCTCCTTGAGGCAGATTTTCAAGTGTCCGATGGGGGTGTCGTCACGTTGTACTTTTACCTAATTTATGCGTACCCGACGCGACGCGTGCCCATATCTTGAACCCAGCACCCAAGGCGGCGGCCCCCCCCCCCCCCCCCCCCCCCTTGCGCGCGCGCAGTATATGACATGGGCACTGGCGTTAAGCACGTCGACGGTCCGTGTCAAATAGTCCCACGAGCCATAGGCCGGAGTCCATCCTGAAAGGTGTGGTGAGTCGGCGGGTGGCTGACATGACTGCGTAGAGGATTTGAATTTCACAGGCATTGACCACCCCGTGCTGCGTTTTTGATGTTGCTCCTTCAGTTGAGGATAAGGTGGTGTTGTCGGCTGTCTTTGACGAATTCTGGCGGCGCGACACTCAGACGGGTATCCCTTACCCTCTGAAGAAGACGCCGAGGTTTCCCATCGCCAAGCCCCCGTACATTGAGCGGATCTGTTATCGCCTTCAACTATCGTGCCGGCTACACCGCCGAAAACCATTGCTACGCCAAAGAGACCGTCATTGCCGCGTTCCGAGAGTACACACCCCCCCCCCCTTCCTCCCAACCTCACTGCGACCATCCTTGTGGGTTGTGCTGGCGGTGCACCTTGTGATGCATGTGCATGCATGAAGCAAGAGGGCAACGTGAGGAACTATCTCGCTCGGCACTACTTTCATGATGAGGGCAAGGACTCCCAAGGTAGGAAGAAGGGACCATTGCCGAGCGAGGACCGACTCGCGAATGCCCTCGACCTTGCAGAGGCAAGGCAGCAGAGCGTGCCGGGGAAGTACTACCAAGCCGGCAAGTACCCCCCTTCTAACGTGATTTTCAAGGGCGAGGTGCAAGTCTGCGAGGTGACGCCGCACTCGGAAGCCGCTGGTGATGAGTCGCGTTTGTTTTCGCACTTGTTCGATTAAACAACCGCCGCCGCGACAAGCAATCAACACGCATAATGACTTTCGCAGTTGTTGTGTCAGACCCCCGCCCAGCCCCTTGCGTTTGGCGGTAAGCCGATCGTATCGAGTGATCAGCGCAACTATAAGTAGGTCGTGGCGATGCCGCTGCTTGCGGGCACCGCTGTGTCGCCAAAGCTCCACGGCTTGGTGGGCGTGCTGAAGTAGCAGCAGAGGAGGGCGGGCGGCATCAAGCACAGCACCGCCAGCGCGGTCAAGAACCTGACCGCCACGCAAGCCTTACTTCCCCGGCGAAAACATCGACGAGGGCAGCAGCCCGGAGCCCCCGGCCAAGAAGGCCAAGCAAGCAGCCCGCCGAGCCGGCAGCTAGAGTGCCGGCCCGGGGCCGGGGTGGTGCTGGGGCCAAGGCGGGCGGTGGGGCGTTCGGATCGTGGGCCGGCCGCCAGGCCGCCGTGGCAGCAGTAGCCGCTGCCGCCACCCACGATCAGCAAGTCCGCCGCCGTGGCGGTCGTCCCGGGGGCCGAAACCGGATGTAAATGATTTATTTCGCCCGCCCAGCACGGCCGCGCACCTCGCCGCCCACTGCCTCGCGCCCGCTCACTGACTCTGCCGCGCGCTATTGCGGATTAGGCCAGAGCAGCGAGATTGTCGGGTTTGTATATAGAGCGAGATGCAAAAATAGACCACCGCGGATATATTGCGTCGCGATGACGTGTGATATGCGCCTGATGCAGTTTATTACGAGTATGTCACGGAATGACTACATACGAGTGTCATTATACTGGTAAGATTACATGGTAAATACAAGGTATCACACGCTAATTACGAGGTGGACCGGGAGACTAGTGGTCGCGAAGGCTCTTAATGAACGCGACGATTAGCGTTGACTCACCGGGCGCCTTGTCCATGCACTCCGGCTTCATACGCACCACATTAAGACGGTTCTTGTAGTCCGTGAGGTCCTACTCGGTCGTCTTCATTCGCATGCATTACATATCTGAGCACGAAAGCGAGGCAACTATATAAAGGTGGCGAGAATATGTGCGTCGATCGCTTTATTTACGACCACGCACGGTCGCGGGGTAGCGTCGGTGCTGTTGGTGAAGCGGAGAAGCTTGGTTCCGGCTTACTTGTCCATAACGATCTGGTTGAGGATAGACATGACGGTAGCATGGCGTTATGGGATGGTATCAGTAGTCTTGAACTAATCAAGCCCGGCTTGGAACTGACTTCTGTCTTTACTTACAACCACCATACCAAAGTGCAAGTGCCCCCCTTGGCATTGTGACGAGGAAGATGTTTGAAGTCTTTGATGCGAAGAGGGGCCAGAGAGGAGTCGTCGCGCAGGCCCTTCGGCAAGCATGCTGACAGTAGGTGAGTTGAGCAGATATAACGATAGAAAGAGCTACTTGTTGAAGCACACAGAGATGTAGTTGTAGCTGGTTGGATATTTAGCGGGCAGAGCTGCAGAAGCAAGTATTTGGGAGCCAGGTCTGATGAGGGCAATCGATGTTTTCGGGCCAATAGGGGACCAAGGCTGCGACAGCTATGTCGAGCCGAGAACTGCGTTGAGTCGACGAGCATGTGAGTAGTGTCGTGTACATTCCAGGTGAAGAAGGCAGTTGGTGATACCAACATGCACATACAACTCAGCATATGTGAGCATGTATGTGCGCATATCACTGGATGGTGGTAGAGTCGGTGTCTGAAGAAGGAAACTTTTAGTGTTTGAGAGGGCCCGTAACCAAATGAATTTTTAGACTGATCGGAAGTGTAATTGCATGGTGGCAGTAGAGACAGCAAGGTTTAGTGGGACACAAAAAGTGAGTACAATGTTTGTGATTCATCACCTATAAATATTATGCTGGTTAATACTAGCCATTGCGGCATTATTTCATGCTCGCATCACTTCAAGTGCTGGATGGTTGTAGATTCCAAGGCTGTATCACAGCACATGAAATTCTGCAGCAACAAGGCTGTATCATCGTCTGGTTGTGCCTTTGTTGAGCAATTGTCATTATTGGTTTTCTGCTTATTGCCTGTAGCATAAATGTCTCTCTGGCAGTACGTAAATGTTACGGCCCTGTATATATAAATTTACTACTATGTGTCAGTCCAGGGCAGGTCCCGCCCTAAAGGAGCACGCCGATATTTATTTCATATCGATTTAGCACATTTGTACAGAGCATGACTCTGTGCATGACTCTGTACTTTGACCCTATCCCATATTCTCTAGCATTTCTGACTTTGTGCCACCGTGGTCTAAAAAACGACATGTGCCCCCAGCGTGACCACGCCTCGCATCGGCGTATACCTGCCCCCCATTATTTTGCGGTATACCGCAAATTTGCGGGCAATTGACGATGTCCGTCCGACGATGTTGACCGCCGCCAACGCGCAGCAGCGGCGCTCCTCGCGAGGTAGTCGCGACGAATCGACGATGGCCTGCTGGCCGTATGAATAAACAGCAAGGATTATACCGCTATATATCTGCAAATAAACGTCATCGCGAACACCCCGCCCAGTCTCCTTCACCTTGCAGCCGCTGTCGCGGTTCGGCGCGTCACTCACGCCCGACCGGCAGCTGCAAGTGAAGAGTTGTGGGTACCGCCAGGAGATCACCCGCAGTCTAACGTCCTGACCTGGCAAGTGGCGTCATTCGGACGGCGGGGCGGCGTTTGCGGATAGCGCGCAGTTCGGCACTCTTGGGCGGGCGTGTCGGGGCGTCGTACGGGCGGCAGCGGACTTCCGTTGACGACGCGCGCTCCCTCCGCGCGCGCCGGACGGCGGTGCCTGTCACGCGCGCCTGGAAGTCTAGCAGAGCCCCCTCTCTGGTTGGGATCCGGCTAGAAAGATGCCATGGAGGGTCGGCCTTGCGGCAGCGGGGCTGCTGCTGCAGCTGCTGGCAGTGCTTCGACCCGCCAAAGGATTTTACGGCGGCGAAGCATCGCCGGGCGGTCGCTGCCGATATGGCATGGAGGAGGGCTTCTGGCGCAGCCTGCGCTACGAGACCTATTCACCTACGTGCCAGCTGCAACGACACGTGGATGCGCTGCAGGAGCAGGCGCTGTACGGCGGCCCCGACGCGCGACTGGCGGGCTCCATCCTGCTTATTGGCGACACGACGGACCGCAACTTTGTCAACTGGGTCGGCGAGCGGTTCCGCAACGGCAGCTTCGCAGAGGACCTGACGCCCTTCACGCCGTACACCACCACGAGCGGCCAGCCCGCGCGCACCAGCCTCAACCGACAGGCGTGGGTGGGCAACTTGCACGTCGCCAACTTGTACATATTTGGCGTCGGCGACGGCCCGTACCCCGCGCGCGCGGACGTCGCAAGCCACGCCGCCCTGCACCAGCGCACGCTGGACCGTGTGTGCATTGACGGCCCAAAGCACCTCCCCGTCAGTCCGGACCTCGTGGTCGTGAACAGCGCGTACTGGGACGCGATTGCGCTATGCTACGACCCGCAGTACGCCTGGAAGCGAAAGCATGACAAGAGCCGCAGCCACCACCCCAAGTGCGCGGACGAGGGGAAGGTTGACTGGGAGGCCTTCATCGTGGCGTACATGCAGGACGTATACCGCCTGCTGTACGCCGTGCGAACATGCTACCCGTCCGCCAAGACCGTCGCGTGGCGTACCGCCCCCGAGGTTGCCGTGGACGACCGCAGCCCGTGGTGGCACATTGTGCCGCCGTACATCACAGGCTACATGAACAACGCCGCCAGGTATGCAGCCAACAAGAACGGCTTCGAGCTAGTGTTCATGGACGTCATGGCCGCTGGGCGGGCCACCGACATCACCTGGACGCCCGATGGCATCCATCAATCCTCTGACTTCAACCGCGAGTACTTCAACGTGCTGCTGAACATGCTGGTGCAGAGCTTTCGCAACACAGGGGGTGCGGACAAGGGGCTCTGAGCGAGGGCACTGCATCCGCGCACTAGCGGGCGCATGGCTATGCGCAGGAGGCGGGCCGGGCAGCGGTACGGAATGCCTACAGAACATTTGTAGTAGCCTCAATAAATGCACTAGGATGGGCAGGCGTTGGGATGTAACTACGCCAACTAGATCTCGCGCGGGCATTCCCCACATCGGGTGCTTATGCGAGTCACCCTATTTGCAGCCTGGCACGCATTAGGTCTCATACTTCAGCCGCCCACCATGCAACGCGCCGGATCAATCAGTCCCCGACTCCTTTTAAGCTGAGGGGATCCCGTCAGCAGCCCTGCACCAATCTGCATTGTATCAATGCACGTGTCGCCCTGCGTTTGCCTGGATCAAGTACGGCTGGCGACGCGGCAATAAGAACACTGCAAACAAGAACCTCTGACCTTCATTGACCTCTGCCTGTCAGCGGTGAATTTTAGATGATACCACAGCAGGACCATATCAAATGTTCTTACAGGTTGCATACAAGGCCGATTTGAGGCTTATGATAAGGGTTCTTATGGGTGCGTCCGCACTTGCACTCGTACACCAGCTCACACTCGAATACCGCCTGCAGCCTTTCCACCTTGTGTCTCCCCCTTCACCACACACACACTCACCATTGCAAATCCGTCAAAGAAGTTTCTGCAACTGCCAGTGCTTTTGAAGGTGATGAAAGATTTATGTTTGCAGCGGCTCTGCATACACCAAGTACGGCAATTGATCGACCCAACCCAGAGCCGCATCTGGCTGTGATGAATGGGAATTCTGAATCTCTGCTGCCAAGCCATGCAGCCTTCCTGCACACCGAGAGAGCCGCCGCTGCCTCGGCGTTTGCATGGCGAATATCTACCTGCCTTACACGACCAGTTGAGCCTGGGTCCTGCACACCTGCCCCGTTGGGACCCCTTCTGCTGCGAGCGAGCCCTCCTGCCGTACAGCAGGCGGCACGGCTATCTGATGCGGATGTCTCCCACCCCCGCAAAGTGCTTCTTCAGGCTGCCCGAGCTGGACCAGTTGGTGCCGGTGTAGCTGTCATCTGCGTCCTCCTCCAGCTTCTTCATCTCCTCCTGCTTCTTGTGGTAGAACGCCATCATTGCCTTCTGCGTTTCTTGGTCCACCGCGGGCTCGCGTGACGGGGCACCTCCCCCAGCCTTCTGCAGCCTGGCCACCACCTTTGTCCTCTCATGCCGCCCCACGTGGTCCTTCAGCTGCTTCTCAGGCAGCATCTGCTTGCCAGCGAACCACAGCTGCGCCTTGTCCGCCTCCAGGTCGTCGTTGGCGTAGCTGGTGCCGGACAGGTCCTCGTTGTCCTCTAGCGCGGCGCGCACATTGTCCCACTCCGGCAAGCCCATCGGGTAGCAGATCATGACTGCGCCGCGTACCTCGTCCAGCGCTTCCTCCAGCATCTTCACCGTCAGGCACACCTTCCTGTCCACCTGGTCCTTGTGCGCCGTCGCCTCTGCGTCCTCCAACGTCTTCATCAGAACCTGCTCGCCGCACCACCACACCGGCCCACAGTTCAGCCCCTTCCCCAGCAGGACTCGCCCTTAGCCCTGGTTTGCTGTGGGAGCCAGGCACTGGGTTAGGAGAATGTCTGCGAGCGAGACATGAAGTGGCATGACGTGTCTCACCTTGGAAACCTTGGGGTCGCACGCGTTGCCGGTGCGGCGGCCAGTGGGGTCCTGCAGGTAAAATGCCCCCTTCTCCACCGGCTCCTCCTGGTACTCGTCGATGCCCTGAGAACGCGCACGGCCCGCATCCGGACGGGGGTGAGCCACCAGATCGGGCAACATGCCCCATGCAGAATGGCGGAGCCGCGTGACTGGTCTGCTGGGCGGACGAGGCTACTTCATGTGGGGCAGGCGATGGCATGGAAGGCATGCTGTACGGAGGCATGGAGGAATGCCGATGTACATGCAGAAATTCCGGCATGCCCGATGCGGCGCCCCCACCTGCTTGTCCGGCAGCTTGGCGGGGCCGTACTTGGCCAGCTCCTCGCCCTCGAGCTTGAGCCTATGGATCCGCATACGCAGGTTGTGGATCCGCGTCACCTCGCGCACTGTGTCCTTCACGCTCGCCTCCACCGTCGTCTCGAATAGGAAGCACTCCGTGTCCGACTTCTTCACGTTCAGCACAACCATCTTAGCTCGGCGGGCGGGGGCGGGGCCGGGAGAGCGGGGCAGCGAAGGGCGCCGAGGTGGGCGGGTGAATGGTACGGATGCGGCGCTGCCGGGTTCGTAGGAGCAGCGTGCGAGTGGTTGGGCGAATGAGCTGGTTGTGGGCTGGCTGGGGCGCGGCGAGATGCCGGTGGCAGAGGTCGGCAGCTTTCTGCGGCGGGACGCGGCGCGCTCGTGCCCCCGCCGCGCTTGTCTCGACCACTAAGGATTACCTGTACATCAATGCGCACAACCAGAAAGTTCGTTAGGTCTACCCAGGGAGCGCGCAACATCGCGCTCAAAGCCTGGGAGAGCAGTAATAGCGCGTAGTACTGGGCGGCGGAGTGCGCCGGAGTACGGTTGCCAGTACAGTACGGCGGTGGTGGGACGACTATGTGACGAGGAGCCTCGGAATAAACTACTACACGCAGATCAAAGTACCTAGGTACCTGTGCACGATGAGCTGAGGCTCTCGTCCGCCGCCAGCAAGTCTCCAATCTCCAATAAGTACAGGTGCAGCATCCGCGCAAGCAGCAACAATAAGGTCCGTTTCATACCACGGTCCGCGTGCCGCCCTAGCCGCGTGCCGCCCTAACGATACGCGATATCGTGCTGCCACGTAGCCGGTGGCATTGGGCGAATAAGCGCACGCGTGCCGCCGCAAAAAACAGCATTTCATACATACGCGCAGCGGCGGAAACGCGGTGCATATGTCCCCCGCGCCCGCAGCCCGCCTCTCCACCTCCCGCCAGAATGCGTCCTCCCCGTCTTCACCCCCACCCCGAGGCGCCCGGTTTAGCACTACTGTACTCTACCGCGTACCCGGACTCGGACTCCGACGGCGAGTGGGACTCAGATGCCGAAGAGTTGTGCGCATTCGTTCTGCCGCTAGGGTTTGCTGGAACTGCTGCGAGCGATGGTGGTGCCGCGCTTCCTGACCATAGCGACAACGACGGCGTGTCCCCTACACATGGCAACCGCGGTCTGCGTCACGTCGATAGGAAAGCAAACGAGAAGCGGACCCAGGAGCGCAGAGACGCGCAGCGCAGAATTCGTCGCTATGGGGACAAGCGTTTCCGCCGCCGCTTCAAGGTGACAAAGCAACGCTTTTTTCAGCTAGTTGACGAGCTCGCGCCGCTCATCGACATCAGCGACGCAGGAAAGCTACAAGCGGTGAGGTCTTCAGGCAGCTGGGTCCCAGTGGAGCTGCGACTAGCGGCCACTTTGAGGTGGCTAGCTGGTGCGAATTTCTAGGACTCAGAGGATTTGTTTGGCCTTGGAACGACCACCCTTTACGAGGGGTGTATATGGCCAGTCATAGATGCTCTTGACGTGCTCTATCACAAGCCATTCAAGCCTTACGACACCGACCTCTTGAAGACTATGGCGGTGGAGATGCAGGCACGGAGTGGGTGGGTAATGAGTGGATGCATTGGCGCAGTGGATGGAATGGCAGTGCGCATCGCTAAACCCACCAAAGCAGCTGTGAAAAACGTCAAGCATTTCAGGAACAGGAAGGGGTTCTTCAGCATCAACTTGCAGGCGGTTGCGGACGCACGCACGAGGATTGTCTACTTCGACATGTCCACCCAAGGTAGCACCCATGACAGCCTTGCTTGGAAGATGTGTTCCCCTGGGACATGCACTGGACAAAAGGCCTTTACCAGAAGGGTACTGGTTGGCTGGAGATGAAGCGTACGTCTGTAGCGATTGCCTGGTTACACCCTGGGGGATCGCGCAGGCTAGGAAAGACAAGGCCAAGGACAACTTCAATTTTTATCAAAGTAGATGCAGGATAAATGTAGAGTGTGCATTTGGCCTGCTGGTCGCTAGATTTGGCATCTTGCGCCGTCCTATGTGTGGCAACATACAGAACATAACAAAGGCTGTCGCTGCATGCATCCATTTACACAACATGGCTATAGAGGACAACCTACCCCTAGGCTCTGCTTTGACCAGCGAGCGTAGGATTGGTGACTGCTTCCGGCCTCTGCGGCAGGATAAGGTCACAGAATCCGAACGTGGCCTCAAAAAACATCCCAAAATCAGCCAGAGGGTGTTGCTCACCGATCATGTAGCTGCCCTGGGAAGAGTGCGTCCCAGAAGCAACCGTTAAAATGTAATGTACACAGTCTTTGATGCGAGATGTTACAGATTTCTGCAGGCCTATGATGTACACGTTCCACATATATTCCATATCTGCATGCTGCTGCTGCTGCTGAGCAGCAGCAGCAGCAACAGCACGTACAGATTTCTGCAGGCCTCCTGCATGTATATAAACCCAAAACACGAAATCATTCCTCCTGCAGGTATATGAACTGTCTGTTACACATCGCTGCTGACAGGACGCAAGCGATTTGCGCAGCTGAGAAACAGTCAATAACCAACGCTTCATGACCCTTCCGTCGACAACCCTAGTCTCTGCTCTAGCATCCTCTCAGCCCCATGCCGTATGTGCTCTGGCAACGTAGGTGTACCGCTTATGGCAATCAACTCATTTATTGTCGGCTGGCTCGCTGCCGATGTACCTGCAGCGGTATCCCTCATCTTCTGCCTCATCTTCTCAGCTTGCACTTGTATCAGTCCAGTGATGGCGGATGTAAGATCCTCTGGCGCTCTTGAAGCTGGGGTGGTGCCTCCCTCCTTCCACATCACCTGAGGCCATGTTGTAGCCGCGCTAGCATGGCCAGCCCTGACGGAATCCAGCAGCACAATGCGCCATAAGTTGAAAGAAATATACAGCTGCCTGTCCAATTTGTATGCAATCTAGCGCAGTTAATGCAGTAGGGCTACACCTGGACCGCTTGGCCGGTGGCGTGGGGGATGGGGGTGGGTCGTACTCATCCCCCTCGTTCACATCCAAGCGAGTCGCCCGTGTTGCCGAATCAGGCAACTTCTTGCCAATAATCTCCCACAGGTCTGGCTGAGCATCAAAAAACTCCCAGGGATACAAGCTGTAAGGGCAGAGCTGCATGTCGTCAGATGTCATCACTACGTATTGCTGAGCTTAGGCACATCATTCATTTCATACCGTGGCCAGCGCGTACATTTTCAAATCTCCGCCGGCAAAGCGCGACTTGGGCAGGTTATCCCCGTCTGCATTGATGCCACTGCGTGTGTAGTCCTCCTGCTTGGTGTTGAGTATGCCCTTCAGGTCTTGCCACCAACCTGCACAGCATGATAATGCAGTCCTACGCCATCAACAATGCAATGACTATGAGGCAAGGGGGGGGGGGGGGGGGGCTAAGCCTTAAGCGATAGCACAGCGATAGATAGCACAAGATAGCACAGCGCCTACCTTTCAGGTTGGTGTCCTTCCTGAAGGCCACCGGGCGCTGGCCAGGCTTCACGTCCAGCAAATCCATGTCCACATCCATGTCGTTGTCGACGAAGAAGTTGGTTGGCTGGTAAGTAGGGTCGTTGAACTTTTCTGTAAAAAACTTCCATGGCTTGAGCCTGCCCACCTTGTGGTCAGCCTCGGGGCGCTTGTCCACCCAGTCGACCAGCGCGTCGTAATGCTTCTTGTGCTTCTCGTCTGGGTCGCACAGGGTGTGTACCAGACGCGCGATCTCGTGTACAGTCACAGCGGGGGCCCTGTCAGACGCCTCCATCGTGGGCAGCCCTGCTGCGACTCTGTACTCAGGTACGGCCTCGTGAGGGGAAACCTCCTCGCCAGTTGCCTTGCCCGACTTCTTTTGCTCACGCGCCCGCTTGGACCTCAGCGCGTTGCGGTACTTGCGAAGGGCAGCGCGTCCCTCGTACCACCTTTCCTGCTGTAGCTTCGTGAAGTTCTTTGGCGGCTTCTTTCTCTTGTTGGTGATGTCGACAGCGTCCACCCACGCGATCTTCAAGGGCTCCCGCCAAGATGCCTTGGGTTTCAAGGCATATGGCAAGGCATTCTCCTTCTTCTGCCGCTCCGTCTCGAGCCACGCGTCGCTGTCATCGCCGCCGTCCTCGCCCTCTCTCTCGCCACCGCTGTCCTCGCGACGCTGTGGTGTAGTCGCAGCTGCGCTAATAAGATCGCAAGCACCGCCTGCTGTCGCGCTGTTTGGCTCCTCGATCGGCTTGGACCCCGCCGATAAGGGGCGCCTGTTGACAGCCGCAATAGTTCGGATCGTCGGAGTTGTTGATGGAGTATGCGCAAAGGGCGTGAAAGTGCCCCTGACACTCGCGACAGCGGTGCTGCGACCGGGTGGAGTCGATAAGCGTCCCGACTTTGCAGCCCGGGACGCAGCAGTCGCGCAGCCCATCTATCGCTGTGTTGGACTTCGTCCTCGTCGGAACCTCCCTCGCCATCGCGCCCTCCAGACTCACACTCCAATTCAGGGTCTGCCTCCTCGATACGCTGCATACGGCTGTCTGGGCTGAGCCCTAAGCGGGCGTCCAGACGGTCTACTGGGGAGCGATCAGCTGCGCCAGATGTCCGAGCGCGCGGGGTGGCGGGTGACCGCCTCACCTCGCGGGCAGCGGCCCGGTCTGAGCGCGGCGTAGGCATCCTCGGAGGACGGTTGGCCGCCTCCCCGCCGTCCTTTGCAAACGGTGAACGGGAACACCCTGAGGGTGGAGCGAGCAAGTGCGGGTTGAGAGCAATTGCCCGCTCCGGCAGCGGTATATGATATATCTCACCCCGGAACATATAAACGCTCTCAAAATTCAGGGTAGAAAGGCGGCACGCGTGTACGGGGCATTTTGAAAGTGCCGCTTTGGTGTCGGGGGCGTGCGCGAATTTTCATAATGGCCCCCGCGGCCCGGTCGACGTGGCGCGCTCCGGTACGAGTACTAGGGCGGCACGCGGCTAGGGCGGCACGCGAACCGTGGTATGAAATGAACCTAACAGCGCAAGTCACCATATGCTTCATAACCTACGACAAACCCTAGAAAGTCTCTACATCTGCAAACCGCCCGGATGCTGGACGAGCAGACGACGCGCTGCTGCTGGTCATCACCATGTAGTGTACTGGAAGTTAATACATGCATCAGGTTCTACAGATGTAATATCACGGAATATATACGATGTATCGAAGTCTCGCTTGGCACTCAACAAGGATCGGCCACGCGCGCTTCACGCGGGTCCCGCCACAGCACGCGCTCCCCGCTGTCAAATGGCCGTCGTGGCGCCCCGTGCTGCCCGGCCCCGTGCCCCGTGCAGCCAGGCACAGGCACGCGCGGGTCAGTGCGCTGCGATGGGTGGTCCAAGGAGAGCCTCGCCAGGGCAGAACCCGCTCAACCTACCCCCTGCGCTGCAGTGCAACTAAGCTCAACACGCCACGCCGCATGCAGAATAGGCTTACTACAATCACAACTCGGCGTTTCTCACGTCCACAAGCGGCAGCGGTATCGAGGCCGCCCTGCAGGACGGCTCTGCCATCTCTACGGAAGCTAATACTCGGGAGAGTACCCCCCTTCACTGAAACCTGTAACCTGCTGAACAGCTGAGACCTAGGCTAGCGACCACTTCGTCGGGGGAACCAGCGAGGCCCCGAGCACCGCGGCGCGGACGCAGCTAGCACACCCTCCGACGGACCCCACATGCAGAGCGAGACGGGAGCGGACCGCGAGCTGCTGCACCGGCTGCACACCGCCGACGGCCCGCGGGGCGCGCTCGCCATGGGCCTGCCGGTGGCGGGCAAGCTGGCGGCGTTGTGGGTTGTGAAGAAGGTGTTTATTCTGGGCGCGATAAAGGTGCGCGCACCGCTTCGGTTCCCGCCCAGCTTCACCCCCCCCCCCCCCCCCCCCCCCCCCCCAAAACCTTCTCCACCGAGCTTGGGCTGCGCTACGGTGCGCCAGACGCCCCAAGACTAGATGGCCGGTTCCTTTGACAAATAAATACAGAATCTTTAATATCAAGGCGTTTTTGGGGGGTTTCTGTGGGTTTGCATGTCGATTGATTAGTAACGCTGCGTTGCCCGAGTCCTCACCATGGTCGAGCATTCCACAGTGCTGACCACAGTGCCTCCTATGTGCTGCCTTTTTTGTGACTGGCAGGCGTATGGCCCGGGGAGGCTGTACCGGCGCACGCGCTCCTGGAACCGTTACCTCTTCCATGGCTTGCCGGCGGTGCGGCGCAGCGGCGACTCCACGCTGGGGTTCTTGTTCCGCCTGCCGGACCGGCTGCTTGGCAAGTACAAGGTTCAGCCTGGGGGGCCGCTGGCGCACGGCGCGCCCCCGGTGCAGGCGGCGCGGCCAATGGCGTCGCCACAGCAGCTGGTGCGGGACCGGTGGCTGGCGAAGGGTGCCCAGAGCGGTGTCTATGCGGCGTCCCCGCTGATGCAGCGCGCGCGGGCGGCGCGGCAGAAAGTGGCCAAGAGGCTGCCGGCCGCCAGCGCGGCGCTCAAGTCCGGCAAGCAGAAAGCGGGGACGCTGATGAGCCGCGGGGTGCTGGCGAGTCGTCAGGTGGCAGGTAGCCTGCTGCCGCGCGACTTCACGATGGGCCACATCCGCCACATCCGCAGCACCTGGAGCCAGACGCTGCCGCTGTCCATGGCTTGATTGGGCGCAGCAAGCAGCATGTACGGCTGCACCCTAGGTCCAACCCAATCCTTGTAGGTAGCAGGCAGCCCATAGCTACTTGGCAGGCAGTCTCCCATAGATGGTGATATTTGCGATGTGGTGCACAAAAAGAAATACCTGTGTTGTTTCTCTGTTTCTGCCCTTTAATTGGCGGCAAACATAAGCAGTAACCAATGTGGAGCCAGTGTGGCTCCTCGGCATGGAGACTGCCATGGGGCGCATGTTCATGGGGAAGCAACAGCGTGCTATACAGTAGTTCCAGTGTAGAAAAAACATCGGACGAATTGTTTTGCCATCCCCGAAATATGGGCTGTACCTTGTATCAGCACTGTGTTTCCGGTCATGTCTTATTATAGCCAGCTCGTTACCGCAGCACCTGGGTTTTTGTGGCATCATGCGCGTGCAAACCCCGAACAAAACCGAGCTTTCAGCTGTGCGCTATGTTGCAAGAGGACTGAATTTTCCAAGCCTGGAACTGCTGCATAGGACCTATCAGGCCGGGCTGCCTACGCATGACAGTAGACGCCAGCACGGTCGATTGCAGCACCTAACCAACGTCTGATCAGCTCCATCCCATGCCTTGTCGCCAGTAAAGCATGTCCTGCTTCGATTCCGCGAGCATGCGTGTCAGTGTATCCGTTTTGTGCTGTTCAGCAATGTTCGGATTGCTGCCATGCTCAGGCTTGTCCGAAGCCCTGCCTACCTGAACTGCAACACAGCTCAGGGGCAATGTACGAAAGAGATGCTAGCTGCTATATCCACGGAAGCACTGAAAGAACCTTGGCGGTAGCTTTTGGTCCCTTGTTGACGGGTAGTGCTCATGTCGCGCACTGCCACAATCCTGGGCGCTAAGAACCAACATTATACTGGCAAAATGGAGGACAATTCCATGACTACCAGTGCACACACAATATTAGGCAGTGACAATGTTTTTTCAAAGTACAGTACGATCCAGCAATGTTGTTTTGAGTATCAGTAGAGTGCTCGAAAACAAGGCACGGCTGCTCATAGGAATGAATTAATGGCAGGCAGAAAGAAACCTTGTTTTCACAAATTCAACTATCACTCAATGGGATGTATGGTTGTGTTCGGTGACAGCACTGCGATTTTGGCAAGCGCCCAGCGAAAGCACATAGTACAACCAGGCACAACGAGGAAGGAAGAAGTTACCGCTCAGCGGCCAGGAGCAGGCACTCCTGCAGTTTTGGCAGACTACAAGCAGGGCATACAATCCTTTAACTCGTATGAATGCCCCGCACGCCTTGATGCTGACTGAAAGTCGCGGTACATAACTGCATGCGCAATAGCATCCCCACGATGATCATGTTGTCTCATTCAACATATAGAGCTGTGACTGCATACATTACACATGCCGGCTTACTCAGTCAGTCAGTCGTGCTGGCGCGCTCGTTGTTCGCGCCTCTTCCATTGGTGGCTGCATGCGCGACCTTTCTGACTCGCGGCGATGTCCCCCGCCTCCCCCCCCCCCCCCCCCCCCCCGCCCCCCCCTCTCCCCCCCCGCCCCCGCCGCCGCCGCCGCCGCCTTCCCCTTCCTCGCTCCAACGCCAACGTCGTGCTGGAGTCGCAGGAGTGGCATTACGTCAATACTCGTGCACACTACAGAATGCAGAAAGGATTGTACAGTACCAACCTGGAGTGTACTCCTGGTACAACTGCCACTTGCCTTTTAAATATTTCGATATTCTCCGGGATTGTCTGCAATCTTAGATCTCACAGATGGGCAGATTGTGGAATTTATAGTAGCCCGTACTAAATTTGATACAATTTAAACCGAGCCCGCAATCAATTTCAACCCGCGCTGCGGGAGGAAAATTCAAACCTGTAAAATTACAACCCAGCATAGCAGGGACAACTCGGAGCGCGCTCGTAACAACAGGGTACGTTTAAGTACGGCTTCGTAGCAACCGCGTGGCGGCGTGAATAGCTGGCAGTTGACATAAGCACGCCAATGTTCTCGACTCAAGTACTGCGACCCTCTTCGACAACTGGAGCCACGAAGCCCGCGCGCTGCGGCAGCAGACCCACCGCGCGAGTTTTCACGTCCGTGACGCCGCCCGAGTGCCCGGGCCCCCATTGGCACATCCGCTGGAGTGGTTTGCAGGTGAGCAGGCCTGGTGTGCATCCAGCGCCTCTGGCTCCCGGTGGCGTGGGCGCTGGGGCAGGTGGCTGGCAACGTCTCAGACGGTTGAGGCGCCGTTGTCCCTGCTCGGCCAGAAACACAACCTACCTGCTCACCTACACCCCCAGGACCGCTTGGCAACGCCAGCCTCCACATCGCGCCGTGGGGACATCCTCTGCTGCAAGGACAGGGTCGTTGTCGCTCGGACTTGGCAGCGACCGGTGCCTGAGTGCGCCCTTTGTGCTCCCTCTTCTGGAAGCCGGTAAGCAGGCGGACAGTGGGCGGCCGCGCTGACGGGGCCGTCAGCGCCATACCCTACCAGGCCAAACCCTAGGATCTTCCGGAACCGGCGGCGTTGCCCGCTGCTCCGTGCCCACCGGCGGCAGCCGAGGAGCCACCGTGGGGCCGGGCCTTCCAGTGGCGGACCAGTGCTGTTGGGATACTCTAGGCCAGGAGCCCTGTCAGGTGATGGTGCCATCTGCGCCAGGGCACGGGATTCCAAACGACCCCTGCCGCCGCCGTGCGCCTCGCCGTCTCGGAACTCATCTCCTCAGGGGTCGACGACGAACCTTTCGACCCACATAAATAGACAATAAACTCTCAGCCTGCTGGTGCCTCCTCTCCCCTCTGCTCGCATCCCGGAAGCGGCTACTCTCAGAGATCCGCTTCTCAGCTTCTACCCCCTTGACATTTTACCGAGCGACCCGACCTGAACAGCAGGATCACGGGGGCTGCTCGGAGCCTGGCCGGTCAGCGCGTACGAATGGGCCACCAGTAAACATACGTGATGTCGCGTCACAAGGTTTTCTAGATAACCAGACATCTACCCGGGAAGCGCCGCGCGCGATGCCGTCGGTGTTATTGCCTGCCGGTGCCCACTGAAACGCCGCCTGGATCTCGCAGGGAAGCTGACCGTGGAGGTGGCGCACCCGAGCCTGCGGCAGGCAGAAGGCGCCGCTCGATGCAGGCGTTTTACCAGCCGGGTGTCGGCGCGGTAGCGGGCAGCCCGGCGGGCACGCCGGGAGTGGTGGCGGCCCCCTTCTATGGCGCACCGGCCAACGGCGCCGCGCCCTCCGGGGCGGCGGCCACACCTTACACCGCCATGTGGCCCACCGGCCAGGTACTCCGAGCGCTCCGTCGCCATCTCTGGCGCGTGCTTGTGTGCTTGTAGATACGCCATCCACGTGGATGTCCACCTGGATGTCCACCATCTCCTGCAGCTACAGCCCCTGACATTTATTCGCCACCCGCCTCTCGCTACGCAGCCGATGATGTACGCCACCTCGCAGGCGTTCTACCCCGGCATCTACCCACAGGCGGGCGCCCCACCCGCTGCCTGATGCTAGCGAGGCTGCCATCCCTCACCAGCCCCTCACCACCCTGACACGACTGCGCTGCTGCCGCTCACCAGGTAACGGTGCCGACGTCCGAAGCCACGGCCTCCGCCCCCGGCACCATGCTGGGGCATGCACCTGCTATAGCGCAGGGCACCGCGCTGCCAGACCTCACAAAGCCGGCTGAAGGTGATCGATCCCCTGCCAGCCGTCAGCCCCCCCCCCCCCCCCCCCCCCCCCGGCCTGCCGGACAATAGACAGACCCCCCCTTACCTGGCCAAGAGCCCTACGCTGCCTTCAGGAGCGATGTACAAGCAGCAAACGGGTTCACGTGGAAGTCAGCATGACACCTTATTGCCATGCTTGCCGGCGCAGGTATTGCCGCAGCGTCGGG
This sequence comes from Tetraselmis striata, assembly GCA_006384855.1. NCBI lineage: Eukaryota > Viridiplantae > Chlorophyta > Chlorodendrophyceae > Chlorodendrales > Chlorodendraceae > Tetraselmis > Tetraselmis striata. The sequence continues at coordinate 24,744 of VCJN01002857.1, forward strand.
CGCCACCGCCATCATGTCCTCCCTCCCGATCGCGCAAATGGCATCCGGCGCCATCGGCAGCCTGCCCATGGGGGCGGGGCAGGCCCTGCAGATTACGCCCGAGTACTGGGCGCAGGCGCAGGCCCAGGCGGTCCAGGCGGCGGCGCTGTCCAGCCAGGTGCAGGGGCAGGTCCGCCCGGGCACGGCGCTCATGAACCCGCAGAACCTGGCTGCGGTCGCCACCGCCGTCGCGGCCGCCACCGGGCAGCCCGTCCCGGGGCAGGAGTACTTCCCGCTGGATGAGAGGGAACAGAAGCGCCAGCGCCGGAAGCAGTCCAACAGGTGCGCGCTGCTTGGCACCACCCGCCCGCCCACATGAGCTCCGCCTCCCCAAACATCCCCCAGATTGTTTGTGGATCGGAGAGTTGTTACTACTTTCACGGCCCGGCCTTGTGACCATACACAATGCGCAATCCGCTGTCATTCACACAAAGAACCTATGATATGTAACAGAACATCCATCTCCTCATGCACTGGTTACTGGGCCATGATCCACCTTTACGTTGATTGCTATGGTCGCCGTTTTGTAACGCCAGCATCCGCCACGAACAACTATGAACCGCAATGAACAACTAGCGACTGTGGCTTTGGGCCGGCCATGCCCGCAATTGAGTGCCATTGTGCTCAACGAGAATGACACATTTATCTCCCTCCCTCCCTCTGCTACCCCTCAGAACCAATGCACAGGAATGAGCGTCATGTCTTTAGGTGGATGCGCATTTGCATATGTAAAGGACACATATATAAGCATGTGTGGGCACACACACACACACACACACACACACACACACACACACGTTTCAGGGTGGTAGGGTTCATGCCCTAAACCCTAAAGAGTAATGGCGTCAGCTACGTTCAATTCCATGTGAGCTCCAGCCCTCTCTCTCTCTCTCTCTCTCTCTCTCTCTCTCTCTCTAAACGGATGTATGTCATGGTGCCCGGAACGGGGGGGGGGGGGGGGGGGGGGGGGGGCATCTCACTGACAACGCCGTGGCTGCGCTGGCACGGCAGGGAGAGCGCCCGGCGGAGCCGGCTGCGGAAGCAGGCAGAGTGCGAGGACCTGAGCAAGAAGGTTGAATACCTGGTGGACGACACGGAGGAGAGCCAGCAGGAGCTGAAGCGGCTCAAGCTGCTCTGCGACAAGCTGAGCTCCGACAACGACGCGCTGCAGGTGCGGGGGCACCCCATCCAGCTGAAGCCCCATGCCGGGGGGGGGGGGGGGGGGGCTTTATGAACCCAAAAGCCCTGCAAAGCCGAGCTGCGACTCTCCATCACATTCGCCAGGAATAAGCCCTAACCCCAAAAGCCCTAAAAGCTGCACGTATTCTGTCTCATTGACACTCCGCCCCTGTGTCTCGGCTGGTGCCGGTACAGCACAACTTGGCAGCGTGTTTGTTGTTCGCTGTGCGGCGGATGGATGGCCGCACAGCAATCCTTAGTCTGTGTGCGATACCCGCTCGGGCAGTGTTGCATGTCCAGTGCATTTCATGCTATGTTTCATCATTGTCGGGCGCCGTCGCGGTAACAAGAACACCACTGCGAATGAGAGCCTGCCACATGTAGAGGAAACTGCGACATAACCATAGCGAATGTTCTTGTACACTGCGCGCAAGCCCAATCACGGGCTTGCTACGTGGGGTTGTCGTAGCTGTATAATACCGCAGCAGCGTACGCTGGTGCGCATGGGCGCGAGCCGCCGGGGCTGGTCAGTTTGGAGACCCGCCTCCGGAGTGTGAGACCGGGGCTCGGAACCTGGAAGCGCACCTTTGGGCCGAGTACATCGACCCCCAACCCATGGCGGCATGACATCTCATGCACTACACCCCCAAGGGCGGGGTTCTCCGCCCAGAGCCGGAGTTTTGGTACTTGTGTACGCGATTGCGCGGTGACAGGGTCCTTTTACGCCGGTCGGTGCCCACATGCGTGGAAACATTCACACCCGTACATACATACATACATACATGGGATAGATCGCTGTCCGAGCCTGAATTGATGCGCTGACGACGCTGTGTGGCGCGCAGAGCCGGATATCGTCGAGTGCCAACGGGAAGGGGCGGACCACCCGGGGCAAGTAGGGAGCGCGGGAGCCCCTTGCCTCCCCGGGCAGCGCCGGCGCCAAACATGCGCCAGCCGCACCGCCAAACCGCGGCCGCTGCTGCGCCGGTCCCCCCGCCCCCCCCCCCCCCCCCCCCCTCGAATCCTCTCCGTCGGCCCCAGGGAGCCCGCCCCTCGTGGATGATAAACGGCACTAGCAGGCGCTGGGCGGGCCGCGCGCCTCGTACTCGCCATGGTCCTGCCCTGCGCCCCTGGCCACACCCATCCAGATGTATCTTTACCCCGTCGTAGCCGTACGCGCGACCGCCCGGAAGGCGGCGTTTTTAAGTGTACCCCCGTCTCCCCATTACGCAATGCAGCCGCAGGTGGGTGTGCGTGCACACGTGGCGCAGGGCGCCCCGAGCACTGCACTGTCGGTTGGCTGGGTGTGCGTGTTTTTTTTTGGGGGGGGGGGGGGGGGGGGGGAGGGGGGTCGACGAACAACATGCCAGGCTACGGCATATAGCTCAGTGGTTGCCATCAGGGTTGTGCGCAAGCAGCACTCTTAATTCACACAGTTCAACTTGATTGTTAAGTGAAGTGGAGTAAGGCAGCCCTCAGAATTCTCGGAGCTTTTGGGGGCACGTCATTACACGAAGCTAAGTGAGACGTTCGCTCCCTGCAGCAGGTAAGAATGCAGCTAAAGTACGGCACGCCAAGTCCGACATCGAGACATTGTAACGCAAGCCATCACATAACTATGATATAACTAAGTATGAAACCTAGCAACAGTCGACGTAATTCGCCTTTCGTACTAATTTTCCTTTGCCGTATAGACCCCAAGTCCACGTTGGTCTGCCACTCTAGTGCGCTTACACCCACATCCAAGTGATTAATGGAACTTCCCTACAGTCAAGTGGAGCTGCACTTGAGTCGACAACTCGGCATTGTGAAGTTAAGTCGGGTTATCATAAATAGTGAATTAAGTCCGGGAGACAACTTGCGGTTGGTTACTGCAGATATGCTATCAACAGCAGTGAAAGGACATTGAAGCAGCTCTACACGCGCTGCATACTGTTTCCGAAATAACGCCACCTTCCCCGTAGAAACAATGGGGGCCCCATGTGCATGCTGGCTGAATGCATCGAATCATTCTTGTCTTGGTTTTGTACCCATGCTTGTGCATGGTGCATACGTGCAGACAAACGTGAGCCGGCAGCCACTGCCTTTTTTGCGATTAGATTACAGTAAAAACGCGCTGCGGGCAATCCCCCGGGCTCCCCGGCCAGGAGCGGGTGAACACTGCTCGTTAGTGGGCGCTCGCATCCTCCGTGGCCGCCTGCCCCGAGGAGGAGGCCGGCTGGCAGGCAAAGGGCTCCTCCGTCAGCAGCGGCTCGCAGCGGCTCTGCAGCTCCGCCGGCACGCTGGCCTGCACCAGGGTGCCCGCGTCCCGAAACTCCTCCTGGCTGACGACGCCCTTCTTGTAGAGCTCGCCCATGAGAACCCCCTGCCGATACGCAGGCCGATGCCAAGCAGCGCGGCGGATCGCACATTGAATAGGTGGTCTTTCGCAGCGAAAAATGCACCGAAACATATTCAATCGGGTTTGCCGGTCCGACTATTATGATGGAAGCTGGGCAATTAGAAACGAAAATAGCGAAAAAATAGCCATCGGGAATAGTTTGGAATATTTTGAAAGGAAACTGAGATACATCTCCGTCGTATTGCAAATCGATTTCGGGAAGCACCAAGTACAATTTCGGAGTTTGCATTGCCGGAGTTAAGTAGAGGAACCGTATCTATGGGTACATCGTTTGAAATTATCAAGCGATCGCGCATCAATGCGGACCAATTCACAATAAGGTAAAGTTAATCGGTTTCGCAACGATTACGCCGCGCGACTTTTTTAACCAACACGTTTGGCAATCTTCATGTTACGGTATTACTTAACGAGTATTTATACTGGCAAGGATTACATAGTGCGTTCAGTAAAGATTGCAAATGCCGTTTGTTAGGAGGGTGGCAAAGCATTGCTACGGCTCGATGTCACCGCCTGGAAGAAAAATGAATCCCATTTACGCACTAGTTTTTGAATTGCTCTGCAGTCCGAAGATTAGTGTGCCAATCGGGGAGGTTCACTATGACACATTTCAGGAGAAACAAAATGCGGTTTTCCCCTCTTTGCAAGGGAGGGGGGGGGGGGGGGGGGGGAGGTGAAATAAATACTGTGTGGATTATCAATGTGGTGGATACGATTCAGTCTAGATACGTTGGTCTAGAGTCTATATCGTCTCCTACCGCCCACCCAAAGCACGAGTAAGGTACCTTCAAACCATAAAACTGATAGTGAAGATTAAAAACGTAGATTAGAAACGCTTACTATGATGAGGGAGACATCATGTGTGGATAGTAATGGTCAAACATCAGGTGTTCCTCTGGTATCTATACAGTGCATCGAAACACTCATGTCAATCGTAATCCTGCTGTCGAACGACACTACACGGCTCGTTCTTTACCGGTACGATGTCACCAGGGGGGTTGTAACATACCCGAAAGACCCGCAAGGAGGCCGGCGAGCGCAGAGAGGGGCAGTGATAGGCGATGAACCACAGCATGGTGAAAGGTGGGTGTGCGCAACCAACAGGGCGCACAAACGGGGCGGTGCGGCCGGGGGGACAGCAACACATGGCGGGCTCTCGGACAACGCGCGCACGCGCAACGGGGCGGTGCGAAAGTCGATTTGGAGCCGGCATAGGTAAAGTCAACTACGTCAACTAGAGATACTTAAGTTTGGCTTCACAATACAACCGCATCGAATTTCAGTGTCACACTTGCAGGGGCGGTGGAACCTCAATCTAGTTACCCACTTCCGTGGCGATTAGGCCAATATGCGCCCGTTCATCCGATCGTTGGCATTTTCCGCGATATTGGCATACGTATGTGGTAGCCGGCAGTGCGCCTTTTCAAGGTGAACTCGATTCCAGTTTGAGTTTTGGGGCTTCGGTATTAGGGTTTCAGTTTTAAGCCTGTAAACCCTAACCTAACCCTAACCCTAATCCTATAATCCGTTCTTGACGCGCGTTCTCAGGCTGCGTTCCACTGTATTCCGGATGGACACGCGACCCTCAAGAAGGTATTCCGCGCCATTTAAGGTCATTCACTTGACTCCAGGAGGCTTTAGTACGTTGAATGGTGTAGTCAGGGGCACTTTTTAGCACAACCCCGGGGCGCACCTGGCTGTACGGCACGAGCAGCCGCATCGGCACCATCGTCTCCTCCAGCATCCTCTCCAGCGCGCCCAGCATGTTGTCGATGCCGAAGCCGGAGGTCGCGCTGACGCAGGCGGTGTTCCGGCGGCCGGCCGCCACCTGCGCCACCGCCGCCGGGTCCGCGGTCATGTCCACCTTGTTCCTGTGGGCGCGGATGCCGCCGGGCCGGGGCGACACATGGCATGGGCAGGGCCCAGTCAGCTCCCCGTCAAAAAGTCGGGGGCCCGAACCCAAGCACGACCCTGATACCTGTCAATCCGGGGTAATCCCACCCTGCGCAGCGACGTGCGGGTGCTGGCGTGGGGGTGTGAGCACACGGCGAATAACAACCTGCCCTACCCGCCAGAGGTCAACAACAGACGAGTAACCTTCAGCAGCACTGTCGCAAATGTTCTGATACGTTGCATGCAACCGCAACTTTAGGCCGTTGACAGGGGCACTCATAGATAGGCCGTACACCCTTTGTGCAGCGAAGCGTTTGTAAAACTAATATGGCCATCTTAGTTTACTCCCATCCGAATCTGAAAAGCCGTGGTTATTGTGAAATTAACTCGGAGCGTAGCCTCGCTGCTGCCGGAGAGCCGCGTGTGTAGATTTCAGGGCATTTGGGGACCGGCTTTCGCCGGGCTCACCACACGGTCAGGACGGGGATGCCGTCCGCGCCGATCTCCTTGAGGACCTGCCGCGCGAGGAGATGTCCACAGGCACGCCGGTCAGCGCGGCGGCAGCGCATGGAATGCACGCGGTGATGCGAATTAACGATCCGTGCGTTCAAATGAACACGGGGCGGCCATGTTTAGAGGGGGTTGGAAAATACCACATGCGCACTTCGGGTTCGACGTATGTTAATGGTTTCGGTCCCCTTTTGCGGAGATGACAACGTACATCGGCATCTACCAGAACGCGTGGTCAGACCCATTGGCGTGTCGAATCCCGTATGTGTGCACACACCCCCCTGACCTAACCCAGCACCCCAAACCTGGCCCTAAACACATCCTAAACCCCAATCCCCAAAACATGGTCGAATTGGGTGGCCCCACGTGTGGAGGGTCACCACGCATACATACCAAGTGGAAACGCTGAACTAATGCTGCAACATAAGTCGATTTTCACGGACTCGATGAACTAAACAGTACATTATGATGGAAGTCCGGCAATTGGAAATAGAATAGAAAATGTAGTGATAGTTTAGATTATTCTGAAAGAAAACTGATCGATACATTTTAGTCTTATTGCGGATTGGTTCATGAAAGCACTCAGTGCATTGTTTGAGTTGGTATTGTCCGTTGAGTGTGGATCCCTTCAAGCACATTATTCAAGTAAGGTCATCCTTACTTGACCGACAAGACCGACAGACGACAATAAAACCAATTAGCGGCTACCGATCGTCAACCAAGTTACGCAGTTGCGTTTTCGACACGTGTTGTATGGCAGTGACACAGAACGCGCCACAAAGGGGGCGAAACACTACGGCTCGTCATTACCGCCAATGCCCCCTACGCGCTAGTTTATCAGATGATATCGACTGTATACTGCGCAATCTCCTACACATGGGTGAATCCACCGCAATGTTCCAGGACTCGTACCAAGGTGCTACTGGCGCGCACCGCCTCACGAGTTTTCAGAGGCGTCCGAGAATGGGGGGGGGGGGGGGGAGGTGCCTTGTTGACCGCCTCGGACTGCGCGGCGGCCTTGGGGTCCGACACATCCACCACGTGCACCAGGACGGACGCCTCCGTGATCTCCTCCAGCGTGGCGCGGAAGGCCGCCACCAGCTGCGTGGGCAGCTTCTGGATGAAGCCCACCGTGTCGGTCACCAGGACCTGCGGGTGCCAATGGTGGGAGTCGGGAGTCAAGCGAATGCATGTTTGTCTCTCATTTTCCCCATGGACGGTGCAACGGGCGCAGAACCCACCCATACAATCACCTGCTGTTACGAGGCTCGAACTGGGATACAATTGATTGGGCAACGCCGTAACGTGAATAAGGACCTGCCCTACCTCAAATCAGAGGTCAAATATGGACGAAACTATAGCGCAATATCAAAATTAGAGCGGAGGTCTTTTCCGTGGCATGCCAGCCCAATCTGAGGCTTGCAATGAGGGGTCTTGTCGGTGAGCCGGCGAGTCGGTGAGTCGGCACCCGAAGCAGGCACCCCGTACGAGCAATCACTATAGGTCAGCGATAGTTTCGCCTCGGATTGATGCCTCTCGCGCGTAGGGCAGGCTCTCAGCCGTAGCAGTGCTCCTATGCGACGGCGCGGGGGCACCCGAAGCGACGCATCGCGCGCAACCGCGGCAAGCACATGAGGGCCTCGGAACCCAACACACAGCACGGAAATGACACGGCGCACGCGGCGGTGTCGAGTCATGGCAACCATGGGCGGATGCCGCACCAGATGGTACGGACACACCCTCTTCATCCAGCTAGCATACGAGCCCCGGGTGGGGTTCCATGGGTAATTGAGTGCCGCCCCCATCATCCGCGGTATATACTCTCTGCATAACAGGGCATGGGCGATGACGTTCCTCCCGGCTGGGGGTTCCGGAGCGCGATGTTTAGGGCGGATTTTGAACACGTCGGTTTTGGAATGCGGCGTAGATGCTCTTTTCTAGAATTTCGGAAAATTCAGATTTCCAACAGGATTTCCAACGGAATTCCAACACAACCACATTCACGCAAGCAGCAAATTCAGAGACGCGACTCTACAGCTCAGCAGAGCAAGTGCATGGCCAAAGGGTTCGAGGAAACCCTAAGTCCAAACCCTGCTCACCGCACCTCCTTGCCGCTCGCCAGCACCAGGCGCCGGGTGGTGGGGTCCAGCGTCGCAAACAGCATGTCCTCCGCCAGCGCGTCCGCGTCCGCGATGGCGTTCATCAGCGTCGACTTGCCGGCGTTGGTGTAGCCCACCAGCGCCGCCACCGGCAGCCCCGCATCCTTCCGCCGCCGGCGGTACACTGCGCGCGGCGGGGCGGGTGGGTTCCCACGCCTCATGCCCTGCTGCTCCCCATGCGATCCCGACCGCTGGCTGGCGCCAGGGTATTCACGTGACGGGGAGGGCCGGTTCTATGGACACCGGTCCGGCACACGACCGGTGCGGGTAGCGCTCACATGCTGGCGTCCCTGTACGCGCGCGATCACCCCCGTACGAAACACTTAACATGTACTCGTACCATTGATGCACGTATTTTATATATATATATACATATACATATATAAATATAAATATACATATAAATAAATACATAAATATAGTTACATGTACATGCATATAAATACATGCATAAATAATAATCCATATAAATAAATACATAAATATAGTTACATGTACATGTATATACAAATACATACATATATAAATATAAATATAAATAAATACATGAATATAGTTGTATATATTATTTATCGCTGTAAAACAACGCAGCCACATCGCCTACATAGCCCCCCCACCCATCGCACATTAATTAGCGAACACTATGCGGGTTGGCCAGGGGCGGGCCCTTCTCTGATGCTGCTGGGTAAAGACAGCTTCTCAAGAGAAAGAGCTTGATTCAGTTATAACAAGCTTCGAAATTTCGACACTTGGGAGGGCGGGAAGGCGCTGCATTACTTCTCTGCTACACATTCAGTATGTACATCAGAGTCGTGAACTTCAGAACACACCCCGGTAAGTCCGGATTACGAATTCCGGAATCAAAATATCCAAACGCCAAACTTTGCAACATCCCATTGAAACACATTGGAAAATGCAGTTCATTTGTTGGAAAATTGTCCTGCTTCCTGAAAAATGGGAGCTTTGTTGAAAATCCACATGACATCTTTCTGTTTTCTGAAATGAAATCAGCATTTCTGAGCCACCCAGAAACTCCCAAGTTCCGGTCGCTTGGCTCCGAACCGATAAAACACAAGCTGGAAATCTGACTGCAGCTCGGCATGGCGGAGGGCCGGCGCGTACCCGAGCGGTTTTCGGAGATGTCATCGATTTCTTTGGACAGTGTCTGTGCGGAGCAAGGAGAAGTGGGGGGGGGGGGGGGGGGGTGGGGGGGGAGGGCGGGGGGGCAGCTCAGCCTGTCTGCTGTGCTCAATGTGCAGGAACTTGATCCCCTTACCTGGATTGGAAGGGGACCCCAGGAATTGATTGGAATAGACATTCTAAATTGGAATTTATGTACTGAACTAGAATGCATGATATCGAGCTTGAATTCAGATAAAATATTATTTTGAACTCAGGAATTCACTTGGAATACATCGGAAATGACCCCCCCCCCGCCCCCCCCCCCCCCCCCTCCTCTGGCAGCCACCACCACGCCGCACCGTCATCCGCTTGCGCAGCAGCCGCTTGTCGATCTCGATCTGCTTCTCGCCCATGCCCTTTACCTGCCCGCCGCCAGACTGGCGCTCCAGGTGGGACCACATCCGCGTCAGGCGCGGCAGCTCGTACTGGGCCTTGGCGAGCTCCACCTGCCGGAAAGGGAGGGGTGGGTGGTGGTGTGTGTGTGTGTGTGGGGGGGGGGGGGGGGGGGGGGGGGGGGGGGGGGGGGGGGGGGGGGGGTAAATTAATAAATTCCACAGCCCGGGTTTAAGGGTTTTAAGGGTTTTAAGGGTTTTACCCCTAAACCGTAAAACTCGATGGAGTTCCACAGCGTGACAGTATTCCCGAGGGGAGGCTAAACCAACAGCGAGTTGGACTCAGTCTCCAATCCTATCAATTCCACCACCAGTGCGCAGAGTTGACCCAATTCAAGTGCAGCACTTGAGTTCCAGTTTGAATCCCCGTTGCTGGTATCCAGAGTGCCGAGCGGGCAGGAAACTCCAGCGCCGGAATGGTACGGCAATATGATCCTAATCAAATTCACCTGAAGACGACAAAGACAATGGAATCCCATCTGGTTACAAACGTCAACAAGATTCCCGGGGTCATTCCGGTCGCCCGCTCTGAGTGATCAGGGTAGGGAAGGGGGGAGGGGGGTGCAAAGGGGGGGGGGGGAGGGGGGGCTCACCTGCAGCTTGCCTTCCTTGGTGGCGGCGCGCTGGCTGAACACGTCCAGGATGAGTGCGGTGCGGTCGCCCACGCGCACGCCGCTCCCCAGCGCCTTCTCCAGGTTGCGCTGCTGCCGCGGCGTCAGCTCGTCGTCGCACAGCACGGAGGCCGCCCCTGCGTGCGGCGCGCCCCCACACACGTCCCCGGCGCGGCGTGAGCGGGTCACCATGAAGAGCCCCCCCCCCCTCCCCCCCCCCTCATACCACTTGCTCCCAGCCATACAACTGAATGAGATTCACAGGTTCCAGAATCACCACAGCGCATTGCAGCATCTGATTGCCATGAGTTGTTGTTTTTCGCCCCCCAGACTTGTGGTGTATTGCGATGTCGTTGCTTTGGCGTTTGTGAGAGGAGGAGGGGGGGGGGGGGGGGCGCTGGTGCACCTATCTACAAATAAGTGCCCTTATAAATTTGCCTCACATCGGGCTTGCATGCAGCCTATGATGAGGAACATTTGCTGAGCTTTCGTGAGGCGTATGGCAGGTGCTTATTCAAAGTGTTCTTATACCTGCGTCGGCGCCCGCATGCGGTTTTGTGATGCACCCAAGCCGTGGTTGTGTTCTATGCATCCACATATTTCTTGAGCTTACGGCCAGTCGCACCTGTCCTGCTGACCAGGTCGCTCAGCTCCATGATCTTCCCACTGCCTGCAGAGAGTGGTAGAGGAAGAATGGGAGGGGGTTGGGTCAGTAGCAAAGGGACACCTTGGCAGTGGTGGGATTGGGGGCCGGGGAGGGGGGGTGGGGGGGGGGGGGGGGGGGGCGACAGACCGAGATATGCGCGCGAGTGGGCGTCAGGTAGCATCTGCACGAGGCTGCCCACCACCTGCAGCCCCGCGGCGTCCGCCAGGCGCTCCAGCTCCTGCAAGCTCTCCTCGGGCGTGAACTCAAACGTGCCGCGGCGGTTTGAAGGCGGCGCCTTGAGGCCCACAGCCACCTAGCGGAACGGAGGAGAGCGGGAGGGGGGGGGGGGGGGGCATGCCGCGTGAGGCGGGGAAGACACAAGGGCAGCGGGCGGGCAGCAAGGGGGCAGGGCCTCGCTGCGCGCACCAGCACCACCCTCTCCACAAAGCCCAGCGGGTCAAATTCCTCCTCCGTATCCAGCGACGCGTCCACCGAGGAGAGGCCCAGCGAGGCGCGGTCGAAGGAGCCGGAGGCCGCCTGAGCCTCCGGGGAGTCCACCCAGCCGTCAAATCCCTGGAAGCTGCCGGCGGTGACGGCTCCGCGCCTGCGCGCCGCGGCCGCCTCCCTGCACCGCCAGCGCAGCCGCGGCGTCGGTAACCGCCAGAGCTGGGCATTGCTGCAATCTGGGGCGGGAATACGTCACTACGCAACTACCCATGGCAGAGGCGCATCATCATGTTACATCGGCCGAATTTCGGTAGCAAATGTACTGGACTTATTGGAGTGCGACATAGTTGCAACTTGTCAATCGCATAGCGTGAGGCACAGCTACCAAGCACGAGTGTCCCATGATAAACTTCCTGAGCAAGACGTCGGCCACTACAAATCTGAAATCGCAAACCCGCCTGGTGGCTATGACCAGTTGGCGAGCGGTGGGCACACGCCTGACAGGAAATGCATTTTGATGGAACAGGCTGCGTCGAGCTACGCATTTAGCCCTCACTTGGAAACAGGCAGGAAAGTTGCTGTGTCATAATACGTCACCAAGCTCACGAGCGGTAACTACGGTTACGCAAGATAATGTCGCATGCTTCCATAAAGTCGGGCCGCGAGACGGCTAGTCTGCAGTGCGAGCCTGCCCAGGGACAATGTCAAACATGTAGCTCAGGGCTGGTACGCAACCTTGGCCACTACCCGTGCAGCGGCGGCGCAACTACCTTGGAAACAGCCGAATCGGCGGGATACGGCACGGCGGTGGTTGTTGGGAGAGAGGTTAGGGGGGGGGAGGGGAGGGGGGGGGGGGGGGGTGCGCAGACGCAGGCGCACCTAGGGCACGCGCAGGTGGGGCGACCGCATAGGAGCTTGCCTCCTGCGCCAGGACCGGGCGACCGTAGCCGCACGCGTCGAGCGGCCGCCGCCGCGCCCCTGCCGCTGCCGCTGCCGCTGCCCTTACCCGGCCCCGGCCAAAGCGCCGCCGCGGAGATGACCGCCGCAAGTGCCATCCGGATGATCGCCTCGCGGGGGGCGGAAGAAAGCCCTTGCCTGCTGAGAGACCGTAGGCGCTCTCTCCAGCGGGCGCGTCCGGCAATGTGGGCGCGGGGGTGGAGGTGTAGCGTCCTGGCGCGGTGCCGCTGGTCGTGTGGTGAAATCCTGCTTCTGCTGAGCTGTCCGTGCTGACTCGCTGGCGGTCCGCCGGGCAGACGCGACAGAGCTACGCCGCGAGGCAACCAGTCCCCCAGTCCCGTTGCACCGTACCGGTAATCCTTTTACCACCAGCACCAACCAGTACGCGCTATTCAGTACGACGATAGCCCATGTATGAGTATATATGCTACGATTATGGGAAATTTGGTACACTACGGGGTATGGAAACCTGATGATGTAGAGTCGGGCGAAGGTGGATCGATGGCAATATATATAGCGACGAAGGACTAAGGATTGTCCTTACATCGATATGATGGCAACCGGTCGGTATCGGGGCAGATATATGGAACGCCGCGCGTATAATATATTTTACATGTGTATAA
>VCJN01002859.1:0-114525 GCA_006384855.1 Tetraselmis striata
GGTTGGTTCGTAATTATCGTCGACTATGGAAATGGGTGTGCCCGAAGTGCCGGTTAACGTTGCAGCTTCTGGCAGTAGCGGCCAAAACCAGCGAGGACGTGCAGTGTGAGTCCATGATGCCTACGCCACGCCCAGTCGCAATACGCACGCTGTAGCTGCCTCACGTGCCATGTACCTGTACCGAAGTGTATCCCTTACACGCAGGCCTTTCTCAGCATGTGGCGCACTCGTATATACTAAGGGGTCGAGGGCTGCAAACCTGTGCGCGGTTCTGCACTTGCTGTGAACGCGCCAGATCACCATCGCCTGCGAGTGCTACGAGTACGGTACCCGTCTGATGCCCACGGGTGAACGAGTGCAAAAGCCCCAGGGGATCCACCCGTGACGAAAGCAATTTATTCATCTGTACTGTACGGGTGGTCCAAATATGCGCGTCCTTATACGAGTATGAGTTGCCATCACCACGCGCCTCGTGCCCGAAACTCGCTATAGTCGCTACATGCAGCAAGAGGCGGATGATGATTGATGCGCGTCATCCGCCCGGCCACGCGTCTACGATTGTATTCGTACAGGCAGCAGTCGCTAGATCCTGCCCCTGGGACAGGTAAGGACTACTGGTGGCACTGGTGTGAATTGCAAGTAGTTTGGAGTAAATTCTGTTGGTTCAGGTACCGTGCGTACTACTATACATGAGCTAGCAGCAGAAGGCGTACTACTATACTACTATAATGTGATGAATTGCTCATTTCTACAAAGAAATCTACAGGTAAGGATTACTACCGCCAAAAGCAGCGCTGGGAGATATGAACACAAGTCACATCCGGCTTGCAACGCGGCCGCACGCAGCACGAGGCGGGATCGTCGAGCAAGCACGATCGGGGAAGCACTTGTACGGTAAGAGTAGTTTACGAGTACCAGTAGAATACTTGTTCATATGAGCGCAGTAACAGTACAGAACTGCTACTGCAGCTTGTGTTTCAAGGGTTACCCTCCCTACGGGTACCCGCTATGGTCGTCCGACGATATGGTTGTTCTGTTAAAGAAGGATGTTATCTTAATACAGGATTGTACGTTATTTTACAGGATGTTGCGCACTATTGGGCCGCCGTCGATAGAGACGCTGCAAGGGTTTCACTGGTGCCAGTCCTGTCCCGGGGGCGAAAAAAAAATGGGCCGCCGTCGCTGGCTGCTCCCCCGAGCGTATCCCTGGATGGATACTTACCCTCGGATGCAAAAATGAAATCTATCCGCTGTAAAGTAAAAATCGAATAATTATGGCAGATGGCCGTATAACCCTCGCTTCACAATCATGCACATTGAAATTAGATTTCGATGGATATTCTGCTGGTGTTGAGTTGATTATCACACCTTTACAAAAAGATTTCGACTGTGTTCTCCAAGAGCATATAAACAAACATGCCAACCGTTGGACGCCCTCCTTGTGTCCCGCCCTAGGTTTGACGTTGAAAAACCATTAGTCCTTGATACACCTGTTCCTTCTGGCAAAATATATCGCCTCCCCCCTTCTAAATTATGAGACGAATTAAAAAAACGATAGTTGTTTTTTGTTTTGATAAAGGTTTAATCAATTATAAGGAACCGTTAATTCCCCTTTATGCAGCCTTTGTGTTATTTGCTCGTAAAGGCAATGTTGGCGTGCGCCTCTGCATCGACATCGCTTATTGAAGAAAATATACTAAGCGTGTCGAATTCCCAATTATATACATGACATATACATGACATTATATGATGGATAAAACCCTAAACAATCACGCTCGTAACTGTACTTCCGCATGTAACTGTACTTACGCTCGTCGCGGGCTGTAATCACGACACATGCTGAATATCGCTACAATCTTACATCATTTCGGGTGGAATTCGTACGGCTGTAACACTGGTTTTACTTTCCGGCTACTAACAGATCACCGAATCACCGTAGTTGATATTGCATCAGCGGGCGCCGTTTTAGCCATCGTTGTTATATTTTTGATTACATAAGGGCTTTCACAAAAGCGCACTACAAACAGAACTAACAGCAACTATGAAAGGTTGCCAGCAAAAGAGAGACACAAGCCTGAAAGCAAGGTCGAGCAGGAGGACAGGGATTCGTTGTTATATATTGAAGTTAGGACTTCCGTTCGCAAGCAGTCCTGCGCTGGCTGGATGATACTTTCACATATATTGTATCTGTTATAAATAGTCATCTTTATTACAAATTAACGATCGCATTTTTATGTATTGGTCATGTGTGCCGAATATATCCCTCCGTTCCAGGCTGGAACGTTTCGGCTACCAGCGGAGATAACCCCAGCTACAGGTAAAAGTTCGCCCCGGGACAACGGCCGAAGCCGCCCCAGCTACAGGTACTTGGTACTTGTACCTGTTGTACGCGCGGCCGATTATGTCGTGATAGTAACGGGTACTGATACCCGTTTTGATAAAGTTCTATTAACTGGTACTGGGCCGATATCGCGACCACTGCACTGCTGCACGCGAAGGATATACGCTATTATTTCGGGTTTTGTAAGTGACCGCGACGAAAATGAGCAAAATTATCAGACCACTATCAGGGCCAATATCATGGCCTTAGTCGCTATATTTCTATGAGTATCAGTTTTTGTAAAAAAAACTGCATGAGTTAGTCGCTACTACCACCAGTCCCTTGGCGCAGTACAGCAGGATGTTGCGTAATGTGGTATGATGTCGACGTTGTTTGGCGGTACGATTTGGTGTGGTTTTTTGTGTGTGGTTTATGTTGTAGTAAAGCGCTTGTTAAGTCTAAGGAGACTACGTATCACCGTTACATTGACAGGCGCCATCTCAGTCATAGGTTATAGACTGTTGCGACACTATATATGAGTAGCCTAAATTCGCTGATAGCACTGCTTGATGGCCATACTAGACTCAATGAGGGCACCATGAAGCGTACCTGTACTCATGCTCAGTAATAGCAACTAGCATGTCTCTGCCCTATCTCCTGTGCGGGTATCATCGTCGTCCACTAAGTGAGGGAACCGAGCACCTGTGACCCCTAGGCGCTACTGATCTATGCTCTCCCAGCATCGTCCCTCTATTTTCCCGTATGATGTACCAGTACCATATCGAGCTAATTTTTCCCACTGCCTGCATTTCTGCACGAGTGGTTAGTGCCTCGCCACAAGCTGACCTCGATCGCGCTCGGCCTTTCGTTTGCAGTCTCATGACGTGTCGCACATTCCGCCATGTTTCTGGCGCCTGCTGTTCACCTGTGTGATGTGCCTGCTTCCAGGGGATGTGCTACACAGATGAGCAGGGTGTTGAAAATGAGCTCTGCAGCCCATGCCTGGTGGGTGAGCCTTGGGATGCCCTTCGCGAGCAGCTGGGGAGCAGTTTCGTATCCGGGAAGCGCAGGACCGTGCCGGTGGTGAAATATGGGAAGTGGCTGAGCAGCACGCTGATGGCTACAGTGTTCCGAATCCTGCTGAAGGTGAGCGCGAAACTGATTCTGTCACCCTGCCATGCCGCAAGTATTCAGATAACCAGTCCATCAGGATGCGAGTGCGGCAATTAGAACAGAGTAGAACATGTCTCGACGATTTGACTTTTTTTGAAAGAAAACGCTAGGAGGGGGGCAAAGCACCGCCATTTGAAATTTCTGCCTCCTGCGCGCTAATGTACATAACGTTGTGTGTGTCCACCGGCTCGTCTGGCTCTGTGCTGTTCAATATCCCAAACGGCTGCCTGCGAGGTATCTATATCCATGCAAACCCCTGTGCTGAGGCGGCCGGCTCGTGAATGGCGATGTGGCAGGAAATGCTGGGCTATGAGGACGTGCGCACTGTGACCACGGGTACGGGCTATGACATCGAGGAGGCAGCGTCGGAGCAATGCCAAGCCACGTCCTTTGAAACCTGGTTCATACCGGACGAATCCCGGCAGCAGCTTCTGGTCAGATCACCCCAGGGCCAGAAAGCGATGAGCGCGCCCGTGGGTATTCTGGGCACTCAGGGCTTGTACGTGCCGGACTACATGCCGCCCAGCGCCAGGCATTTCATGTCTCTCCCAACGCACATTGGCAGCGCCGCCGACCCGGCGGAACAGCTGTCGATGCTACGGCCTGATGGCAGTGTGGGGCCGCGGAACCTATCCGCGTACTTCCCAGGCGGCGATCCTTGGGGCTGCTCCGATGCGGAATGGACCGAGTCGACCTGCAACAGCGGCCGTTGGTACCCTCCAAACTGCGGCAGCACCTTTCCAAGCCCCAATTGCGCGGAGATGCTGATTGCTGAGCAGGAATGGTCTCGGGGTGCGCAGCCAACTCTAACGCCTGCTTGCCTGCCAAGCATCTTGCCACTCGCCTGAGCCGCCTGTGAGATGCCCCGTCCCTGCCTCTATCGTTCCGCACACAACCTGACACTCACATGTGATGCTCTCCAGCTACCTACACCCCCACGTAATGTCTCTCCCTCTCTCTCTGTCTAACACTCACAACCAAGCCTCCCCCCCCCCCGCCCCTCCCCCATCCCAACCAGCACCACCACCTCCTCCCTCCCCGGTCCTGACCGTTGCTCCCCTCTCTCTCTCTCTCTCTCTCTCTATATATATATGTATATATATATATATGTATATATACATAACAATCGCAAACAAGCCTCCCCCCCCCCCCCCCCCCCACCCACCCCAATCCCAACCAGCACCACCACCTCCTCCCTCCCCGATCCTGACCGTTGCTCCCCCCTATGTGGCCCTGCGCGAGCTTCCAGGTTTGTATGAGGCAGCCACCAACAACCTGGGCCTCAACCTGTCAGCTGTCTACACCAGCTACCAAGGTCAGATAGACCTCACGGAGCGGCTGTACAACGAGCGACAAGGGTTTCTTTTCCACTGGTGAGGCCCGGCTCGTTCTGCAGCAGAAGAGCGCCCGGGCTGGGTTTGGGGGGTTGGGGGGGGGGGGGGGGGGGGGGGGCGCTTACTGCCTTTCTGATCTGGAACTTGAAATTGGTTACCGTTTAGTCTGCTGCCCTCCGCCGCCCAGGCTGAGTTGATCTGAGAGCCTGCTTTCTCTACTTTCGCGGTGTGATACACATAGTCTGCTCACAGCCAAAGCTACCGGCCTGCCTCCTGTGTTGCCCAGCCCGTCCTCCTTCCTGTAGCCCGGGGGCTGCCCCCTCAATCCTTCAATACTGATTTGAGGTGTGTGTGGGTGCGGAAGGTGGGAGCCGGACCCCCTCCTGATCCGCTTCCCGTCCAGCCGAATGATGCTTCCGCGCTTCACCTCGGAGTGTGAGGAGGGCTACCACACCGACCCGCTTCTGTCGAAAATCGACTGCGAACACCAGACATTGCCCTTGCAGAAGCTCATCCACGCCAACCTCAAGGCCACGGACCCCGACCTGTTTCATCTTTGGGACGCCTTGCGCTTGGACAATGACGAGATACACGACCTCATGGCTCGCCACGCTGTAGCCGGCGGCGGCCATGCCACCATGCAAGGCGCCGCATGCAGTTGGCTCAAGTCAAGGGTGGACCATGTCAACTGGCACGACTGGCTGCAGATTCAGGACCGCTGCCCGCAGCCCCATCTGGAGTGGGACGATGCGATCGCGGACTGTGTCGAGATTGCAGCAGACGCTGAGCAGGAGGACCCGGCAGGAGCTAGCAAGGCCGGCGTGTCTGTGTGGCTTATTGCCACCTTCGTGCTGTCGTTCGTCCTTGCCTCAGTTCTCCTCGTGGGGCTGTACCTTCTACTGCGAAAGGTGGGCCGATCGCCCGCGCACATGGAAAATCCCTGACGCACTTGCTACGCGGCACGCTGCGCCGGCACTGACACCCCTCGCCGCCCACCTGCGATCCCCAGCGCCAAGCAACGGGGGATCCGGAGGAGCCGTCGACCGGGCACTGGTCCATGGTATCCCCTCCCAAGGAGGGCGAGATGATAACTCTGGTCATCACGGACATTCAGGGCAGCACCAGCCTGTGGGACGCGTACCCCAGGGAGGCGCGTTGCCTTCCCCGTCAGCCCAGCAGCGGGATGGACGTAGCGGCCGTCGCCCGCTGGCCTCACGTGTGCTGTATGCTGCAGATGGCGACCGGCATCGACCTGCATCACAAAATCCTGCGGGCGGCCCTGAAGGAGTGTCAAGGGTACGAAGTGGCGACCGAAGGCGACTCGTTCAAGTGCGCCTTCGGCACTCCTGGTGGGTGCATCCCGACACGCCACGTCCTCCCAGCCATAACAGCCCAAGTAGCAAATCGGGCGGCCCGCGTGTCGCTAGCTGCCAGGGAACTGAACAACCAATGCCGCTGTGCTTGGTGCGGTGCAGAGGACGCCATCTGCTGGTCTGTTCTCGTCCAGGTGGGCGGGCGAATTGTCGGCTGGCGTCGTGCTGATTGCCCATGCCTGCCACGGTTGCCTCTGACGGCGCGCGCATACCTCGCAGATGGATCTCATGGCGGCGCCATGGGGTGCAGAGCTG
This sequence comes from Tetraselmis striata, assembly GCA_006384855.1. Lineage (NCBI taxonomy): Eukaryota > Viridiplantae > Chlorophyta > Chlorodendrophyceae > Chlorodendrales > Chlorodendraceae > Tetraselmis > Tetraselmis striata. The sequence continues at coordinate 6,456 of VCJN01002859.1, forward strand.
GAGGACGGAGGGGAGACCTCGTTTTTCCAGCCAAGCAAATGGGCGGACAGCTCAAAGGTTCTGTCCGTCATCGGCTACCGGCTGTGGGACAAGGCATTGACAGAGGGTGAGGCGGGTGCGCGTTAGCCACGTCCGCGTACCTGGGCGCGCTCCCTCATAGGGAAGGCCGCAAGCAGTCTTTGCGCTGACCTGATGACCCCTGGCCTGCGGCGGTCCCGGCAGGTGAGGCGCTAGTGATGACGGACCAAGCAGGGAAACCGCGCAAGCTGCCATTCGACGTCGGCGCCGCCGCGCGCACTGCGTACAGCCGAGCAATGCTGGAGAAGGTAGGCGGCCGGGCTGCCCTGCTGATCGGCAGCGGCCTCTAGCCGTCGATTCGCAGGAAGGGGAAGCCGGGCGAAACAGCGCGAGGCTGCGATTGCGCTTACACCCCTCACCCTTCTACTGCCATCCGCAGTATCCTGCCAGCGCGGTGGCGCACACCAGCTCCAGCCTGACAGTGCCAGCCTTCCGCGGCCTGCGGGTGCGCATTGGCATGCACACCGGCATTGCCGACGTGGTCACAATCCATGAGAAGACCAAGAGGCCTGTGTACGGCGGGGATGTACGAGTCCCCGCCTCCCCGCCCCGGCTGCCGCTGGTTGGTATCATCACGCTTGCAGGCCGTATGTCCGGACGATCCGCTGACATATACACCCCGATGTGCGCGCCAGGTGGCCATCATCACCAAGGCCATCTCGGAGGTCCCTTGCGGTGGTCAAATCATCGCATCCGGGGAGACAATTGCCGCCATCAGCTCGATGCACGGCCTTCAGCAGCAGGTGCGGCGGCGCGCCGCTTTAGTGCGGCACCGCGTTGGTAACCTGCTGCCTACGCCGGTCCAGGTGTCCTGTTCCGACGTTGCAGGTGTCCTGTTCCGCCGGGAGGTTGAGGGCAGGATGGCGGGAAAACTCCCAAAACCCTAAAACATTAAAAACACTAAAGCCCTTCCATTGCGGCCGCACACACATAGCTGTATGCACAATGCTATAAAGCGTGGCATTATGCCATGCCATTTGGCCTAATGGGCCTATACTCCTAGAGGCCCTATCACCCTTGGTTTCGGAGCATTTGCTGCCGAGATCCCACTGTGTCCTACTGCATGAGGCCCAAGTAGTGGGCCTACAAACATGTATATCTACATGCTATAGAAGTTAGGCACTATGCTAGCCCATTTAGCCCATGGGCTTTCGCTGGCAACATGTTGCCTACGCCGTTGCAGGTGTCCTGTTCCGCTGGAAGGTTGACGGGAATGCAGTGCCTTTGCTGGCGCAACAGGTGTACCAACGCGTCAAGCGCTGGGTCTCCGTCATGGATCGGCACGACAACCGCGCTGCGCTCGCCATCGTGCACATGGGATCCCACATCGTGGATGGCATGCCGTGGTGCTTTGAAGACGGAGCGACCACGGCGGCAGGATCCTCGGTCGCGGACCCTGCTGAACGGGCCCCGTCGCAGGGGCGCCTGCCTTGCCTGCCCTCGATGCTGCTTCAACCAAGCCGCACCGAGCCGGATGATCGGCTCGAGGGCGTGCGCGCCGGCAGCGTACCACTCGCCCGGAGCAGGAGCGTGCCAGCGCAGGAGCTGGCTGCTGGCGGGGGCGACCAGGACCTCGGCCATGATGCCGAGATCGCCGAGCGTGGGATGAGAGTGTCCCTGGCAAGTGCCTCGGATGGGATTGGGCCGGCAGACCCGCTCGAGCTGTCAGACTACGAGGAGAAGCTGGCTCTTGCGGTGGAGCTGGTGGCTCTAGTCCCCCTGGCGCTCAAGGCCCGCCAGCGGTGTGCCCCCCCCCCCCCCCCCCCCCCGCCAAGCCATACCAGTCACTCACATGAGTCGACCATCCCGCCTGTATCGCCACCACGTATACAAGTACCTATATGTATATCAGATTCACGTCAGGCTTCCAAGTGCAGCTTTCACCTTTGTCATGTTATTCGCAAACATATTAGGGCCTCAGGATAGAAGACGCAATAAGGGTGACGCGTGACGCCGAGGATACTGCGATTTGATTGGCTGCGAGTTCTATGCCGTATTCCGTTTTAGCAGCGTGGAGAGGATAGAAGACGCTCGACTGTCACGCGTCATGTGTGACGCAGGCCGCAGGCGCCGCTATCCGGCGCGCTGTCACGACGATCGGCAAGCGCTGCATCCGACGGCGCCGATACCCGTAGCAGACGTTTCAAAATCCCCACTCACGCAACCCCGTACCAGCCGGCGACCCTGTCTGGGGGTGCTGCCGATCTGCCCGCCTGCCGATCTGCCGTCTAGGAGTGCGAAGTCCGATCGTCCTGACCGGTACCGACGGCGGTCGGCAGAGGAGGGCCGCGCGTCGGGTTCCGTCAGCGCTTATCTTCACCTCGTCCGCAACCACGGTGTAGCAGGCATATAGCAGCACCGACGTGGAAACCTCGAAAATCCACGGTGGTGATCCATGTGTGCCGCCATGGTGTCGAAAAATCGCTACCGAGGCGGCGGCGGTGGAGGCGGGGCTGATGGATTGGCACTAGAGAAATGCGGCGGCCGCCCGCCCGCGATCAGCAGCCTCGTCACCCGTCATCGTTTGGGGAAAATCCGAGAATATGTTGGCATTCTCAACACCAAGAGTATCCGTGACGTTTTGTGACACGTACCCGTCGGGGAAATGACGCTGAGATATTGGCCGATAATCGACGTGGCACTCTCATGGTAATAGTACAGTATTTACAGCGTCCCGCGCGTCATCGTCATTACCCAGGGGTCCTCTCGTTCTGGACGCTGAGGCCCTTATTGTTACAGGTTTTTTACGTTTTTACGCCCCTGGGGTTATTTACGCCGGGCGGGCGGGGCGGGGATTACGCCGGGAGGGGACTACGCCGGGCGGGGTGATTTACCGGTACCTGGATATTATCTACAACAGGTACCCTTACCTTTTTTTTCCCCCGCCCCCGGGACAGGACTGGCACCAGTGAAACCCTTGCAGCGTCTCTACGACGGCCGTTTAGGCAGCAATCCAGTTACGGAAAGCCCTGGGTAGGCGACGCTCCCTTATAGTCATTAAGCAAATTGCCGAAGCATTTCGCAAGACTAATTCAAGGCCAGTGACGGAATTTCCAACACTGTTGGATCACCGTCTAAAACACTGCCATCAAAATACCCGGCACTGACCACGAAAGGTACCCTTACCTGTCCTCGTACCGGTATACGAGTACTGGTAGCGCGTAAAATACAGCGCGGGAGAATGAATCATCTTTTTTCAGGCGGTGGTGGGGGGGTACCCGTACTCAGTATGCTGGCACATAGTAACAATCCTCCCGTCTGTATGCCATCTGTGATAATAAACTGATGATGAAATAATGAATATACCCCAATAATATACGGCAGTACAAGGGGAATTCGGAACTGTATACTACTCGTGCCAGTTTATTTACTTCGCCGGGCGATACTAGCAGTACTAAAAAATAAACTAGTGGTACTCGGTACTGCGCGGTACTGCGCGGTACTCCGCGGCGGGAAGGATTACTCGCCGGCGGTACCTGGCGGTACTGCTTGCATTGGTGTGAATTACAAAAAGGGCAGTTCCGCATAATTAGAAAATCAACACAGCAAAGCGCCTGAAAGCGGCCGCCCGCATCCCGCCTAAGGCGGTACTGCCACTTAATCCTTATCACGATCAAAAATTCCGCCCCGGTCGTCGCGGCCGTCAGGCACATCACCGGAAGACGACACACTAGCCCAAATATCTTGGATTGTCGCCAAATAATAGCATGGAAGTTCGCCCCGGGTCATCGGCCCGACTCCGGAGCCACCCCAGCACTTTACAACCCTTTACGCCAACTGCAGTCGTAGGTCTGGCATAGCCCTTTCACCGTTGCCTACTTGCTGCATTCGAACTCCGGAGGGCTATTGCATGAACGAGGTAAACCCGGGACATATATATATATAATCAAATATATATGTAATATTTATAGATATATATTATATATATAATCGTACGTCTTTTGGTGCATCAGCCCACATTCTTGCATCTCTATCTAATCTTAAACAATGCACCTATATCCTTCCTGAATACGTGGGCAATACTCAAACAGTGTACTTAATGCTATCCGAATAGATCGATTCGCCATACGACCAAGACGTATCTATTATTTCCAAACAATTCAAACTATCACCACACTTTCTCCTCTACTCTAATTCTAATTCTAATTGCCCAACTGCCATCCTAAACGACTGCGTACTCTGGTATACACCGCTATAGCATCAAATAAAATGCGGACTACCCATAACATAGACCCTGTTGTTAACATATACCGTATGTTCTTGTGCCAGTATCACATCGCGCCTGTAACAGGATGAGAAGTAGTTAATGTACAACGTATGTCATTGCCAATGCAGGTGCTTTCCGAATCTAAACACTCTTGAGATGGTGGCCCCTGGCTTCTACGACGCGCCCTCGCCCAAGCGCGTGACCATCCTGTTCACCTTTATAGAGCGCTGGCGGCACCTGCTGAACTGGAGCGAGCGCAACCCGGTGCGCAAGATTGTGCTGGCGGACACCAAGAACCTCTTCAACCTCTACGTGCGCCCCGCGCCCGCACCCTCCCTAGCCTGCCCTCTACCCCCACGCGCTCCCTCAGGTTGCCCATTTGCAACCGCATCGAGTCCAGATTGGCATTAGACCATGTGGCCTAGTGCAGGACGTCAATGTCGGCGCGCGCAAGGGCTCACACTACACTCAAAGAGGTTCGCTTTATAGGATGATAGCTATGTCGACCTTCAATCGGGGAGGGGGGTGTCAAATATGGAGGGGAGGGCAGAGCACCAGTTGCCTCCGCAACTGCGACGTACGCGGAGTAAATCCCACATCAATTCTCACGTGCACCATCCGATGGATAGCATTGATTTTCCCTGTCCTATAATGCTTCGCCTCCGCATGGTTTGGCTGCGGTCGGCAGTGGCGGACGTCCTCGAGTGGCGATGTTGTCTCATGTGAGTTTTTGGGCTTGTGCTGCGATCCTGCAGGGTGGGTGGGTGGGTGGGCAAAAAACACACTGGAGAGAAAGATGCTGTGGCGTAGCGTGCCGTGGTAGCATCACTCAGATGGAAGCAACAGTACCGCTGCAGCATGCGCTCCCAGCGCGCCGCAGGGCTCGCGTATCTAATGAAGCCCTGTGGCGGTGCCTTGGTGCGCTGCAGGTGCGCGCAGCCCTGCATGCGCATGGAGGCTACGAGGTGGAGGGCGAGGACGGCTGCTTTGTGTGCGCCTTCGGTACGCCCGAGGAGGCGGTCGAGTTTTCTGTCGTCCTGCAGCGCGGCCTGGCGCAAGCCGCGTGGAAGCCCGAGCTGCTGCGCTCCAAGCACTGCAAGCCCATCGCCAGCCAGGAGGGCGCCGTGGTGCTGGCCGGGCCGCGCGTGAAGATCGGCATGTGCACCGCGGACGCGGAGCACGCGCAGCCGTCGCCGCGCACCGGGAAGATGGAGTACTTTGGGCCGATAATGAACCACGCGGCCCGCGTGGCGTCCACCGCCTACGGCGGGCAGGTGCTGCTCCATGAGGCGACCTGGGAGGCGCTGGACCACGACATGCTGCGCAGCGACATCGTGCTGACCGCCTGCGGGAGGCACCGCCTGAAGGGCATGGCAAAGTCCATCAGGATCACGCAGGTGCGCCCCCCCGCAGCCCCCCCCCCCCCCCCCCCCCCCCCCGCTTCTCTTCCCGTGGTATATGATATACCGGCGTCGCTATACTTTGCATATAAATGCGAATGTCTTTTGTGCATTTTTCGTGTTTCTTCCAACACCTTCACATCCCCTCTTGCCTCCTGGCCCTACTGCTGACTCGGGTGGTCCGCCGGCCCGGCAGGCATCCAGCCCCGACTGCAAGCAGAGCTTCCCGCGCCTGGGCACCTCGGGCGACGAGGACCTGCAGCCCATGCTCGAGTACCTGACCCTTAAAGGGCACAAGCGGCAGAGGGCGCGGCAGAAGCTGGGTCTCGTAAAGCGGGGGGGCATGTTGTCCTCCCCAACCAGCAAGCACTCGATGGACGCCAGTTCCAGTGAGGAGAGGAGGAAATGGTCCATGGTAGCTTCCCCTCCCCCCCACCCCTTCCCTCCCCTCCAACAAGAATAACAGACGAGGTGTCGATATGTTGCGTACCTCGTGATCTTGCAACCCGTGCAACGTCAAGTGGCGTGTGTTGATGCGAGACGCACTCGCAGCACCAGCGTTCGGGGCAGGAGGGCGGCGGCGAGTCGCTCAGCTTTGCTCCCGCTGTGCCCCCACAGGATAATAAGAGCCGAGGAAGCCCGGGAGGAAGTGGTAGCCTGGGAGGCCGTAGTCCTGAGCGCTTGAGCACTGGCGCTGTCCCTGCCGAGACGGACCTCTGCTATGCCACAAACACAACGCTCCCCGTTTCGGACCTCTCGGACGGCAGCAGCAGCGAACCGACCGCCCATTACACCAATGCAGCGGAACGTACCGCGGAGCTTCCGGCGTGGTTGAGGCTGGTGAGAGACGGAGGTGCGCGACTGCAATCGCACGGCCCGCTGTTTCCCGCATTGGCCGGCCACTCACCCACTGCTCGTCGGAATGGTTGGCCTTAAGCCCCACTTGCCCGAATTTCGAATTGCGAATCGAACTGCTGAATTGCGGCTGGGGTCGTCTTCCCAGATGCAGGCCCCAACAATCTGGTGTAGTGTGGCCAAGAAGCACGTGCTGGACGTAGTCGGCCCGCACCACGCGCTCTACCTCTCCAAGCTCTGCGCCCGCGACGCCGGACTCAGCGCCTAAAACGTTCAGGGTTTGAGGTTTGGGGTGTCCGACCCTAAAATATGAACCCTGAAACCACAGCCCGCCGCAAGCGCAAGGCCCCGAGAGGATCACCGCACCAGCACGAGCATATAGCGACAGAACCCCCTATTAAGCCCGCGGGCTAGAGGGCCGGGCGGAGGGTGCGGGGGAGGGGGGAGGCGACCACTCTGTCTTAGGCTTAGGGACTTTTTACCCTCCAAAGGACGACGTGCAACAGGCCTAGCTGACTCTGTGCGGGTTCAGTGTTGTAGTCGGGCCATGAGATAGCTAGCCTGCGGCAAGCCCGCGATTCTCAAGTTATAACAAATTCAAATTTCAAATATCGGCCTCGGCCTCCGCCTGCGGAGAGCACGTGTGCCACCCTTAGCGCCGGTCTCAGCCACTCGGTCGATAAACATCAACAGCGACAGTTGCTGTAGCTGGACTTGTTGGCCGTGGGAGGACAGCAGCTCGACGGAAATAGGGCGGTGCACTTTGACTTGCAACGAGATGTAATTCCATCACAGCGGGCAGGTTTGTAGTCGATAATGTGCAGCACTGCCCATAGCACAAGCTCACGCCGCCAATCACAAAACTACGAGTTGTTACACGACAACAAAAGTAGCGCAGCTGGGCAGCACGCTGCTGCGGATAATCATGCCATATCATATATATGTTGGTATAGAAATATCGGTCGCGGGCACCAGCAGCATCTTGTGCACTGCCAGTAGCACTTTCGATTCATCTATCACACGTGGGATGGTTTTTGCCGGTCCTCGGGTCCTGAAACTATAATCATTACAATGTTTTTAAAACAGCCGCTACCTAGGTGTGGTTCCCGTAGTTCCACCATCCCACCACTGGGCTCACCCATTGTTTGGAATTGGGGAGCGCGGAGTAGGGGGGAGAGTGCGGCGACGCCGATCTCCGTGGATGGCTTGCCTGGCGCGTCGGCTTGGCCCAGGAGATCCGCCGACTACTCGCAGGCAGTGCAGTGTGCGCCTACACGGCGCTCTCCTCGGGGGTCACCGACGACGCCCACTCCCGCAGCGACGCCACGTCCGTGATCTGCCCCAGCTGCTCCGCCAGCTGGCTGTTGGCGCTCAGTGTGGCTCGTATCGTCCGCGCCGTCAGCCGGGAGGACACCTGCCGACGTGTGGGGAGGTCGGTCAGCATGGTGGGCTACGAGTGCCGACGCACCCAGAAGAGCCCCTATATGTATACTGTAAGCAGCAAGTTGGGCTTAGCTTGAGTAATGCAAGTGCAGCAGGCATTGAGCTTCTAAGTGGCAGCGCGGCTCGATCTTTCAAATAGTTAATACTACAAGTTTCCGTGATATATATATTCTTACATGAGCCAGCGCAGCAGAAGGCGATATCGGAAATCACCAAAATAAAAGGCAATCAGAAAGGTCCTCTACAGCGACTGCGGGGTGGAAGCAGTAACATGAGAAGACGCAGAGTGGGCACGAGCACTATCAAACAGATTGGCTTCACTGATGTCACACGACCTCCGAAGTTCTCCGAAATTATTCCGTAGACTGTCCTTACGATATTCGGAATATCGATAGCGACAGAATGTTCGTACTCGCACGTACGGGTACTAACACGCTGTAGTAATACCGGTGCTTCAATTCACAGTATTCTACGCGCGAGTATGATGAATCCCTTGTCCGCTCGGTTGAGCGGTCTCGTGCGCGAGAGGTCCAGGTATCGAATCCTGGTCAATGTATTTCGGCAATATCGACCGGGCCCGAGTCCTGGGTTGACCAGGTTGATGCGTGAGCCCTTCGGGGTTCGAATGAGGCAGTGGTCTACGGGCTATGCCAGACCTACGACTGCAGTTGGCGCAAGCGGTCAAGTGCTGGGGCGGCTTCGGCCGATGCCCCCGGGGCGAACCTTGCTTTATTCTTACTAGCAGTACGCTCTATATTACGTACTGCTTAATACTCGTCCGTAGATACCCCCCGGCGGGAAGTACGAGTTACCGGAGACCATTACTCAATATATAATCGTACAGACTGTTTAAACAAAAAGATTAAATCCTTACAGGTCAAACAATATAAATCAGAACATTCGCTGTAGGTCCGCGGTACTTTCCTCAATGTAACCTCTGATCAGCAAGTTGAAACCCTACTACAGCCGCACGACTGTAAGGTTTGGGGTCGCAGGGGAAGAACAACCTGGTGTAGCGATTTATGACTAGAAGTTTAGAACACTTTTGGGCTTTTAGCATTGGGAGGGCATCGAGGGGGTGCCGGCGTGTGTTCAGGGTTCGGGTAGGGCAGCACACCTTCTGCGCCAGGGTGGCCGGGATGCGCAGCGCCTCGCCGCGCTGCGCTGACGGCAGCTGCCCCACCTCCTCCGCCAGCCAGCGCAGCAGCGCCGCCGCCTCGGCGACCGACGCGGCGCGCCCGGCGCGCGACTCCGGGATGCCGCTCGCCTCGTGCCCCGCCAGCTTCTGCAGCCGCGCACCCACAGGACAGCCGGCACGTCTCAGCTCATCAGGCTAAATTACATCACGGTGAGGCCTGTACCATACACACACTTTGGGTACGCGCATAATCATTAGTGTTGACCCCCCCTTCCACTACTTCCCCACTCGCGAGAGGGTAAACACTACTGTACATTAGTACGGAAAGAAAGGTATACACTACAAAATCTTGACGCAACATGGCGTGATGGACAATTCGTCATTTCTAGTGGTCGAAAAGGCATCTCAATTGCACGGCACGTTCCTTGTCGCAGTGATGGTACACCGTGCCTCAAACCCGATACACACGCCACAAAGGTATTATGTATGGATTGTTAAGCTCCTGTGTGTGAAACATTGGAACCCGTGGGTTATAAGATACGCCTATACCAGGGTTGCGCTGAAGTAGATGTAGGTCAGGCACTGCAGGCACTTCAGGCTAAACTGAAATCACTGCTGTCCCGATATTGGGGCGATCGGCCGCACGAAGCGCCCGCGGGATGCATATGTAGGCGGACCCCCACCGCAGGCATCCTTTCATCACTCCGCCTAATTGCGCCTCATCCTACGCAACTCACTCCAGTGTGCATGTGCCCTCCCCCCTTCCCATTTAAGGGTATCATGCCCCGTGTGCGCAGCGACGACATGCTGTTGCAACAATTTATCAGCCATCAAGTGATACAAGACATCGGTAGCCAATAGCAGACGCGGGAGGGCGAGGGGTGCTTCGAAATCAGATGTAATTGTGTTCTATGTTCATGTTCCATGGTTCCATATTGTTGACATTCTGCCTAGACACCACTTGCCATGCCATTAATGTACAAGTTGAGCTGCAGTAGGCTTCAGCCCAGGCAACTTCAGGCTGCAGTTTGACCCCTGAATTCAGTTCAGTCGCCTTGCCTGAGCTGAATTCAGGCTGAAGTTCAGCAGGACTGAAGTCCCTGGATTCAGTGCAGCCTGAACTGAAGTCTGAGAATCTGAATTCGGCGCAGCCCTGGTCTATACTGCGGTCTTGTGGGGAGAGGAAGAGAGAGGGAGAGAAGTTGGGGGGGGGGGGGGGGGGGGGGAGGGCAGAGCTACGGGTAATAGAGGAAGCTGTCATGAACGCAGAGCTACGAGTAAGAGAGGTCCGTGAAACATATACAGAGGCATCTAAGATCAGCCGTTTGGATAGCCAGCTCGAGGGGCGCGTCCCGTGCAGGGGGATCAGGGGGGGGGGCACCTGGAGCTGGGCCGACAGGCGCGTGAGGCCCTCTATCTGCTCGCGGTCGCCCGCCTCCGCCAGATTGGGCAGCGCCACCACGGCCTCCACCAGCGAGCTGCCTGCGCGCGCAACACCATCATCCTCAGAGTGCTGCCGGTAAGTTGCAAGGTGAATATCAGTGCCAGACGCCCCTCGCGACACAAAGGCACAGGGAGAGTTGGGACAAGAACTTTATCAAAAGTTTATTGTCAGTCAAAGTCGACATAAGTTGTATTAGTAAACTGTACACTGTGCAGGTGGTGCTGTAGTCACATCTTATGCGGCCCGCTGCTGCCGACACGCAAGCAGCCGTACACTTTGCCAATAAGGGCTACACCTATCCATCAACTTCAGCTTGGCTGTAGGTCTGCTTATGCCCTGTCTAGGGCTGCGACTAAGGCATGAAACCCTAGACTACCAGGTGCCGTATATAGGGTTGAAAACAGGGTATTAAACCCTATTTTCCCAGGTAGGCTATCGGCTGTCCCGGTCCTCGTGCACCGGCAGATATGGCAGATGCCACGGCAGTAACGTCACTACCGCTTCACTGTCCGTACCGGGCGGTGCCACTCATATAGTGGCAGAGCATACCAGCAATGGACTGGGCAACACCCAACATTTAGAAGGCCGAAACAGAGTTTGAACTGTGGTTCATGGCAAGATCGGCCAATGCAACTCCATATTACGATTGATTTGGCTCTTTGATCTCAGAAATCCTAATATTTAGGGTGACATCACCGACAATCACGACGGCAGGGTCTGAAGCCCCTCACCTGGGTAGTCGCGGAACACGCCGGCGCGCACGTCCTTCTCGCGCCCCGCCACGCCCAGCAGCGTGAGCACCGTGCTCTTGGCAGCCTTCACCGACTCGTCCAGCTGGATGCGCACCGCCGCGTCCAGCCCGCGCGCGATCTCCTCTGCGCTCGTGACCCGACGCGCAGGAAAGCGCGATTAGGGTTTCACACAATGGCTCACTGCTGCGTCCGGCAGGTCGCCGGGGTTGGTGCACAGGTAGATTGGGAGGAGCTGGCCTTAATTGAAATCAGGCTGATTATGGATGGAGAACATTCATGCCGGTTTGGGCGGTATATTCAGCAACAGTCATGATGGGCACCCTCTGGATGAGGGGTCCACACTGGCCTGGTGGCCGTTCATGCGGGAGGAGCCTACTTTGGGTGGGTGGTGGGGGGGGAAGGGGGCAACCTAGCACGATGTTGCGGATAAAGTCGCCGTCCTCGCTGAGGACGAGCTGGATGGCGCCGTTGGTGAGCGGGCCACCGGCGGAGGACGAGGCGCCGCCTGCCATGGCAACGCACACATACACCCAGCCTTCGGTTCGGCTGCCGGCACTGGATTCAGGTGAGGGAAGCAGTGCCGGCCACAATGATACGATCAGACGCATATTGTTGAGAAAGACGGTCTGGCCTTCGCTTCTGTGCCCGCATCGATCTTGCAGCCCCGATCTCTGTGCCCGCATACCTTTTAATATTTTGTACTATGAGCCTTTAATTGGGCTCACTAGCAACCTTAAAGGAAAGTCGCTAAAGTTACAATAAGGTTTCGTCTAAATTCGACCTCTTAACTAGGCAGGGCAGGCTCTCTATTCGTCGCCGTGTTCGTTTAACTACCGCGTTGGCACCCTTACCCGTACCGGTACTGCAGGCACTACTTGTCACCTCGACACGGCACCTCCCTGTCTGCGTGGCTCTGTGGCTCTGTAAGTGGCTCTCTTAGCCTCTTTTGTCAGCAGATCTGTAGTACATTATTCGCACAATAACCCCATGTAGTGAGATCGTGATGTACGGGCACTCGGTGGAGCACTCTGGAATACACAGGGTACGGTACCCTGCAATAGCCCAATCGTAGAAATAATGTTGTGTTACACGAGTCCCTGAAGTCCCCCGTACGAGTACGAGGTGCTACGAGTACGACGTGCTGCTACGACGGGTACGACGTGCTCGTGTCCTACCATCTGATTGGGTTCGCCGGCCGAAAAATAACGATAGCGACTAGCGACTAGTAGTCGCTAAACCGCGAGCCCACAGCGTGGGCACGGGTGTTTCACAAAATAAGTACAAATCGTCCATTACTGTATTTAAAACTGCTTCGCGTGGCCCCATGGCCTGCCGCACCTGCCGGACTGGCGGCGTCTCCGGCGCAGAGGGGGAAGGGCGCGGAGGCCTGCCCCTGTGGCCGCCCCTCGCTGCCCGCCGGGCCGCCCTCTGCGACGCAAGAGCGGCATCGTCAGGGGCGTCAGGGCCTGGGCTATGAGCCACGGCGGCATATCCCACGGAAGCTCGCGAGCTCGAGCGAATTCAGCCCATGAAATATAAACTGATGGCGAAGATCATAAAATTTTCCCGGTACTCCACCAGGATTTCATGTCGGTAACATACCGCCGGACGATTTTTATGATAATGAAGGGCGAAGTGAATTCTTGACTCGCTGTAACCACGCTCTTTGGGTTCTCGGTGGATTATCATTTTTGTCCCCCCGATCGACGAGATAAAATCATTCATTTATCTGGAAATATATCAGATTAAACCACAAATACCACAAGGATTTTCCGACTCGATGCTGCAAAACAGTTCATTTTGTTACACCCGCGAACCCAATTGCATGGGACGCAGGGTGTGCTTGGCCATCCTTCTAGCTCGGAAAGCTTGTACGGAGGCACAGGCACTGCCGCGGATGTAGATCAGAATCATGCCATTGTACAAAAGACATATGACTCAATTTCTTATGGATTTGAGTCCAGCGCAGGCTGGGGGATTGGATCATAGATAGGCCGTTCACGGACAGTCCCTGCCGCAGAACGATCCGCAGAACGAGCCCAGAGCCGTGTTGGCAGGGGCGGCAAGCGAGGGCGGGGGGACGGGCAGATGAGAGTTTGATATTTGGGCAGGGGTGCGTGCCTGCCAGCACAGCCGGCTTGTGGCCGGGTGGCGGCGGCCGCGCAGCGATGAGGGAGTCGCGCGCGGGCGACTTGGCGGCCTGCTCTAGCAGCGACTCCAGCCGGGAGAACTGAAACTTGCCGTTGCGGTACAGCAGCGCCTCCAGCGTCTCGCGCAGCACGGGGTCGCGGTCCGTCAGCAGGCGGCGCGCCACCCAGGGGTAGGCGGAGCCCAGCACCTGCGCGCCGCCAGGCACCGGTTAGCCGCCCGAGACAGGTCTGAAACATTTGGTGAGTCAGGTCCTCATGCCTAACCGATGAATAGTAATATACATGCAGGTCCTTGATTGTTATGAAACTGACCAGTCTATTAGGATGCATGTTTGGAGAACAGAACAGAACTAGAATAGAAAATGGGTTGACAGTGTGGATTATTTTGCAAGACATCTGACATACATCTTAGTCGTATTGCGAATTGGTTTCGGAACCATAGCTCTAAGGACATGTCTTATTGTGTATTGCCCCTTTTTCAGGAAAATTTTACGTGCATTGATATCATCTTACCCATACCAACTGATACAAGTGCCCCAATGTGAAAATAACGGTGGGTCCTAGGTCTTCAGACAGGGTTTCAGATAGGAGCTGGGGGCCAGGGGGGGGAGGGCACCTTGTAGTTGGGGTCCGTGGACAGCGCGATGCCCTCCAGCACCGAGAGGCTGCGCACCAGCAGTGTGTAGTACGGCGGGATGCGGAACTTGTACTGGTACATGGTGCGCCCCAGCTTCCCGCTGAGCTGGACAAACGACAGGTTGGCCACCCCGTTCTTCAGCGCCTCCTGGAACATACCTGCCGGGCGCGCGGCGCGCGCAGCGCAGGCGAGCCGGGGGACTCAGTGGGAGAAGAGCCTGACCGCAGGACTGGAATTCCGTGCAAAGAGGCTGGCGGTCACATTTACTGGTGCCATACCCTAGGAAAGCATCCAATCCAAGGCAACAAGGAGAAAAAGACGACAAGCATTTTTGTCAGAGTCGTATGGGAAGTGACGAAGTAATAACAATGGAAACAACCACCGATACCAAGAAATAAACATGGACATTTTACAGTATTATGCGGCACACTAGCGACCCTATTAGGCTGGCAATTAGAAATGGAATGGGATAGAATAGAAATAGAATGGAATACAATAGGAGATGGGTTCATAACTTGGAATATTTTGAAACAAAACTGATAGATGAAGCTCGGTTGTATTGCGAATGGATTTTCGAGAGCATGAAGGACATTATGTTGAGTTGGCATTGCCCAGTTGTTCAGGAAAACTAAACGCCCACTGTTGACATTACATAGCAATACCGCCAGGAGTGCGGACCGGTGCACGACGATAGCGTCACTCATCCTGGCAGCATTACGCGTTAATCTGTCACACTTACGGTACTCATTTTAACGGTGTAAGTGACCGCGTACTTAATGCTTATGTGAACTGATACGAATTAACTAGCGTGTTTGGGAAGGACTTTGCAGACATGAAGGACTAAGTAATCCTTTCTATCGCGCCGAGCAGTTTATTACGATGGAACTTCAGCAATAATATAAGAGAGTGTAAAATAATACCAGAATAGAACAGGAATAGGAAAACAAACGGTAAAAGGGTGGCAAAACGCGGCCAGGCGCCGGCGGTGAAAATGTCGCCACCTACGCACTAGTTAATGACATTGAGGCGAGTCTCCTGCGTGGCGGCAAGGGCGTTGGTGAGGGCTGGGGGGTCGCCCACCCGTCAGCGCGGGTACGATCTCGTCTCGCTTGCTGTCCGGCGGCAGCAGCCCCAGCATGACAAAGTCGTCCGCCAGCGCGATGTACTCGCGGTTGACGAGGTGCAGCGTGGCGCGGATGAGGCCGCGCCGGATGGGGAGCCCGATGTTGCCCATCATGCCAAAGTCCAGGTACGCCAGCCGGCCATCCTTCATGCGCAGCAGGTTGCCTGCCCAGGGGGGGGGGGGGGGGGGCACCGGACAGGGCGGCGGTGAGCAGGGGAGGGGGCAAAGATGGGGAGGAGGCTGCTGGAGGTGCAGGGAGGCACCTGGGTGCGGGTCCGCGTGGTAGAAGCCCTCCTCGAGCATCTGCTCCAGGCTGCAGCGCACGCCCACCTGCGACACCGGCAAGCGAGGCCACCGGTGAGGGGCAGCTCGTCAGCTATTCTAGGTGCCATGCAGGGGTGTGTGCTCAAACCGCGATTGTAACCAAACCGCAACAACAGAGTTTCACGCACTCAATCAGCCGTACACCACATTAGCGAAATCCAAATGGGGAGGCATTGCTCCCCATGAAACCCTCAGACGAAGCCACCTACATCCCTGACGAAGGAACCTACCGTCATTCACCCCTTGGCCCTCCGCTGCAGCCCACCCGCTCGGCAAGGAGGCAACCGACCCTGCTCATGGCCCAAGCCCATCCACCCCAGGAGCGGAAGCACTGCCTGTGCAGGATTGAGCCCTAGTTATGTTGGAGCTCAACCCGCGCTGCCTCAGGGCACCAGCCCTGGAAAGCCTGGGGTACGCCCCATGCCTTGGCACGGACCAAACCCTAAACCTGAAACCCTAAAACCCTATACCTAAAACACTAGATCTCGCTAAGCACTTAACCCTGCTGCCACCTAAGTGAGGCACTAAACCTAGCTCGGGCCTGCAGGCACAGCGTCACACGCCTCAGTGGGAGCGCCCAAACCCTTAATATACCCTAACTTCGGCTTAGCCCTGATTAGGGCCAAGCTGAGATTAGGGTAAGCCCTGCGCCAGCCCCAGATCCCTGCACCCACCCGCCTAGCAGGCGTGCGCCAACCCTGATGAAGCCCTAGACTGGGTCCAACAGCGAGTGCAGTGCGGCACGAGGAGAAGCCCGGGGAGGGGAGAGGGGGGGGGGGGGGGGGGGGGGGCACCTCCACGAGCCGGAGGTTGTCTGCGGCGGCGGTGGCGTCGGCTGGGGTGGGGCCGTAGCCCGACGAGGCGGAGCGCAGCTTGGTGCCGTCCAGCCACTCCATGACGAGCACGCGCGGCGTGGTGACGCTCTCGTGCATGATGGGCACGTACACCTCGGGGATGTGGCCAAACAGGCGGCGGAAGCGGCGGCCGTTGGCGGCCTCCGTGGTGTAGTCCAGCTCGCGGTACAGGCTGGCGCCCCACTCGTCCAGCAGCTGCGGCAGGTCCGTGTTGGCCTTGAAGTAGCGGCGCAGCGAGCCCGCCAGCCGGCGCAAGATGAAGAGGTCCAGCGAGATGCTCTCGTACACGCCTGGCCGCTGCACCTTCACCGCCACCACCTCCCCCGTGCTCTGCGCCGCCGCAGAGGCCATGTCCAAGCAACGGGTCAGCCCCCCTCCCCCTCCCCCCCCCCCCCCCCCTCTTCTGTCTTCCTCCCGGCCACCACGACTCACAGCCAGTGCACCATAGGCAAGCGCACATGCCGCATCCCCCATGCGCTCGAACCACCTGGGGGCATTGCTATTCAGAGAGCCCAACCTTCAACGTGAAGGCGCACGGAAATGCGGAAACGCGGAAAAGCGGCCGGGAGTTCCCCGGCGGTTAGGGGGCGGGGGAGGCGGGGGGGCACCTTGAGCGTCCCCTTGTACACCTGCCCCAGGCTGGCAGCCGCCAGCGGCTCGGGAGACAGGCTGTCAAAGATGTCGCTGGCGGGGCGGCCGTACTCCTCCGCCATCAACGCCAGCGCGTCCTCCGTGGGGAAGCTCGGGATCTCGTCGTGCAGCTTCTCCAGCTCCCTGGCAATGCCGCCCGCCGCCCATGGCGTCAGCATGCCCTGCCTGCCCAGCTCCATGCCGCGCGGGCGCTGGGATGTCTGGAGCACGTTCTCCCATTAACACCCTTTTAAAGCACTCCCATATAGTAAAACAATATATATACATATACATGTATATGCATACATATAGATATATGTAACAATATACATAATATATACATATATATATATACATATATGGGTATATGCATAAATCAGATTCTTAATGTTCAGGTTAGATATTAGCCGCCCCCTTTTTGGGATGGTGTTTGGGTGGTGGGGGGGGGGGGGGGGGGGGAGAAGGGGGGGGGCGGGGGGCATCGCTCACTTGAGGTAGCTGGGCGGCAGCAGGTCGGGGCGCGACGCAATCGCCTGGCCGATCTTCACAAACGCGGGGCCCAGGCCAGTGAGCACCTCCCGGAGCCGCGCCGCAGAGGCGCTGTTGATGGGCGGCAGCTCGTTGTCGCGCACGCTTGCAATGTCGCGGCGGCTCTCCAGCCAGGCCGCCACCCACCAGCGCCCAAACACGCGGCCTGCACCGCCACCACCACAAAGACAGCGCGTCAACCCCCCACCCCCTAAATTACGCACTCGCACATTGGCCTGACCCCACAGTGGCAAGCGCAGCCCCCTCAGTACCGGCAGCATGGCCAGCGGCGCACCTATCTCCACCAGGCGGTTGCCCACCGTCGCGGGCCGCGTGGACCAGTACGCCGCGTTCTCCTTTGGATCGTAGTCCGGGCCCACATACCCCTGCGCCAGACAGACGGGGTCCGGCAGCGTTAGGTGACAGTTTTGTGGGGGGGGGGGGGGGGGGGGGGGGATAGATGTTTCTATGTCTTATTATAATTTTGCCAACTTCGGCCGGTAAAGTACCTGGTAACCGCCCTGCTCAGACTCGGAAGCCGCTGATGCTGCCACGTGGCGCTTGGCGGAGTGGCGAAGGGAGGGTGAGGAGGTGGCGGGATGGGACGGGCAGGAGAAGGGGGTTGCGGCTGGGGCGGCCCAGCCCGGAATGAGCGGCGGGGTGTTCGGCTGTCGGGGCCCACGGCGCGCGTCGTTATTATTCGGGCTGCCGAAAAGCCGCGCCGCTGCCGCCGGTGGCCGGCGGGCGGGCCGGCACGGGCGCGGCCGGAGCACCGGTGGGAGCTGCTGCGCCGCACGGATGGCGAGGACTCGCCCCGTAGCGTTGGCGCTGGCGGACGCGGACGCGGTTGCGTATTGGCAGGCGTGCTGACCCATCATAGCACTCGCCCCCCTCTCGTTTTGGTTGCTGCCTGTCGGCCCTGGGCGCCCCCCTCCCTGCGACCTGCGCACTAACGGCAAGTCGAGCAGGAGATCGTCGCGTCCTGAGAAAGCACGTGAGAGAGATGGAGGTCGCTGTGGTGCCGATGCGGTAGCGGATTGTCGTTAGCGGTGGAGCACACTGATTGGCATGCGTGGGCTGCGAGTGCTGCGTGTCGGACGACTACAGGTACTCATCCCGTAGCGCAGCGGTGCAGCAGCGGGCGCCGTGGATGCGCCCGGTCGGCTCGCCGTCGTCATCGCCATCGGCAACGACTACGCTGGCCGATCAGCAACTACTACTACAACAGCTACAGCTATACAGAATACAGCAACAGCTACTACACGTGTACAGTACCACCTTAAAGTACCAGTACCCGTACCACGATTTCAAGTTGAGTCTAGTTTTGCCAAACAGGTCGCGCACGCTGTTTATTTTACACAAAGAGCCGAATTTGGCAGAACAAGTTATTATTCACTGATGCGTGGGCTCGTGCCCATTCTGCGTTTTCTCATGTTGCTGCTTCCACCTCGCAGTCGCTGTAGAGGACCTTTCTGATTGTCCTTTTTTTTCGTGATTTCCTGATATCGCCTTCTTCTGCTAGCTCATGTATATTATTATTATATATATTATTCAGTGAAAGCGTGCAGGCAAAACGGAGTCTGGGCGGAGGGCGCTATGTGCAGTAACACGGCGAACCTGGAAGATGGCGGGCTCAGCTGTTGCGGCTGGTTTTTATGTCTAGTCGCTACTCGTGATTCACACGAAGGGGCGCAGCGACGGGTGAACTAGTAACATGTACCACTTAGCAGCACATGTAGCCGGAAAAGCGGTTAACAAAGGAGGAATTAGCAAAGGAGGTTTAAACCCCATGAACTAGTTTACATCATTTTTAAGTTGAGTCGACTGGTTTTGCCAAGGAAGAGCCACGAACGAAGAGAGCGGCAAATTGACGAAGCAGGGGTAGCGTCAGGTCACGTAGGGGGCACCGGACGGGCCATTGCTGCGGAGTCTTGTTGAACTTGGAATAAGCGACGAAGGGGCGCGATGTGGTCAAAGAAGAACCATTCGCCAAGTAAAGGGAGGCGGACGTTGGGGTTGATATGTACGCAGTCCAGGACGACGTCGGAGCTGGCTGCCCATCGACCCGCCTTGGTGGCGGATATATCTCGGACAGCGGGACTCCGATGGAGTTTGCAACAGTGCAACCTTGCGGAGATTGTGGGAGGTCCAAGAAGTGCCGACAAGGGGGCAACACCGATGAGGCTAATGGCCGGCATAGAGAGCAAGTTCGACATTGTAGCGGCAGTCCACGACTTGGAGCGCTCGCTAGAGATGACCGCCCAAAAGTTAGTCGCGGCCAAGGCAGCAGGGAGCAGGGGGCGACTAGCTAGACGTTGTCGATAAAGTGTTACAAGAGACGGGCGACGCGGGGATGCTCCGTCGTGTGGATGAGCCGGTGTCGGTACACTTGCAGGGTATAATGTTGTACGAGTCAACGGGCACGTCCCGCACTCGGCAGGCACGCAACGGCGCACGGAAACGGTTAACACCCGTATTGTTCAACTATATTTCGGATACAATTTGTGAACCATTCGGATATTCTACGTTTTTGAATTTGGCCGCGCATGTGCATGGGATCATGCGCGCATCGATACATTTCTGTAGTAAATGAAATAGTTACATCCCACGTGCACCCTTCAATTTTCCTGCTCGTGCTTTTCCCGTGTATTACGGGTGTGTTTCACATAAATGTTTCCATTAGACGCGACGGGTATGTTTAAAAAGTCGGCATATTCCCCATTTCCGTGCGCCGTGGGACGCGCCGGTAAGCCCCTGGGCAAAAAACATGAAGTTGTCGATCGCGGCCATGAGGGTCCGAAAATCATATTGGTACTAGGGGGGAGAAGCAGAAACAATCAACCCGGCACGCTCGACAAAAGAACAAGCGACATCGGCAAGCAAGCAATGGGACTCACAAAACGTCGGCTTCCGAGCGCCGTTGGCTGAGCTGTAGGCCACGACACGCGGCGGTGAAGTGCAGGCCGTCTTTAGCGATGGTATCCTTGTTGTGCGATTCGAAGACCGTGTTGATGGCCGACAAGTAGAGCTGCAACGACTTAGCCCCAATGTGCCCCCGCTCACCGATCCCGGCGAGGTACCGAACGACGATGGCAGCGGTAGGTAGTCGCCAACACATCTAGCGGGCTAATGTTTTCCGAGTCGTGACTGAGTCAGCTTGCCAGAGTAGCTCCGTAAATTCTGGGCCGTGACGGAGCTTGAGAGGAGGTCGAGTACGCGCTGCCCCAGCTCGTCCGAGCCGAACGCCTCATGTAGACGGCGGGTCCGAAGTGAAGCCGCCCAGCATGGGGATGAGTGATTATTGCGAGAACCCCGGGGTCGCCAATCACGTAAGTGCGACCTTTGACCGAAGGGGTAACATGGGCCCGGGCCATCCCGGCACCATATTCGGCTGCGCCCGTTAAGTTATTGCCGGCATTTAAACGATACGGTAACTATTGGACGGGGTATGGTAGTCGTAGCACTTAATGTACGGATTTGCGCGGCAATATTCAGGTAGGCGGGCCGCCCTGTGCGCTCGTAGCGCATCTCTCGCGCGTAACGCACTAGCGCGAATAAGGGTCGTCAATTGCGAACCATGCATATGTAATCCGTACAGTAACAACCGACGGCCGCAATGATGAAATGGTACGGGAGACGGGATGTTGAACGGTTTGGTGTAGGTATGCGGATATATGAGCCGCACTCCGCTGTGGTTATAAGAAGCACCGTACCGAGGAAGGTCTAAATGAAGTATGTACGGTAGGGGTGTCCGGTCAGGGCACGGGGCGCTAATCGCGTTGTTGAATTGTCAGGGTTCGCCGTGCGGCGGTCACCGAAGGGTGGCCTCACAAAGCGCCAGCAGCTCCGACGGAAGGCCCCCCACACCATCACTCATGCTCACCTCCGTCGAGACCTCGTCCAAGACTGCCACCACGTCCACGCCCACGCCCACGACATGTGAGCGTCGCTTGCACGCGAGCAGTAGCGGTGGCCTTGGCGCTGCTAGCGACTGTCGCATCGAACGAAATCCCGGCGCTCGTATTTGCGCAGCATGTCGCCGAAGATCGCAGAGGCCAAATGCTCCGCTGCAGCTTGGAATTGTTGAGTCCACAAGACGTCCAACACCCCTTGTTGGTCACCGTGCCGCACGTATAATCTCGTTTAGCCTTCGTAAGAAAGCCAGGCGAAAACACAACGCCTTGCTAATGGCCTCGGTGTGGTTGCGAGCGCGCGCGGGGTAAACGGCGACCTCCCGATTAGCAGCTGGAACGTAAGGCAGCAACTCATCGAGAGCCACGAAAATCGCGGCAGTGTGAGCCCCAAAACACGTCATCCAAATGTAATCCTCTTGGGTCGTTAACGCCGGTCATCGTGCTGGAGATACTCGTTCGTCATATCGGTACACAATGGGAAAAGCTGCTAATGCACCCGGCTGACGTGTTGAACGTCCTCGTAGCCGGGCTATGCTCTGTACAAAGCTATACCACCGCGAGTTCGTCGTCCTTGTAACTCGCGGATTTTTCACCGACCCGGTCGCTCTGCTACCGGGCTAGCTCTAGCAAGTCGGGGCGCGTTGTGGCTCCCTCGTTGCTTGTCGGTTGCCATGCGTGGCGCTGCCCGGACCAAGAGCCATGTGCTTCTTCTCCATCGACACAGCGTCCACAAGCCGTCAGTTGGGCCAACGACCTTGTAGACTGAGCGTGCATATCTGCTTGCAGCGATTCGAGCGTCCGCTCGGCGACGGGGTCTACTCCATCTGGCATGGTGACGCACGGACGTTCGGCGTAATCCGCCATTATGTCCAAGAAGTATCGAAGTGGGGACTACTGTCGTGGTAGCTCATTGGTGTGCGCCACGCCGCATCCCGCACTGTCAGCTCCCATTACATGTCGCCCAACATGGTGTGCTGAAACCGATATCCACAGCCGCGACCCGGGACACTGCAGTGTACTTGATGACCCCGTACCGCATAATGGTCTTGAACTCCGGTGCTGGGCGCTTTAATTTTCTGGAATCATAGCTCCCGGCCGCGACGTCGCAAAGCGATATGGGGAGCTATGTGCGTCCGGCACCATGTCCTTGAGTTCATTCCTCGGCATAGTATTGCCAAGAGGCATTGCCTGCTGAAACAAGTCGTCCGCCTCTCGGCGTACAACGACGCCTTGATCGTGATCACGGTGATCGCGAAAGGCGTCCGCGATAGCATCGTGGTACACACGCCAGTGAGCGTCTGCATGTGATGGGAGGTTCAGCGTTTCGCCAGAGGTCGACATTGACGGCGGGATTATGCGGTGTCGAGGGCCCGCCTCGAGTCGGCCTCTCCGAGATCCGCCTGTGGGTGGGGAGGGGGGTAGGTACAATAACTCGGGCGGCGAGGGCACCCTACTCGCGAGGGCTTTTTGAAAATCATGTTCTCGTACTTCGGTGCGACCCGCTCAGTACGGGGGGGGGGGGGGGGGGTCCAATACTCAGCAAAGCCTTATTTCACGGTGGGGGCAGTAATGAATCCAACCGTGCACGGGGCCGAGGAAGCCACCCTCGGGCGGCGACCTCGGCCATTAGCGTGTGTAGGTGGCTGCCGCGTCGGGCGAACATGCATGGTGTGCCGTCGGTGGTCGGATAGCAAATGGTCTGCGGTGCAAGGGGTGTTTCTCCCACCTTGACTTCCGACTCTCGAGGCGTACAAGGACACCACTTGCAAAAGCTCAAGGCGGGGGTCGATCTCGGCAGCGAGACGGCTCGGCGGCCTAGCCGCTTGGCAGCCGCCAGTGGAGCGCCACGCTGAGCATGCTGCGAATTCGGGGGTATAGAAACGGTGGGGAAACGTATAGACGGGCGATCACGTGGAAGTATGTGTGTATGGATGTGCGTCGTGGGCATCCGGTGGGTGCGGGTGGCGCGTACATGCTAGCGCGATGCAACATGTACGCGTATGTTCACCCATGTATGAAACACTAAGTAAGCGTGTACGCGTCCGTTGAAAAATGACGACTAGTACCGGTTTACTGCCACATAGCCATGACCTGGCCTACAGAGGCCCCGCCCTACTAGCGGACCATGTGCGGGTTGGTCAGTGGCGGGCCCTTCCCTGATGTTGGTGGGGAAAGACATCTGGCCAAGACAAAAGAGCTTGATTCAGTAGTAACAAATTTCAATTTAATTTCAAGTTTCTGTCGAGGGCAAGATTATCCGGCTCCCAGCCACCGGCCAGGGCAATGCACATGCTATAGGCAAAACGATCATTACTCGTCATCAGGTCGTATCCGTAAAAAATAGTAAATGTACGGCGTTCACTAATTGCTGCATAGAGGTGTATCAAACCGACTTACTTCTTACGGCAGCCACAGCACCGCACCAGAAGCAGCCTTCCATGATCCTAACGGGGCCAATTCCAGCCTTTGGATCATGTAAAGCCTGCATGGGCTGTTGGGTATCTTCTCGCCAGCCCTCTGCGAAATGTCGTTGACTTAGTCAACGCGCGTCGAGGGCGTACTTGATGCGATGGTGTCTCAATTTGAACTTCGCACACACAAAACTACCCCACATGCTTAGCCAATAAGGCGTGCGACACCCCCCTAATAGTATCACATGCCGCGAGACTCCCGGACAACCGTCCGGCCTTTTCTGTACGGCCTTTGGTGGGCACGTGTTATGCTGAGCATCACGAACGCGGAGCGATGCATCCACCGGCCGCGCCCAAGCTTTTTTCATAATTATCCACCGCCCGGAACATGCATAGCTCCGCGGCCATCCCACCGCTGCTTGCCCTCTTTGTCTCGAACCCCTTTGCACGGACTCCAGTGACATGCGAATGCTTCTCTTATTGTTCGTGCGTCCGTGATGACTGCTCGTGTGCGTGTTGTGCCGTTAGTCTCGCTGTACCTACGATCACCGGCATGCTCGAGCAAGCCGAGCGGATGTCCGAGCTCACCTCCTCTTGCTCCGGTTCGACGTTCTACGCTCTTGCCAAGGCTGAACTTCGACCGTCTCTCTTAAGCAAGAGGAGGGAGACTGTGGCGGCCTCTGTCGCCAACGGCTTCTCTTTGCTCACCCATATATCTGCGGAGGGCCCGCGCCCGACTCTCCGCGAACTCGCCGCGGACTGCGCACCATCACCGCCTTCAAGATTTCGGACTTGCGGGACGTCATCCAGCACAACAACCATGAGGCGGCGCCCCCAAACGTCACGAAGCCGGAGCGGCGTCGGCGTGTGGACGGCCTTAATTCAGTCAAGAAGGCATTGGGGGTCTTCCATGCCAATACCAGGCAAGCGAGCCAGCAGGACACGCCAGCTTAGCCGCCCCAGCCCGCGCCCCCATCCCAATTCGCACTGGCTCGCCCGTCACTGCCACCGCCCCCCGCAGACCCGCCATGTGCGAGCCATGAAGACAGCATTCACGAGTTTGTGCCAGTGTCGGTGGGCATTAGTAGCCGCCTGATGCGAGCCGATGGGTCTCGGGTTGGCCGAGAGAGAATAGCGGCCGGCGCGGTTTTACCGCCCCAGGCCGAGTGAGTAATAATTGAATAATTGGTGTCCCACTTGACCCAACCCCTTTTCGTCACCGAATCAACCCCTCACCCGTAAGCACTACTCCCCATCATCAGCATACTAGTCGAGTACCTCATATGGAACATTTGTCTAACTTGGTCCATATCGGCCTGGGGGTCTTGGCGAATAGGTAGCAGTGAGAAATGGCCAAAAAGGGACACTGTCCACGCAATTACTAATCTTTGACGGCTATATTACGCGGTACCCATGCCGTTGGACGATGATGCGGACGCTTAAGCATCAATATTATGGACGACGAATCCGCCATCACCAGCGCAATAAGGATTGCTCGATAAGGCTAGTAAGAATTGTATGTGTGTGTTAGGTATCCCCCCCCCCCCCCCCCCTTTGATCTGACACCCCCCCCCCCCCCCCCTTCATAAGTTTTGTAGCTGGCTTATGTAATGTGTAAAGTACTATCAACATCAATGTCTAGAGGAAAGTGATGCATTTGTCCATATATTGTGTAGGGGCAGCTGTCAGACACGTAGCTGTGCATATCAATGGTGAATACACTAATATGTGAGCAGGGCAGCATCCAGAGCACAAACCACACGATTAAAGCAGTAGTGTTCTATGGCGATGCCCGTCCCCCATCTGGCGTGTGCCCACCATGCACGGCTCAACCGCGGAGGTGATGGTGAGTGGAAGTGCGCGGAGCATCTTACACGAGGAGCAGCGAGCCGGGCTCGAGTTGCGAGGACTGTGGGCATGAAGAGAGTGGAAACAGAGCGCCCGGCGGGCCGGGATATAGGCACGCGCCGGGCCGGGAGACAGGTGCGCGCGTGGAAAGGCGTGTGACCAGATGTGTCCGGGCGGTGCTAGTGTATATCGGACGGTGCTAGGGTATCAGGCAGATCCTTGCACACAAGGCAAACTTGAAGTTCCGAGTGGGCACCTCTTCCATCGCATCCCACATGTTATCTTGGAGCATGCGGCTGCCACCGGACTCGCGAGTCGCACGCCGCCTCTTACCTTGCCGCCTCTTATTGCCTCTAATAGCCGCACGCCGCCTCTTATGGTGAGCTGAACAGCTCATGCTCCACGGCGATCACTGCGACGTGTTCGAGCTCAAAGGATAGGCTAGGGTCCAGGTCGTTCACTAGCTCACTGCATACTCTAGCATGCTGCGCACGGTACGGGCCTCCAGGGGATAGAGCACGGGCCTAACGGAAAGCACCTTGTCGTCTGACTTCACCTCCACCTTACCGGTGTGCCTGGTGGATACCGACATGGTGTCAGCTACCCAAGCCTAAGGCTGGCGATGTGAGGTATTAGGCGTGGTTGCCGACTGATAGTTATTTGCGCTAGGGCCTAGCAACATGGGCCTAGGGACAGCAGCATGCCGGCCTAGCCGCGCCGGAGGCGGCGGCGGCGGCGGCAGTGCTGGCGAGGGTTGTGCCGTGCGTACGGTTGTAGTAGTTGGAGCGGCGGTACGGCGGTTATAATAGTTGGAGCCGGTAAGCAAAGCGGAAAGTACTAGCATCAATACTTTGGGCCAGGCAGGGCCAGCTATCAAATTTCCTCCCCCCCCCCCCCCCCCCCCCCCCCCTCTTTTGAGGGAGATATGGCACCTAAAACACACTTACAATTCCTACTGGCCTAATTATTGATTGTACCGCGGTTTTTCATCTCGGATTTTCTCTACCCTCGGAGTTTCGTCGTCTTGATGCTTGTACCAGGTACTCGTACCCGGATAAAAAAATATGTAGAATAACGCACGAGCGGCGCGCTCATTGCGCAGTTGACCGCCCGCCGCCCGCCGCGCCCAGCATCGGCGCGGGCAGTAGGCGAGGGCGACAGGGCGCGTCGTGACTCGAGGAGCCTAGGGGCAGGCCCGCTGCTACACGCCTGCCTCGTCGCAGACGCCCTCAGTAAGCCACCAGCGGTGCACCGCTGACGGTGCCCGGTTGAGTATCAGCAGAGCGGGCGCCGATCCGCGGCGCTCACCCCCGGCAGCGTTTCCCCCGTTGGACCCCCGATTCGGCCCGCGAGGCTCTGCAGGCCGCGCTGGGCAGGGACGCTGCGGCAGGGGGTTGCTGGTCGACTTGCGCGCAGCGGCAAGAGCAGGCCAGAGCTGGGCGGTGTTCAGGGATGGCGCTCCCGCTCACGCACCTGCAGAACCAGCTGCAGGTGGGGCGGGAAATGTCGCTGCTTGGCGACTACAGCGCCGCGGCGGTGTACTTCGAGGGCGTGCTGGCGGGAATCGCCAAGTGCGCCCCCCGGCCGCACCCCCAAGGGAAAGCTTTCCTGCGGAGTGAGCCGGCCAATGTGCGGCCGGCTGGGGTCAGCCACCTGAGCGGTGCGCCTGCGCTGGTGGCGGCGGTGCAGGCACACGGCGAATATCGCGGACCCGTACCTCAAGAGCCAGTGGGCGAAGGCGAAGCGCGCCGTGCAGGAGGAGCTGGAAGGCGTGAAAGAGATTGACGAGGCAAGTGGCCGCGGAGAGGGTGGAAGGGGGGACCGGGGACGAATGATGGGTGCACAGGGGGGTCGTTGTATGGTGCCAGTGCCTCTGCTGGTCTGTACGGTATCGACACTCTGAGGCGAATTGTCCTTTGTTCCCGGAAATTGCGCAGATGAAAAGCAGCATTGGGCGGCCAGGTAACGCCCCACTGGCAAGTGCGCGCCCGCTCCTGCACCATGGCTTCCGGGCATATGTGACACACTGCGCGCCCTGCCCGTTGACACAGGTGCAGGGATCCAGGCCAAGAAGGTGGTGCGCGCAAAGCAGGTGCTCCCCCCCCCCCCCCCCCCAGCGCCCCAGTGGGACCTCCTCGGACTCCATCCATTTCACCCCGCCAGCAGCAGCTTCCCTTTATACCCATGCATGACCTCCCGCGCCACCGTGCCAACCCTGCTGCCAGGACCTCCCCGTGGAGGTGCTCATGCCCAGCGACCGACGACCGCGCAGCTTTGAGGAGGCCTCCGCAGTGAGACAAACCTCCCCCCCCCCCCCCCCCCCTTCCAACCCCCTTCCAACCCCCCTGTCTGCTCTCCACTGATGATGACCCCCCGGCCCCCCGCCCCCCACGGTCTCCCCCATGTCCCGCCCCCCCCCCCCCCCCCCCCCCCTCCGCCTTCTTGTCCCCGTCATGCTTGCCAGGCGCCAGAGGACCCGGATGTGTGGAGGCCGCCCACGCGCGGGCCGCCTGCATACAACCACCAGCCGCCTCGGAGGGCGCCGCACCAGGTGGGCACCTGCACGCGCCACGGCGGCCCGCCAGCCAGGGGGCGGATGCTGTTTACTCCTGGCAGATGGCCTGGGCTGTTGCAGAGGGGGGGGGGGGGGGTGCATGAAGGTAGGCATGACGATGCGTTTCTAAGGTGTGCTTCCCCAGACGAGCCCAGTCATGGTACCAACACGCCGCACCGCTCTGGCCCTCCGCATAGGTTGAGGACAACCCGCGGCCGGCGTGGTTGTCGCGGCACGAGGGCGGCGGTGGCGGGCGCTCCGCCGCGGGCGCTCCCAGCCGGCCAGCACCGTCGCGGCAGGTCAAGTCCAAGGTGAGCGTTGCACCGTGATTTCTGAACATACCTGCTGACCGGGCACGTCCACCGCCCCCAAGGTCGCCGGAGGAAAGGGGGGGTTGGTGGTGGTGGTGTGTGTATTGGGTCTCAGGGGTGCGGCATGGCTGAGCTGAGCCGTGTCACGGCGCGCCCCTGTCCGCAGGTGGACTCCTGGCGCAAGCCATCTGGCGGCAAGGACGCCAAGGGGGACGCCAAGGTGCCGCCCTGTCTCCCCCCCCCCCCCCCCCCTCTCCCCCGGCGGCTTCGACTCTGCCTATGCTGCGCGGCGCCATGGCTTTGAGCTGGCAGTCCTGGTGCTGGATGGTCGGTCCCGTGGCCCGAGGGCTTGCCGCAGAGCGCATAGTCCCCCCGGATCACCCTCTTCTAATCCATGGCCGGACCAGAAAGGCCCTAGGAATGTTTTATGTGAAGAGTACACGTAATCAGGGAATGACAAGGCGTTGGTATATATATGTATAGTATTCATATATATACATATATGCGGATGTCTATCTATATACACACATAGATATACACACACACACACACATATATATGTATATATATGTACAGAGAGAGAGATCGAGAGAGAGACCGAGGGACCGAGAGAGAGACAGAGAGCCTTACATAGAGCATAATGTGGTTCAAGGTCCCGCCTCCCGATTGGTTGGACAGCTGTCGCCAAGTCAATTAATGTTTCGCACTTTCATTACATATTTATAAACGCGGCATTGTGTGCGCAGGGGCGCTACGAGGGGCCGGACCAGGCGCTCGCGGCCATGCTGGAGAAGGATGTTCTCGACGGTTCCCCAGGCGTCACGTGCGTGGACCCTCCCCCCCCCCCCCCCCCCCCCCCCCCTCCCCGGCCCGGCCGCGCTACTGGGGTCACAAAGATTGACACGTCGCGCGCTGGCACGTCTGCCTGCCTGCCCGCCGGCCTGCCCGTCCGCAGGTGGCAGGACATCGCGGGACTGGAGGATGCCAAACGCGTACTGGAGGAGGCAGTGGTCTGGCCGCTGTGGTCGCCCGAGATGTTTGTGGGCATCCGCCGCCCTCCCAAGGTAACGCGCCCTCCCGCCCGCGGGCAAAATGTGCGCGAGGCCGACAGCGTCCCGCACCGTTGGGGGTGCATTGTACTGGTCCTTTGGTTGCGTTTGGCTTCTGTGCCATGTTTTTGTGTGTTGCAGCATTTGTCAGGGGAGTGCATAACAAGGAAGTTTTGGGACATTGTCATTATGAAGCACAGGAAATATGATGGTTTCATGAGTAACGTGTGTATGATACAATGAGCACGACACTGTGATATTATTTGTACAAGTGTGACATATTATATATGTATCTACATGTGCATATAGGTACTATGCATATGTATCTATATGTATATCTCTATCTATATAGATATATCTATCTACCGCAGTAATTCGTTGCATTGGCGGAGGGGATAAAAATGGCAATGTATCTTTCACATGGTGGCATTATTTAATTACATGGCAGGGGCAGAGCCTATTTTTAAGCTGTAGTAGTGGGGGTCTGACACACATACATACATATACATACGGTATTGTACCCACAACATCGTATGTTGTTGCCGGCACCGGTAGGCGCATGCGTGCGTTGTGACATGCTTTGTTGGGAGTACCCGATATGTGGGAGGCCAACGGTGCGCCCAGAATTGGAACTTACAGCCCCCTAAGGGGGTGTCCAGCACTCCAGCCCTGCCCTATTT
Organism: Tetraselmis striata; assembly: GCA_006384855.1. Lineage (NCBI taxonomy): Eukaryota > Viridiplantae > Chlorophyta > Chlorodendrophyceae > Chlorodendrales > Chlorodendraceae > Tetraselmis > Tetraselmis striata. Next base: position 36,786 of record VCJN01002859.1, read on the forward strand.
AATGCCCCGATTCTACAGATTCTATCAACAGATGCCCCACTCTACTGATGCTCTGCCGAGCGGCACGGCGCGCGAGTTATCGCGGATAGTGCGCAGTGTAATATAAGCCAAACAACCAGGGTATAAAATAATCTGGGTCGAATTAAATTGTATGGCCGGGGTGCGGATGATATTGACTTCGCCGGGGATGGCGGGGCCTATGGCGGGGGGGGGGGGGGGGGGGGGGGTTGGGGGGGGGGGGGGGGGGGCGTGAAAGTAATAGATAAACGCCAATCCAGCACAAAATTACGGTATGTACCATATATCATACACATATCTGTATCTATCTATCTATTTATCTATAAATATATAGAAATATATATACATATAACTGTGATATAACAGTGACAGAGCATAACAAGGACGTATGTATTGGGGCACTTCCAACATCTTGTACAAAACAATGCACCTTATTCTCTGGTTCCCTGTTCAGTCAGACCCATCAGACCCGGGAACTGAAGATGAGAGGGGCGCTCAGTGGTAGAGCGAATGACTGCGAATGTGTTTAGTCGGTGGTTCGAGATCGGCCGGGTCGTGAGAGCTCAGTCTTCACTGCAAATTCGCACCGGTACTGTCTCATCTCGTAAGAAAGACGCAGTGATTTGGTACCGGGGTACGGGGTACTCTACCGTATGTGGGTATGACAATGAGCCCGTACTTCGCAGTCGCTGGCGGGCCCACGCGAGTTGTGCGTTTCGTGATGTCGGTAGTACAGTATATGTAGCGGTCTGACAGCTCTGATAGCGACTTGATGTCGCTTATATACCCTACGATCCATCGAAGCTCTACATTTGCAAGGTGCATTCCTTGTCCGCTCGGTCGAGCGGTGGTCGTTTATCCAAGAGGTCCCGGGGTTGAATCCCTGCTCTGTCAGTTCAGGGCCATATCGAGCGGGCCTGCGTCCTGGGTTTACCACCCGGTTGATGCATTAGCCCTTCGGGGTTCGAATGTAGGCAATGTTCTGCGGGCTATGCCAGACCAACGACTGCAGGTGGCGCACGAGGTCAAGTGCTGGGGCGGCTTCGGCCGATGACTCGGGGCAAAATTAAGTTAATTACCATTATGAATCATTCATAGGAAGTATGATGGTTTCATGGGAGATGTACGTATGTAGATGATACAATGTTCACTACAACTGTAATATTATGGAGGTTTCGCTATGCCTCCAAGTGCATCGATGCAATGTGGCACGCAATACTTTTTGCGGTCTCGGCTCGGCTACCCACCGCTGCCCGAACACACCTTGTTTCGGCAGGGGGTGCTGCTGTTTGGGCCGCCCGGGACTGGCAAGACGCTGCTGGCCAAGGCGGTGGCCACCGAGTGCAAGACCACCTTCTTCAACGTCTCCTCCTCCACACTGGCGTCCAAGTACCGAGGCGAGAGTGAGCGCATGGTGCACGCCCATGCCCCCCTAACTCCCCTTCCGCCACTCCCCGACCTTGGTCCCTCTCACGCCGCTAGCCTCTCCTGCCCGGCCTATTGACGCCCCTGTGCCTGCCGCCGCCTTTATGCAGCCGACTAAGCTGTAAACCCTGTGCCAGGTCCGGATCCTCTTTGACCTCGCGCGCCACCACGCCCCCTCCACCATCTTCATCGACGAGATCGACTCTCTGTGCTCGTCGCGCGGCGGCGGCGGCGAGCACGAGGCCAGCCGGCGCGTCAAGACCGAGTTCCTTGTGCAGGTGGGGCTCGCGTGCTGCTGCTTCTGCTGATGATGATGAGGAGGATGCTGCTGGGTTGGGTGTCGATGTTGATGCGGCAGCTTCTGATATGGCATCCTTGGCCTCGTGCAGATCGATGGTTGCAACACCGGCGGCGAGGACGGCCAGCCGCCGCCGTACGTCATGGTGCTGGCGGCCACCAACTATCCCTGGGACCTGGACGAGGCGCTCAGGTTTCCAACCCCCCTCCCCCCCCCCCCCCCACACCCCTCTTCTACCACCACCGCCACTCCGACTGTTGATTACCTTGCCAGATACCATCGAATGCCGTCTCCTGTCGGCAGGCGGCGCATGGAGAAGCGCATCTTCATCAGCCTGCCGGACAACGGGCAGCGGCGGGAGCTGCTGAAGATCAACCTCAAGGCGCTGCAGATGGCGCCGGACGTGGAGATGGACGAGGTGGCGCGGCAGATGAGCGGATACAGCGGCGACGACTGCTCCAACGTGTGCCGCGACGCCGCCATGAACGGCATGCGGCGCATGATGGTGGGCAAGTCGCGCGAGGAGATACAGGCGATGAACAGCTCGGACGTCGTGGAGCCGGTCCGCATGGATGACTTTGTGCAGGTGCCTGCCCGCCCGGTGGCGGCTGCTTGGGCTTGATAATTGCTCCTTACCCTGGGCACAGCACCTCGTACTGGTACCTGCCCCGTTCGTATGGCTGGCTGGCTGGCTGGAGGCACTTCATCTGCGCGTCGGGGTTTGAGATGCTCAGGCAGGCGGTTTGTAGCGTTGGAGCTCTTTTGGGTTTTAGGGTTTAGGGTTTATAAAAACCTAAGCCCTAATCCCGGGCTTGCCAAGGTCTAATGAGGGTTTGTCTTGTTTATAGGGTTTAGGGGTTACACATTATGTATTTACCGTGTCCAGGATTCAAGACGTTTTGGGAGCCTTTGTCATGAATGTATGGAGTCTCCAGTGGTTGATGACGCAGTGAACCAAGGGTTTGCAGACACTCAGCCTCGTTTGTAGGCTCAGAGGGACACTGCATGCAGGCTGTGGGAGCTTTTCATTGGTTGGGACGGCAGCAGGGGTGGAATCGCCGGGCGGTGACACGGAGTGCAGCGGCTTTCAACTGCTGACCCGCCTTGCTCCCCTGGCCACCGCTCAGGCGCTCAGCCGGATCCAGCCCAGTGTATCCGGCGACGACGTGAAGAAGCACGAGGCCTGGAGGGACGAGTTTGGGAGCACATAGCTCCGCCAGCCTGCCTGCGCTTATTTCCGCTGTTCATCCCTCTCACATGCTGCCGCCCGGATCGCCCGTTGGTCCGGCGCATCCGATATATGGCATGTCGGGTGTGTGATGAGCACGCGGGGTGCGGGCGGGCTCACGTGCGCCCCCATCCTGCCGCAGCTGCATATCGGCCACCGCATGTAACCAACCGTTGTATGTCTGCAATGTGCCGATGCCCTGGCGGGCTACCCTAAAACCCTACCAACAGTGGGGGTACCAGTACAGCGCACTGCGGCAGGCGCTGAGTGACGGCGCAGCAGGAGCCCGCGCAGCGCGCCGTAATACGCAAGTACATCGCTTTGCACTGTACCATTGTTTCAGGACACAGCCTGCGTTGCACATGATGCTGCGCAAGTGTGTGCGGCGGCGCACACTTTCGGCGGGGCATGTGGAGCGGAGGATCCTGGGCGCGGCAGGCCCGGCGGCACCACCCCCACCTCCACGTGTTGGGCGCTGATAACCCCTAAGACCCGTGCCCGGCTGGGTGCGGCAGGGGGCTGAGCGGGGTGGCCGGTTGTGGCGGGCCCTTGGATCCTGCGACGACCGGGGAGCCCTACGGGGGCTTTTAAAATAGTACTCGTAGTCCCGGTAGCGCCTGCTGGTGCCGCCGGGCAGCAGCTATGTACGAGGGGCTGCGAAAAATACTTCATGAACTAAGTCTCCCTGACTTGATCGAAAGCGCTTTCGCCATTCGCTTTCGCTTTCGCCAACGCGACCTTGTACGCCTCAATGCGACACCGTTTCACGCAGATATGCCTCTTGGCGCACCTACCAAAACTGCGATCGCCGCAGTTTTTTTCCAACACTGATGGCGCTCATATTCATATACCCTCTCGCGTGGAGACTCATTTTAACTCAATGAAAAAGCACGGAGTGGTTGCGTGACACAACTATGTCGGCTAATTGGGAAGAAATCGCACCTATACTTGCCAAAAAACGTTACTTCTATGCTCCGAACTTGCTTACAATGCTAAAAATGGCGGCACTGTTGTGGGGGGGGGGGGGGGGGTGTTCTACCACTTTATCACACACTTCTCCGCGCCAAAATAACCGTCATTTGCCAATTCAAGACAATTCATTATGTGGCTATTGAGTGCACCTGCGGTTCGTGGAATGGCATCGAATAATATTGCCGTATACCCGCAACAGTGAATTCCCGCATGTTGTGTGATTTTGGGGGGCAAGACTTTTGTGGGGGGTATATGTGCATGTGCATGTGCATGTCATCCGTGTATGTACGACCCGGACTACCTTCATTGCGTGACACCCGCACTGAAGATGATACGACATGTTATCTTAAGTACTAGGAGTACCTTAAGTAGTCCATGCTAAAAGTACATCTATAGTCGTATGTGCGTATAATAGACTGCACACGTGCGCGCGCGGATGAGCACACTCCTGCTGAGTGCCAAGGATTAGCCCCCTTTTATGATGAGAAATACCTGAGCCGTAGCGGTAGCCGTAGCCGTGCACTGATGTACTGCGCGGATACCGGGAGTGGCGAAATATTCCGTATTTCTGAAATACGGGGAACTCCCGCTGGGGCAGCTCCTGCCGAATGCTGACGTGGAGCGGCAGCGCGGGCGTTAACCGGGCGGCAACCGAGAATCAGGTATTTCTCATCCTAAAAATGGGGTTACTGCCGCCGCTGTTGGGTAAGATATTGCCGAAAAAAGTTGTCGCGCGAATGCCGGTGGTTGCTGTCCCGTACACGCGGAGTACAAACTCCAAACATCCGTGGATGATGCCATAGCGAGTCAGTAGGAGAGCTCTGAAAAGCATAAAGTACTAGTAATGCCCAAAGTTTGTTTTTCCTTGGGGGGGGGGGGGGGGCGGGGGGGAGTGGTCGAAGGAAGCCTCCCCCCCCCCCCCCCCCCCTCCGCCCTTTTCCTGACCCCAAGGACATTACAGCGTATCACAGGACACTACACAGGACATCACAGGACACAGGACATTACAGGACATTACAGTAAATAAATCTTGCCGGCCTACTACTGGTATACCGGTGATTTTTACGCATACGCCAAGTATCGCGGCCATACATACGCAGGTTTTGCCTACGCAGCAAGGGATGAAGTGGCTACTGTTTCATTAATTTTGACCGCTGCTGTACGAGGATTCATGAGCGTTGTCACGTCACGCATGTTGCGAAGGCCGCCCGACGCCGGCGCATGCCGCCTCGCAGCTCCCGCAGCTATGGCCAAGCACCACGCCTGTCGAGCACAACTTTGCGCCAGTGGGCAGGGACCAGGCATTCAGAGATAGCTGCCGCCCAGGCGCTGATGACGAGCGCCTTTCCTGCTGCACCCGGGCCGCCGGCCTTGTAGCGCTATAGCCATTATTTATTTTATTGTTATTGAACGGGCGCGCGGGAGGCTGCAGCGCAGACGCAGGCCGCCGTGCATCCCTGCCTACCGAAACTCAGCGCCAGCAGCATGCGGAGGGCGGCACGGTGACCCACAGACTCCGTTCAGCACGCCTTGGTGGGAGATGTCGGGGCTGCGCTCCGCGCAGGTGGTGCCATGGGCCGGGGAGGTGGAGGAGGCCGAGGCGCGCGACACCATCCCGAGCCATGGCGCCCGCCGAGCAACGGGGCAGCAGGCGCCGCGGGTGGAGACGGCGGGCGCGTCCTGGACGCAGCAGCCTACCAGGTACAGCGGGTCCGGGGAGGACCCGGAGACGCGGCGAAGGACCACGGAGGGCGAGAGGCGGCGGGATGACGGGAAGGGGGGCGTTATGCGGGGGAGCCCCTCCTTCTTGCGCGGGCTGCCGTCACCGTGAGTGATCCCCCCCCCCCCCCCCCCCCGGGATTTAAAATCCGTACATCGGCTGTTCCGCAGCTGGATGGCAGGCTGAGAGGGAAAGCTATCAAGTCTGACTACTGACAACCGCACCTGCTCACCTGTCCGTGATCTGCGTTCGTTAGGGGCGGGGGCGGGGGGAAAGCCAAAGGCCCCGGCGCCAGGTCGCGCCCCCCTCCCCGCTCGTGTGTCTCTCCCACCCTGCGCATGTTCCGGGACCAGCAGAGCAGCCTGCGCGGCGCATAGGCGGTGCCTGACCCCGGCCCGGCTGCACACAGGGGGCCGGATCGGAAAATCCAGTTTTTCGACTCACCGTCAACGGTGATCAGGAAAGACGACACGCCCGTCATGGGTGCCCCCCCCCCCCCCCGAATAAAAAAGACCCTCTCCCTCCAAACCCAGCCGCCTCGATTCACCATTGACGGCCCTGCGGTCGCCCCTCACGCGCCATCCGCCGCCGCTCGTGTTGCCCGCAGGCAATAACGGCTGGAACACGCTGCGGCGGGAGTACACCTTAAGGGAGCCAGCGAACCTGGAGGAGGGGGAGGAGGAGGCGCGGTGCTTCCGGCTGTGGGTCGTCCCGGTGCGCACCGCTGGGGCCCGGATGCACAGGATGACAGCTCAGACGGGCGCTCATGGGAACGAGGCGGCAGCGCTGGCGCCGGTGGAGGTGGCCTGTGATCAGTGGGGCTGACGGGGGCGTTGCCGGCGCACCCTGCTGGCTGCGCTGCAGGTGCTGCAGGACCAGGGCACCTTTGTGTCCGTCTGGGACGCCATGATGGTGCTGTGCATCACGTACACCGCGCTTGTGGTCCCCTTCCACGTGAGCCCCCCCCCCCCCCCCCCCCCCCCATCCCCCCCCAGCCCCTCCCACCTTCCCCACCCACCTGCCTACCCTCGCACCCCTCCTCACCCCCTGCCCAAGCCCGCCATGGCGCTAGACCGCTAGTACTTGCGAGCAGGCACATCACAACAACAGTATGCGCCATTGTCCAATCCAGTCCACATTCTTGCGCTAGTGAAACCCCGTAGCCACACTTTGGGCGTGCTACATCTGTATGATTTACCCCCCCCCCCCCTTGCCCCCCGCGTGAAGTGAGGAAACCTATATTTATCTGGAAACCTGCGAGAACGCATCACGAGTATAGCACGGGCTCTACATGACTCGATGCTGCAAAACATACGCTGATTTGATGACCCGCAGACCAAAGCGTATGTTAGTGGGGGGGGGGGGGGGGGGGGAGAAAGAGATACGCGGCAATCAATGGAATTGCCGTGGCTGGATACGAAAGGTATGAAATGACTCCATTTTTGGGGTGGTACCATGTCAAATCTCCGTGGTAAGTGTATTTTCAAGGCTGCCATTCCGTAAAACCAGGGATCGTTCAATTGAATGACGATGGTCGTGTTTCCGTCCCTCACGTGCGAAACTGCAGGCTGCGTTTGGCGAGATGCGGCCCTGGGACGGCTGGCTCATCTGCCACGCGCTGCTGGATGGGGTGTTCCTGCTGGACATGCTGCTTGCAGTTCAACATCTCGTACTACTCGGTCAAGCGCCAGGTGGGCCGATCCCGCGCCAACTACCCCCCCCCCCCCCCCCCTCTCTCCCCCGTCCTCTCCTCCGCATGGCGCATCGCCCACGAGCCTGCCAGCGGCTGACCCTCCCCCCCCCCCCCCCCCCCCCTCCCTCTCGCCCCCGCCATTCCCCCTGCGCTGCACTTGGTGGCAGGTGACGGTGCGGAGCCGGAAGAACATCGTGCTGCACTATCTGCACGGCAGCTTTGCCATCGACCTCGCCAGCATGGTGCCGCTTGACTTCATCGTGTGGTCGCTGCAGAATGGGATCCAGGCCAACGGTGGGCGCCGCCCGCACCGCACCGCATGTTGGCGATGCTGAGGCCGGCCGCATGGCGCAGCTCCCCGCCCCCGTGCGGTTGGCTAGGGAGGCGATGTGTCAAAACAAAGCATGACACGTGTCCCTGTGCTGCCGACCTCTGCGCAGGAACCCTGGCGGCGCGGGTCACGTCCCTGCTCCGGCTGCTCCGGCTCACGCGCATTAGGCGGGTTGTGCAGCGCGTGGAGGCCTCGGTGCCCATCAACTACGGTGCGCCCGCTTCACCCCTGTGGCCCTTGGACCGGTTTCTATGATTACACGCCCCCACCCAGTATGACCCAAGCGCCACGTTAGGTTCTAGGGTTTGCCAGGCCGGCCCCCCACAGCCCGCATGCCGCTCATGCCGCCGTCACTAAGCCGGGCCCGACGTGGCCGGTGCCGCTGCGGCTGGCAGGCGTGTGGACGGTGCTCAACTTTCTGCTGATGACGGTGGTCCTGGCCCACTGGATGGCGTGCCTGTGGGGGCTGCTTGCCGTGTTCCAGGTAAGCGCTGGGAAACAAAGGGCCCCGGGCGCCACCTACTCACCCTGCGCATGAACCCATAGCCCCTGTCCGCGCACCGGCCCGCTCTGACGCGGCGACCCACACTCGCCGCCGCGCCGCCCACCGCCAGCTGGAGCTCCGCGACGACAGCAACAGCTGGATGCTGGTCGAAGGGGAGGAGAACGGGCTGCAGTGGGACGCCGCGCAGCACAAGTTTGTTCCGGTACGCGCTCTTCCCCGGAACACGACGCTTTGCCTGCGCATCGGCTGCGCATTGCCGCGCTGCGCTTCGGACGGGCCTCTCCGGCACTGAAAGCCCGTGCCCTGTTCGATCACCACAGGCCAACCCGGAGCCCCGGCCGCGAGGTGAATGACGTTGAGCCCCGGTTCTTCATGTACACGCTGTCCCTCTACTTCACGGTGTACTCGCTGGCGTCCGTGGGCTACGGGGACCTGGTTGCCAGGTGCCCCCCCCCCCCCCCCCCCTTCTCCCCTTCCTTCCCCGCTTGCTCCTCTGCCACCATCCTAGTAGTAGTAGCGCGCTGCCCAGACCTAAAAAGTACAATTAAAGTTCGCCCCGGGACATCGGCCGAAGCCGCCCCAGCACTTGACCTCTTGCACCAACTGCAGTCGTAGGTCTGGCATAGCCCGTAGACCATTGCCTCATTCGAACCCCGAAGGGCTAACGCATCAACCGGGGGAAACCGATACTGCCGAAATACATCGACCAGGAATCGAACCCGAGACCTCTCGCATAAGAGGCGACCGCTCAACCGAGCGGCCAAGGAATGCCCTGACCTACTTGCGCCCCACGAGCCGCAATGACATGCAAGGAACGCACCAGCATCTGTTTAGGTTGATTTTTGAGCAGGCAGCATGTCCGTATTTGATGGATCTATACATTCTATGATCATGCTAGCGCATACGTGGCAAGCAAGTTGAAACAGCGGTGCCTGGCCGTGTTTTGCGGCCCTTCTAGCGTGTTTTTCTAGTCGATTCAATTCTGCTCTTATGGTCATAGAATTGAATGATGCAAACTCAAATAACATACTTTATTGTTCTTACTGAAGTTCCACACTTCCACCGTAAACTGTAGACTGTTTAGACGCGAGTCAGGATTACGTAATCCTTCATGTCTTGTACACTTAATTGCCACACGACGCTTGTACTCATTATTGTAGTTTGTATATGCGTTTGGTTATACCGTATGAGGATTGCCGGACGCGTGAAAGTATAACGCGCAATCGCTGCCAATATGATAAACATTATCATATCGTTGCGCATCGGTCGGCATTCCTGTATTGTTGATTCATATCCAACAATGCACGTATACTCTTCCTGAACAGTGGGCAATACAAACTCAAACAATGTACTCCGTGCTTTCCGAAATCGAGTCGCCATACAACGAATATGCACCTGTCCATTATCCTTCAAAATAATCCAAACTATCAACACATTTTCTATTATATCATATTTCTGATTGCCGAACTTCTATCCGAATATATATAAACCTACATATAGACATGCCGCGTGAATATGCAGTGTTTGTGTGTGTGTGTGTGTGTGTGAGAGAGAGAGAGAGAGGTTCAAATAATTTCTCAAATCAATTCAATAATGTTTTGATAGTGCGCGTGCGCGTGTGTTTTGGGTATATATGTGTGTAATGACATACAATTCAAACGTACATCAGCAATGGCGTTTCATTTCATTCCGCCTATTGTATCACATGACGCCAGGCGGTTATGTGCGTAGAGACCCTTAGCCGCGAGACCGCTGGCTCTGCCGCGCGCAGTGACGGACGCGGAGCGCTACTTTGCGTGCGGCCTGATGATCCTGGGCGCCTACTTTCTGGGCTACATCGTGGCGTCGCTCACCAGCGTGGTGGCCACCCGCAACGCGGACAGCAGCGACTACTACCGCCTGATGGACCAGCTGGGGCGCTTCATGGACGAGCACGACCTGGACCGCGAGCTGCGCGTCAAGCTGCGGAACTACTTCCACTACCGCCGCCAGACGCGCGGCATGCAGTCGTGGCACAGCATCATCAACCAGATGAGCCCAAACCTGCGCAGGGAGGTCTTTGCGCACACCTCCTGCCAGCTCATCCAGGTGCCCTCTCCCCACCCCTTAAGAAAAATCAAAAGCAAACAAATAAACAACACCGACACCGTCTATTCGTTCTCACCCTTGAGGCTTTCCTACCAGGACATTGAGCTGTTCAAGGACTTGGATGACGGCGGTGGCGGCTTCATCATGGACCTCGGCACGTGTCTCGAGACAAATACGTACACGCCGCGGGTGCGTTCGTCGCCCCCCCCCCCCCCCCCCCCCCCCCTACCTGGAGAGCGTATGTACCCTTGCAGACGCGTTACCTGCGCAGGACAGGGAGACTGCCCGGGCTGACATTTCTTTCAGAAAAGATATTACGTACGTTGTTTATAATTGGATAGCAATACAGGAACGTGGACCGATGCACTGCGAGAAGGTTACGTTGATGCTTACTACGGGTACGCGTTTCGTGTCGTCGTAATCCTTCCTAGTACCGGGTACAATTAGTGAATTACCGGTAGATCACCGGATACCCGGGTAAATTACCGGGTAAAATTACCTCGTATACACTTTTAAGGATTTTGCAAATCGCGCTTGGTGTAATAAAGGATTGCAAAATACACGCCGTGATTGTTAATTAATACGAATATTAATCGAGCACTCGGTGCTGCGCCGCCGTCGCCGCGCGCTGCCGTGCAGGAGAGCATCGTGGCGATAGACGACCAGGCGCTCGCGATGTACATCGTGCGGCGGGGCGTCGTGGCGTCGGAGGGCTCGATCTTCATGCGCCGCGGCGTGTTTGGGTTGGACATGCTTGAGGTTGGTTGCCCTCCCCTTCCTCCTGCGTACCGGCACAGCTCCCACCGACATGGGGCCCAGGCACCCATCCCCCTGTTGACCCACACGCCCATCCCAAGCAGCGCGCCATGACGAAGCACAATCGACAGCCTCGGCTGTTCCATACTGCCTGCGCATGCGTGAACCTCACGACGCAAACTGCTGCTGGTTACATGGGCAGTGGTTTCTGTGAGCAGTGTTGGGGATGCGTACTTTAAACAATTATACCGTGACTTGCACAATAGGGCTAGAGTGGGGTTCAAGTTAGGTTTACAAATATGAACATCTCCCCTTACTGGGTTGTAGGGTTTGGGGTTTGGATTTTTCGCTTTTTAAACCTCTTTTTACACTGACAGGGTTGTGGGGTGAGGGTGAGCATGCCCGTTACGGTACCCGTACTGCCATACTGTGCCGCGCATGGATGCGTCTCCGCCGCGGCCTCAGCCTGTGGCTGCCCAGCATCCTGACACCATGGGAGGGCATCGCTCGGGCGGCCGCTGCAGGGGCTCATCCGGGACGAGGTGCCGACGCGCAACTACATGGCCATCGCGCTCACCTACTCGGACGTGCTGCTCATCAACCGCACCAGCCTGCAGAAGATCTGGGTGCTGTACCCGGCGTCGCAGCGGAATCTGCGCTCGCGGATCCTGCGGTGCGCCCGGGCGCCTGGTTTTCCTTCTTTTGAGCCCCCCCCCCCCCCCCCCCCCCCCACCCCCCCCCCTCCCCTCCCCCGCCCCCGCCCCCCCCCGTCCTCTTTGCCCCTGCCGACGTGCGGCGACTTTTTTTGAAAACTTCGCGTAATTGCCGAGAAGGAGCTAACGCATTGTTTGGCTGGGTCTCTGGGACGGCTGGTGAATGGAGTACTACCGCAGGTATTAATGAAAATTACTGAGACTGATGTGATACTGCAATTGGTATCGATTGTACAATTACTGCATTTGTACATGCAAGTATCCGCCACCTATAAGAATGTTCGACCTTCAAATAAATCCTTCATGCTAAGGGTTAGTGTTAGGGCTAGGGTCATGACCAGGTTTATTATTCATCCAAGAATCCGTCTCCCCCTGTTCATTTATTCGGGACCCTTGTCCCGCCTCCTTAGAAAAGGAACCCCTCTCTTTCCCGGGGTCGGGGCCCTGTGCTTTAATCACTGGTGGATGGCCGTGCTTCCGGGGCCCATCCCACCACGCAGGCGCATCCTGAAACAAGAGATCAAGGCGTACACGGCCGCCATGACGCGCATCATCTCCGGCAGCCGGCCGTACTGGTCCCGCCTGCGCGGCGACCCGGGCGGGCGCGAGACGCACTACTACAACAAGCTGCTCACCATCATCCCCAGGCATGACAGCTTTGGCGCGTACCTGGACATGCTACTGGCCGCGAGCAAGATCCAGCGCGCCTTCCGCCACTACATGAAGATCAAGCGCATCCAGTCCACGTGGCGCACGCCCGTGGCCGAGCTCCGCAACCTGAAGCGCACCGAGACGCGCGCCAAGACGGCCACTACCCGCCCCCGCCGCCGGAGCATGGAAACCCCCCAGCGCGGGGAGGGGAGGATGCCCGTCGAGGCCAGCCTGTCCGGCTCGAGTCTTGCTGCGTGCGGGGCGTGGGCTGACATGCTGAAGGAGCTGGAGGTGTGCGCGACCGCTCCCCACCCGCTTCCCCCCGACCCCGCGGTTGCGCGATAGTAATAACACCGTGTCTTGGTGGCTACGTGTGCCGGCACGATACTAAGAACGCTGCGAATCACAGCCTGCCCTCCCTGTCAGAGGTAAAATGTAGACGAAACTATAGCGCAACCATTGGGAATGTTCTTATTATAGGTTGCCGATCTATTATCTCTGCAGATTATCAATCTGAGCCGTATAATATCAGGGTTCTCAGAGGTGCGGCGGCACCCGTATGATACCCGCATACGCCATCGCAATCGAAGAGAAGGTTTCGGCCCCGCCATGGCGTTGCGCATCACCGCCGTGCGCTACTGAAGACGTTGTCCATTTTGACCCGCCCCCATTGCAAGAAACATACGCCGGCGATTCCAGGCCGTGAGATCCTGACTGTGCGCGTGCGGCCGAGCAGGGGGTGCCGGTAGGCTGCGTGACTGCGCCGCCTGGCGCTGATTCGCCCGCCTGCTGCTGCGCCTCGGCAGGGCGTCAAGGGCGAGATCAATGGCCTGCGCAAGGAGCGCAAGGGAGCCATCTCGCAGACCATGAGCAAGCGGCGCTCCACGGTCCTGCAGTTCTGAGTGCGCCACCGGCAGGAGGCAGGCAGCGTTGCAATAGCGCAGGGCGGCCTCATCTCTGCCCGTAACGATGCCTCTGCCCGGCGGCTGACGCGGCCCCGTCCGGCAGCACTACGTCCACCGCCCTGCGCCTGCTCGCTAGGTAGGACCCGGTCCCGGCGCCGGGGCACATGGCAAGCGCGAGGGCCACGCCACTGAGCAAGTGGTAGCAGCGCCGCTCTTTAGGAGGAAAGCAAAGCAATTCAAACCAAACGCGGCGAGCAGAGCTGGGGCCGCCAGGTCCCGCTGTAGTGCTCGCCGCAAGGGGTACTTGAACAGGCACGTATACTACAGGCATCCTTGCGCACTGTCATGATTCTGTCCAGCACACACAGATACACACAAATGTATAGATGGAATCTCTGTTGTAACCCCTCCCCCCCCCCCCCCCCCCTCCCCCGGCTGTCGGGTGCATAGAGGGGTAGTAAACATACACCATTTATATCGGGACTTCTTTGACCACATCACAGACACTGCACGAAAACCCTGGCTGCACAGGAATCAAAGTGGACTCCATCCTGCAGCTAAAAATGCAATGCATTCTTGCGACCAGAGAACCAGATTTAATGCTGCGATGCTCTAGCAACCCCCCCCCCCCCCCCCCCCCCCCAATTCCTCCTCCATCCGGATACATGCTGTAATGTTGAACGGACATGCATGTTGAGCATGCCTCCACCCCACGTATATTGGGCGTTGCTGTTGGGCGCGCTGTGATGAGACTCGATGAGACCCTATTATATGACCCGAGACGTATATGAGGCAAATCAGCAGCAGATCATGTCCGTGCTGAAGTCTCCAAGCCTCGAATGTCTGGCAGTTCGACACAGGAGCAAGTGCTGACAATTCAATGCTGGTGGATTAGACCGGATCGTGATGTCTGTGAGACAGCCAACGTAGTGGCAATAAGTTGCAGCATCAATGACTACTGTTCTAATATAACTTCAATAGTGAGAATCATATGAGACTACACCGACGTATGAATGGCTTCATTCAATTCAAGGCTTTTAAAAATTAGTCTTTCCTGGTCTCCAGACCGCCAGCAATATGTGTGTTACATGGTTTTGAATTGAAGATTTATGCGGACCCCTTCTGCTCAGAGCTCTGCACCTACCAGTAGGCGGCGCAACCAGGCGTGAATTGGCGGGATGCGCTGAAGCGCGAGAGCTCAAAATATGCCCTGGTTTGGGGTCGCTGTCAATCTTTGAAAAGGTACGGCGTGTGGCATGGGCGCACCGGTGCCCGGCGTGTGGGGATCCAAGGAGCGCAGGTACTGTTTGCGGCTCTGGATGGCTTGCAGCGCCCACCACAGCTCCCCCTCCAGCTGTCGCTGCCTGCCAGTTGCCGGCACGCTCAGAACCCTCCCGAACAAGAAGCACCTTGCGGACACCCTCCCCTCTTCCCAACCCAACCCACGTTTCCCGAACACTGGGTAGGCCGGCCCTCGCCTCTCAATAATTGAACTCTGCGCGGCCTGTCGCCTCTCCCGGGAAACCAGCGCGGAGGCGCCGACGCGTGTCGTGCTGTCGACACCGCCTTCCCCCTCCGCAGCGCACGCGCCAGCCACGGGCCGGCACTCCGCCGCCCACGTGTCGCTCCCTCCCCCTGGCTGACGCTCGCAGCATTTGGCCACCGATGACCTCGCCAGCTGCGTCGACCTCGGCGGCGAGTGCTCTCGCGCGCCGCTGCAGGCCCAAACCTGCGGGGAGACCTCACGTGCCAAGCCACCGTTGCCGCGCGCGTCAGTGTACTCAAATCAGTCCAGCGTGCCCGTCAGTGATGAGAGTCAGTGTTTACGACATGTTGGGGCTGCACCTCAACACGCGGCCGGCACAGGTGCTTTCCGCCGGGCCAAGCAACGGAGGACACAGGACGCGCCCACTCGCACGCGCCGAGGCGGTCTGCCCAAAACCGGGAGGGGGGGGGGGGGGGGGGGGGGGGGGGGTTAGCCACGGGTTGCCACGAAGGCAGGCCGATATCCACGCGGCGAAGCATTGTGAGCGTAGCGGCGTGGCGCGGTCCTGCGGCGCGGTGGCTTGATGTTGTGGTGATGCTTGTGAAGATATTACGAATAGTTGTGCGGCCTTACGGGCGGCCAGCACCGGACAGGCCAATACGAAGCCGTGGCTGAAGCGCAGACAAGCGAGATCGCCCTGCCTCTCCGCACTCCTTGCCGGGTGAAAAGTGCTGTGCGTACCGGTAGTGCACAGTGTCCGACTTGCTGCTACCCGCAGCACCGCGCAGGAAGGTCACCACTTGCCTGACGGCACCGCCACCCCGTCGCCCTCTAGCCGTGCCAGCGCCGCCTCGTACTCCGCCCGCACGTCGCCAATCACCGCCCGCCGTGCGCGCCGCCCTCGCCACAGCGCCTGCGCTCATCCAGCAGGGAGTGAGCGGGGGTCGAAGGAGGTATAAGCTACACCTTCTGGCCATCACGGAGCTGCTGAGCGAGTAGGCCTGCCTCTCTGCAGCGCCCACGGCACAGCCCAACGGGCGCTACCAGGTACATCAGCAGCAGCAGTGAAACGAAGGCTTATGAGCGACTGCACACCGCAACCTCCGTGTTGTATGACGGGGGAGTGGAGTACAAATATGTTATTTGTAGCGGAGACGCGAAGCTCTACAGCGGTCCAACAGCACCGCCGGCCAACTCGCGGCTCCTGCTCCCCGGCGTATCCAAATCAAATCCCCTTCTCCTGCCAGGGTGTTCCCCACTCCTGCTCCTGCTATTATTACACTCCCTGCATGCCCGCCCCTCTATAGCGAAGCTGCGGCCCCGACCTGCAGCGTGCCTATCCGCGTGTCCAGCGCCATGGTATCTCTCCCGCCGCTCCAGCCCGCAGGGTGTCCTTGGTCTGGGCAGGTTGGCATGGCAACAAAGCTGCTGCGCTGCGGCGCACGTTTTCGACTCTGTCGTGCCGGCGGGGCCAACTTGACAACGGTGGGGAGCGACGGCGCGAGGAGAACGAGGTCAACGCGACGTCAACGCGGTGCGCGGGGTATAGCGGGGTACGCGGCGCCGGTACGGTACCGTTTCAAGTTGGGTCTGGTTATGCCAAAAAGGTCGCGCAGGCTAGTTTACATGAACAAGAGCCGAAATCGGCATGAACGTCCAGTCGTGAAAGCGTGAAGGGAAAACGGAGTGAGGGCGGAGGGCGCTGTGTGAGACACAGCTGAACTGGAAGATGGCGGGCTCAGCTGTTACTACGACTGCTTTTAAGTCTACTCGTGCGGCACCCAACGGGCGCAAACAACGGTTGAAATAGTAACTCGTACCACTTAGCAGCAACGGTAACCGGAAAGGAAAGCGGTAGTTGAGGAAATAAGGTAGGAGGAAACCCCATGAACTCGTTTAGATCATTTCAAGCTGTCTGGTTTATTTTGCCAGTGATATGCAAATGGAGAGGGCGGTAGTAGATTGACGGAGAAGGGGTAGCGCCAGGTCAAATTGAAATTGAAATTGTTTACAAATGCTAGCTAGTCTGCTGCATCCACTCGCTCAGGCTGAGTTTATTGTTCTCAGGACCCGCTATCTCTAATAACCACAGTGATGAGGAACATGAAGTATTATCACAGCTCGTCAAGCTATCGGCCATTCTCCTATGTTTCCTAGCCCCTCCTCCGCCCAGCGAGCTATAGATAAGACACCAACGCCCCTCTGCTGTGTCTACCTAAGTCTGACCCATCCCATCCATAGCTATATAATAAGGCAGCCAGAGGCGTCCCGCATGTTGTACTGAGGTGTGATGGGGGAGGGGAGCAAACCGGAATAGCTATATTGTGTTCAATGTTTATATACCGCTGAGCCGGCTAATAGTTTGATGGGGTGGAGGCTACAATGCCCTCCATCTCTAATATTTTTGGCACAGCATACTGCATATGATAATAATGGCATGATGATTTCGTCTGGTGCATGTACCAAGCCAGCGGGCGGTCGGGCGATATATACTCTGTCTCTTACTAGCGCGGGGGATATGTGCGGGTAAATTCGAAAACATGCAATTCCGGGCGTATCGGCTAAAAACGTCCGTAGTTTTTTTGGTGTGGGGCGATGATAGTCGCGGGCGTGCGTCCGGCTTGGGGTTTGGCGCCTTGCCGCCGGTGGAAATTATCAGCAGACGGCCCACCGGCGGCTGCTGCTGTCGCAGTGGGATCGTCCGGCGCGGGGGACGACGGGAGGCGGTGGGCCTCGGCCGCGAGCTGGGCCATGCGGGACGCCTGGGCTGGTGTGTTGATTGTGGAGGTACGTATGCTCGAGGGGGGCGGTGGCCTCCGAGGCCTCCCCGGTCGCAGTGAGGGCGTGGGCGTTGCGGCCTGTGGAGCCGGCTCGGGGCTCATGGCTGGATCGACGCTTGTCGACGGCGGGTCGTCGTCGTCCATCTCCGTGTCTTGAGGGGCTGCCGCGGCCGGGAAGTGGGCCGCTTGTAGCTGGCTAGTTGGTGGTGGCGGGAGCTCCCGGGGCGGGAGCTGACCGTGGCGGTGCATCGCTGCATGGTCGGTTGTAGTTGGCGCCGGTTGGCGAGTAGTCGCCGTCCTCTCCCGCCTATGTCCGTGCATGGTACTGGCTGCGACGAGTTTCGTGTTGGACCCGGTGTTAGTGGCGAGTCTGGCTATGCTCGACCCTGCCGGATCGGCGGCAGCTGGCATAGGGGCGCGCCGGGTCACCACCCGGGCGCGTCGTGAGTTTATGTGTGATATGTACCCCGAGCTTGGGGCTGAAAGTGCGGACCGTGGCATCCGCCGATAACACCGGGCCTTCTCCGACGGTACATCACCCGCAGCTGACCCTAAATTATGATTCGCAAATGAAACGAGCACGCGTTTTCTCGTTATTCTGGCGGGGCGTCCTTTGCGGCCTCCTCCTCTTGCCATGCGTCGTCATCGCCGTAGTCGGTCGCCGGCGGGCGGGCGTCATCTTGGACGCTCTCCACCCATGCCATCGCGCTAGGTGGGGTCGCTCGCCGGATCAGCATCGGGGTGGCGAGGAGCAGTAGTCGAGACAGTAGCGGCGATCATGGCGCTGGAGGCGGTCGCGAAGCGGCGAGCGGGCGCATTGCTGTTACTTTTGAAAGTGTTGACTGGACTGCGCGGCGCCAGATGACGGTCAACCTCGCGCCGACGGGCACGACGCGGGCGGGTAGTGCAAGGGCGGTAGATGTATGTGTCAAGCAAGCAGCCGCGCGGGGCTTGGGGGATGTGGCAGGCGGGAGCCGGGGGAGGGGCGAGCTTGGGACGATCGCCCGTCATGGCGTCACCTGGTGGCTTCTATATTGGAAATAAATGCGCTCATCCTAGAATGGAAGGGGGTCCGGTCGGAGGAATGAGCTCCTACAACGTTTCTCCGGCCATTCATAGGGGGAAATGACATATCACCGACGAATGATAACTCAGGGCGCGGAGCGACCGTTTTCCTACGGTCGGGTAGTCCGGAAGAATCCGTGCGATCTCTGCATTATTGTAGGAGTTTCATTGACGAATGCTAACTTTTGCTTGATGCGATATTAAGTATATTACATCAGGGCTTTCACAAAAGCGCACTACAACAGAACTAACAACACATATGAAAGGTTGCCAGCAAAAGAGAGACATAAGCCTGAAACCAAGGTCGAGCAGGAGGACAGGGAGCCAAGAACCAAGAAGGAGCCAAGGGATGCGATATTAAGCGTCCACTCTTAGTTGGTCATAGCGCTAACTCTAGTTGTGACTGCTTCCCGTAATCGTGTTTTTCCACTGACTGGCACCAATGAAACCCTTGCAGCGTCTCTAGTACGACGGCAGTTTAGACAGTGTTGCAGTTTGCAGTTTAGGCAGCGATTATGTCATGGAAAGCCCTGCGTAGGCGACGCTCCGCGTTGTAGTCATCAAGCAAATTGCCGAAGCATCACCGTCTAAAACACAGTCATCGATACACCCGGACTGGTACCCGCCCGTCGTAGCTACAAATCCTTCCGGGGTAAGGATAGCTCACTAGTATACATATTAAAATACAGCAAGTATGGACGTATAGTACAGTTACATGAGCCAGCTGCAATTACTAGTATAGTAATACTGTACAATAATATTTCACAACGAATGTCGGGTCTGCCGAAGAGTTCCAGGTCTGGTTACCGATTGTAATAATCACGAATTTCCAGGCAAAAAGCCCACAAAGGGGGGATGGGCTGGCTGTGGTGCGCTCGATGGAGCGTGCCACAGCAGAGGAGAATGGATCGATCGGCCGCTGTGGAGGCGGGTGGTGGCCCTGACCGGGCCACGTTTACATGCGCACGCACACGCGCGCTACGGGCTATCTCGTACAGTGAGAGAAACCATATAAACTAGTTAAGAACATTTCATCACAAGGAACGTCTGGTTTACCGACTAGAGAATGCCGGGCGGAGCATGCCACGGGCGGGGGTCACGGGCGGGAGTGTTGAAGGCGACGATAGACCAGCGCGGTGCGCCATCGGGAAGGCGGTCGCCAGAAAGCCTAGGAATGAAGAGGTCGTGGCGCGGCTTCTAGGAGCGCATGTCGGAGCACATCTCCGAGAGGAGCGGGTACCAAGCCTTGTCACGCCAGTACACAACAATGACAAAGGCAGGGGAACCACTAGACTCATGTTTGGAGACAAGATTGCCGATGAGGTTCCATGGGGGGCTGCACCAGTTACGTTCGCAACGCGATGCGGCGTACGTAGGTCGGAGAGGCGCATGGCATCGGCGGCCTGCTCGCACCGCGGGTGACGCCAGCGGGCGTTGTAGCGGGGTAGGAGGCCTCCACTTAGAACTCCACTTTTCGAACGTCGCGAAGCGGTCGATGGTGCAGGCGCCGCACTTTGCACCGAACAAGGCGAATCCATGCAGGTTGAAGTGCCAGTCCCCGCAGTCAGCCTCGCGATTGATGCGGTTAGCCTAGATATTTGCCGCGGAAACCATGTACCGCACGGACAGCATGGTAATCCCGTGCGTGTCTATGTAGTACCATGTTTTGCGTAGCTCAACCAAAAGGCGCGGGGAGCGAGAGGTGAGGTCAGTGAGGACGCTGTCGACCGCTTGGTTATCCTCGACCGGACGACGAACCGTCGACGTGCAAGTACCCGGTTTCGACATGGCGGTTAATGGGGCGGCCGTTGTGTTGGGTGGGCGCTAAGGCTCTGCATGAAGTATTGATAAAAGATCATAACTTGGTGCACCATACGGATTGTGAATCGCACCATGAATCAATATTTAGGCCAGGAATTTACCGGTGCATTGGTAGTTAGGTGGTCCGATTTATTGGTGCGCACCGATATTCAGGCGGTGGGATCTACAGGTGCATCGATATTTAGGTGCTGAAATTAAGTTACCAATGCACCAATATTAAGGGTTCGAGTTTACTTGTGCACCAATGTTTGCGAACGCAATAGAATCAAATAAAGATCGGATCAACCGGATCTAGAATCAATTCTTGGTCTTTAGTTTCCGAATAAAATCAATTCTTGATATTTATGTCCCCATGACCGATGCGTAGCCTTCCCACCATTGCATGTCACGTCCGAGCTGGCGGGTGAGCTACTTCACGCGGCCGGACCAAGAGTCGCGAGTCTTGAGCACACGATGCAGCTCACGGAGGTATAAACTGGCGGGGGCGATGGCCAAGTAGAGAAACTGACACTTGCTTGCGAGGGCGGCCAACTCGCGAGCATGCAATCCCCGACGGTCTCGTTTCGCATGCTGGATCAAGCGTTATTTTTGTTGTGCAACAATGCCAACGAGTTTCTCAGCGGGCGCACGAAGAGTAGGCGACTCCGACGTATCAATTTCTAACCCAGGTTCACGAGCTTCTGGTGGGTGGGCTCCCAGACGCCCTTGTTTGGGTCGCGCAACATGCCAAACCCTTAGAGGTGGCGCTCGATGTAGTCGCATTGCGAGATGTCCTCAGCCCCATTACACGGCGCACCCAGCAGGTGCCTAACCGGAGATATGGCGAAATATGCATTTCGCGGTACTTTATATAGTAATCTAGAATAGTGTATCGTGTTTATTAATTATTTCCCGGTATATTTCGCCCGTGTGTTGGGTAGCAGTGCGCGAAAACCGCCTCCTGTCCGCCGCACATGCGGACGGGCAGCGCCCGTTCGGCTCACGGAGGGGGCCCATGCTTACGGCCTCGTGCCCGAGCCAAACGGGCGCCACCTGCCCTGGAAATAGGATAGGTTCGTAGCCTTTCTCATGGGGATGCTATACAAACATCGAGCTAGAGGTCGGGGGCTATAGGGACGGTGCCGCATGTGCCTCTGATTCCAGAAACCTCCGATAGTGGAACTCGCGCTGTCTGGAATTACACCCCCCCCCCCCCCCCGGCCTCAACTCCTCCCGCGGGGGAGGCTGAGGTAGATCTCTACTTATCGATACGATCGTATGAGCGCCAGTAGAGGCCCATACGCAGGGCTGGCGGTAAGTTTGCGGTCAATCTCGGTCGATGCCGGCCGACCGACTACCCGGATTTTCTGCGCTCTCAACCCCCTCCCGTATAGGCATCCCCTGCCATCCGCAGCTTACTATTTAACCCGCCGCACTTGTACCGTTCAATGGCTTGGCTCCTAGGGGTGCGGTAGAGCCCATGAGTGGCCCATGAGGTGGTCGATGCACGGTGCCCCATTTTCCCCCCGTTTTTTGAGCCGAAATAAGATAAACGGCGGCTCAATGGGGGGCCGGTCAACCACCACCCGCGCAGATAAGCGGTCGACTTGCCACCCATCGACCTACACCTACCGAAGGCCACTATACCCATATGCAAGCGATAGATACTACTATGGGTCGATTCGCCTGCCTGTAGGTACACCGGTTGCCGATGGAATGACGGGTAGCTCGGATATAATCTTTAGAAATAGCGGAAATTCGAATATGCGGTTAACGGGCGAAGGTGAAACACATGCTGAATCGCACGTTTCTTCACCCGGGCCTCGCCAATAAATTCCACACGACTCGGCCCATATCCCACCCCTGGCCCCTGAAGGGCCATGGCTAGTGATCTAGAGATTTTCTTTCATGCCGTGTGATCTGTTAGTGGCCAATTCGGGGGTGGGATAGATGTGGCGGTCCTCTTACGGGTACATGAGACACCGTACACGAGCTATATATCGCCGATTTTAAACATCGTGCGGGTGCGCCGTGATTCCGAGCTAGAAACATGAGATCGTCCATACATGGCAACATGCGCAGGCGAAGTCATGGCTGGGGAATCGGTGAATCCCGTCTCCTTCTTTCGGGTAACGATGCAATGCCCTAGTGAGGACGTTGGTGAACCGACATAAGCAGTAAGAAGACAAAGATCAAACCATGGGAAGGCCAACGCGGTAAAGAGTGCCGCGGTAATCGACAGTGAAAACGTCCGTGTCCTTAGGGGCGATTCCAACCGCGAAAACCCCATCTTGCAGGTCCATATGCATCATGTAATCTCCATGGCGCGCCAATTTGCGCATATGTAAAAACGCCTCGATCGAAAGATTGCGCGTCTCGCAGTACCGGTTCATGGGGCGCGGAGGTCATTGATGAGCCTCCATTTGATTGTTCCGGGCTCACAAACCAAGAACAGCTAGGACACCCATTTTGCGCAATAGGCTCGCTCCCATGCCCCAACGGCCAAGAAGCAAGCCAATTCATTGACAGCCGGGCCGGAGTAGCAGCCTCCATTGACACCCCCCGATGAAAAGAGAGGCAAGCCAGTCCAAAAACCGGAACGCGTACACTTCTGAGATCGAGTTGAGAACACGGCGATTCGCACCCTAAGCTTACTTGGCAGTTGCCGAGATTACGACTGATGCGATGTCTCATAACGGGGGAGTCGGGGGTACAAGAATCGGCGCGATTGATTTCGCGAGGGGGGCGGCGAGTACTGCGCCATGTCGCTCTTTTGACCCTCTCCGCATCGGCGTAATAAGGCTCCACGGTACGCGGCACAGTAGAAGTACTGCCGCGGCGTGGGAGTAGCATAGCCATGTGCCACTGGGCGCAGGCTTGGCCACCATCGGTGTAGCGTCATCTTGTACTCGAATCTGTACTCGACGATAGGCATGCGCCGGCGGGCCCCCCAGTCGGAGCGCATCGCGGCAGCTACGTCGAGTAGGGGCCAATACGGATCGCGCCATGCCCACACGGGAGGGGCAGCCAAGGGCTAATGTTGGTCGACACTGGTCGGAGGGATTGGACCTTGTTCCGCTGAGTGGGGAAGCGTTGCGGCTTCGTCCTCTTTTCGCGTTGGGCGAGTAATCAGCAGCTTCTTCGCGGGTAGTAGTTCGCGCGTCGCAAGCGGCGCGCGTCCATAAACCACCCAACCCTAACGGATTTTTCACACAAGGGGGGAGGGGGGGCGGGGGCGAAAGGCTACGCTCACCGTACATGGTACGATGGCGGACGACCGGCACCCTGCGTGGCAAAATTGCCACGTACGTCTTTGCCGTAGTGCTGCGCTCGACGGACCGTGCCATAGGAGCGCCACAGGAGCGTGCCAATCAAGGAAAGTGAACCGGTCGGCGGCCGTGGAGTGGACCGGTCGGCCGCCCCAAACCCAGCTGTGGTCACCGGCCGGAGGTGGTGGCCCTGACCGGCCCACATAAACATGCGCGCGCACACGCGCATAGTTATGGGCGCCGCGCCATGGCTATCCCGTACATTAGTGAGTAGGGAAACCAAGTATAAACTACATGTAGTTTGGTTAAGAACAAAACTTCTGCCATTGATCACGCTGATGTGCGAGCGCGATGTTTGCGCGCATTTTTTATTTCGCAATTGTGCTACAGCATATACCTATTACATACAGTAAAAACGAGTACGGGTACTTGCTGCTGAGTTCACTGAGCGAGTACTATACTACAGTATGAGCGGGCATAAGGGCACGCCCACGAGATGTTCGAGTTACTTACGGTCGGTAATGCTCCGACGCCCGCTACACCGGATCCATCATTCCCTGGGACTACGGGTCGTACGGGTACGAGCACTAGCGGAGGACTGCGCGTTACCACACCTCCTTTTACAGCAACTCCCGCCCATATATGGAGTTGGTACTGGTGAGGCCGCCTCTGCTGCCCAGCAATCGCTTCATATCGGTGGTACGAGTACTGCCAATACCGCCGTTACTACATATGCGCTTATGTAGCTCTCAAGATACCGTCGCCCCGCGAATTAGTGGCACCTCCTCCGTCAGTGGCAACTCCTTCCCTACTAGAACCGCAACCATGCGGTACTACTACCCCGCCCTCGGGTACGGGTATTGGTGCTGCCTCCGATGATCAACCCACGACCATGGTTGTCCATCGCCACCTCAGCCGTGCGATTCGCTTGCGTGACTTTGTGGCCCTCGCTCTTGGCTTCCAGCGTACGGGTGCCGCGGCCTCGCGACTTGATACCATGCGCTTGTACAACGCGTGCGGGCCGGGTTCCCTATCGCTTTTCTAGTCGGATCACGAGTGAGCCCGCAAGATTCCCCATGCTGCTTATTCGGCCGCCGCTGCGCGGGTGCTGGGCCTTCGCCCGCGCGGGGGTTTCGCGTTTGTCACCTGCCCTGGCCCCACGTGTGGTATTGACCCCTTATGGCTTCGCTCTACGTACGGATGGCTCGAACCGGAACGCCACGGATTTCGTCGTGGATCATCTGCCGATCCACCCCGCCGCGAACTACAAGCACCGCGTGCATACCGCTTTCAGAAATCTGTGGGCTTCCATGGCGATTGAAGCGGGGGCGGTGCTCGACCAGACCGCTCGGGAGTCGGCGACTTTACCCTTGAGACGAGTGGGTTGCGCCCAGCGGACCGCTCGCGGCCGTCAGATTTGACACTGGCGGGGTGGGGGGGGGGGGGGGGGGGGGGCGTGCGATTACATGATCGATTTCGCGTGCGTGTCCTCCACGACCTCTACTTGCTGGGGCAACGACCCCCGCTGGTGCACCCCGGGGATCGCGCCTACCGAGGCTGAGCACAATAAGCTGGCGGCAGACCGGGCGTCTTCAGCCCCAGTGCAAGGTGTTCACCGGTACTACCCTTCTGTGGTTGAGAACCGCGGCCGCCTCGGGAAATACGCTTTAACGGTGGTCTACATCTTCGCGGTGGTACTTCTTGTGCGCAACTTCCTTGGCAATCCTTTCGCCCCGACTTCATGCTTCCTTTGTGGTCGGTCCGTCCAGGCTCTTCGGAACTTTGTTGCCAACCAGCCCGCTGAGTTCCGTCAAACTTCATCACATGTCGCGCACGCGGCGGGGGTTTTGCAGCGAGCCTTTGCTTGCGTGCATGGTACCTTGGTCGGCATTCTCTCTGCCGGAGTGCAGACGGCCAAGTCTGATAGATGCGTCTGCCCGTGCTCATTCCGCACCCTCTTCTGGTGCTGCTTCCACCGCGCAATTGCTGTAGTGGACGTTTCCTATTGCCTATTCGGGTGGTTTCCTGATCGCCTTTTGCAGCCAGCTCATGTAACTATATACAGGGTATACTACAATAAGGATTATGTCGCGCGCACCGATGTGCGTGCGCTGTTGCTGCTGTAGTACTGAGAGTGGAGCGTCGCCTACCCAGGGCTTTCCGTATAAACTGGATTGCTGCCTAAACGGCCGTCGTTGAGACGCTGCAAGGGTTTCACTGGTGCCAGTCCTGTCCGGGGGAAAAAAAAATCCTGGCGGGAAAAAAAAACGGCGCACCTCTGCGCGGCCCCCGTCTGCATTGTCCTTTTTTTTCCCCGCCCCCGGGACAGGACTGGCACCAGTGAAACGCTTGCAGCGTCTACGACGACCGTATAGGCAGTAATCCAGTTACGGAAAGCCCTGGGTAGGCGACATTGTCCTGCATTGTCCTTCTCACTCGCCCGTCTGGTCTTCCACACGCCTTCACACGCCTCGGCCTGTTGCCATATAAAGCGGTCGACGTCGCTCCATCAAAGTAAACTGGCGCCATTAGCACGCCCAGTGCATACCAATTATTCGGCGGGTTGGCTTGCCAGCTCAACAGGCGCCGGTTCCCGCTTGGTCTGCTTTATCCTGGGCAGCACACCGAGGTCGTCGTTTTCCTCTTCATCAGCGGCGCCCTGAACGACTCCGCCCCCAAAATCAAGCGACCAGTACACTCCTGCTGCACGCCTACTCGTCAGCCCGCAGCCCACAGCCCGCTGCGCACTGCTTCAGCCCAAATTCTGCCGCGCACGCGCTTTGTCGACGCAGGCCGCGATGGCCACCGCTCCACGCAGCTTCCTCCCCGTTGCGGCACACAGCCACTTCCCGCTGGCAAACCTGCCGTACGGCGTGTTCCGGCCGCGCTTTGCCCAGGAGCCACGAAAGTGGGCCGCCGAGGGGTCCCGCGTGGGGTGCGCAATCGGCGACTACGTGCTGGACCTCGCGGCCCTGGAAGCGGAGGGCGCCTTCGGGAGCACCGCCGTGTATGGCGTTGACGGCTGTTTTTCTCAGGTGACCGCCGCTTGCTGCCTTCCCACCCGCAGCGACACTTGCCGCGACCCGGCCGCCCTCAACGATCAGCGCTGCAGTCCTTAAATCCAACGGCATAGCTTTCGGGACTGCCTGTGAGCGCAGACCTGGCTGTGGTGAGGGGTGCGGCAGTCGCCACTCACAGTGGCCGCGCATCGCAGGGCAGCCTCAATGCGTTCATGTCGCTGGGCCGGGCCGTCTGGCGCGAGGTGCGCAAGGTCATCACCGACCTTCTCAGCGAGGATAACCCGCAGCTGAGAGACAATGCCGAGCTCCGGGAGCGGGTGCTAATACCCATGGTGCTCTCGCCCGCCACTGCTGCCACACTCTCCGGCCACTGCGCGCAGTGCCTCATTCTCGCTGACCCAGCTATCGTGCTATTTGCTAGAGCGCGGTGGAGATGCTGATGCCGGCGAAGATTGGAGACTACACTGACTTTTTCGTCTCCAAGTACCACGCCGAGAACTGCGGGGCCATATTTCGGGGCAAAAAGGCCGTCTCTCCAAACTGGCGAGTTGCTGATCCGTCTCCCTCAGCGCCCCCCCCCCCCCCCCCCCCCCCCTTCACTAACACAGCCAGCGGCTGACAAATACAAACGTAAGGCCCGAAGCCTGAGCGCACATGGGTGCGAGGGGCTCAAGACTGAACCCCGTCCGCGTGCCCATGTCCTCCCCGTTGCTCTCATCCTGCCGCCAGGCCGCACATGCCGGTTGGTTACCATGGCAGAGCCTCGTCAGTGGTGGTGTCAGGCACCGACATCCACCGGCCCAGGTGCAGCCCGCCCATGCAGGCCGGGACCCCCTGTGCGGGACGTGAAACCTCTGATTACGTATCAGTATGGCTGTAGGACGATATACATGCATATACTGGGCTCCAGCAAAGAGCTTGGGGCCGGTTGTCTTGGTGTCGAGTTGATATCGCCCAAAGCAGACATTTGTATCGAGCAGATATTGTGCAAGCGGCACAAGATGCACCTCTATCCGTAAGCTTGATACCAGCCACTATGCCGAAACGTTTCCGGGTGAGCGTTTCCGGAGTCTTTTGTAAATTAATCGTGGGGCTATGCCTGCCGCCATGCTTGGCAAGCACTTCCTCCGCTCAGCACTGCTTATGCGGCACTTTCTGCCGCCCTTGTCAGTGCCATCGTCCTGCTGCTGACACCCGGGAGTGGCGGGCTCGATGCCGGCGCAGGGGGCAGCGCATGGGTCCGGAGGGCGCACCTGTGCAGGGCGCCTGCCAGAAGATGGACTTTGAGCTGGAAATGGTGAGAAGAAGGGGTGGGGGGGGGGGGGGGGGGGGGTCACTGTGACCATTGTGCCGAGCGCCAGGACGCGCCCTGGTGTCTTGACAGCCGTCACGCTTTCCAGACCCCTGAAACCCAACTCAATTAGCCCTAACACTAGTGAGGTTACTCTCTTCCCCCTCTAACCCTAAAACAGTATAATCCACATTTTCTTTTTGGCTCACCGACACTCAAAAAACCCGTAGTTTATGCCTCGCTTGCCTGAGATCTGAAGAGACCTTTGCTACTTGTCGGCAATGACTTTGCCTACGAGTATAGTTATCCTCTGGCAGTTAGATCGACTCTTATTTGCAATGTTTTACTATCGCGCCGCCCCCCGCGTCGATCCAATCGAGTGGAATTAACACCAAAGGTAGGAACGCCCATGAAGATATTCAATGGAGTGACACGACCTCCCTTTGCCCGCTTTTTCCACCACAGGCGTGCCTCATGGGCCCAGGCAACGAGCTCGGCAGCTCCATCCCCGTCGACGATGCCGAACAGCACATCTTCGGCCTGGTGCTGATGAATGACTGGAGCGCCCGGGATGTGCAGGCGTGGGAGGCGCAGCCGCTGGGGCCGTTCAACGGCAAAAACTTTGCGACCACCATCTCGCCGTGGGTCGTCACCCTGGACGCCCTGGAGCCATTCCGGTGAGTGCCTTGCGCACAGATTAGGGGCACCCAGGCTGTTTTTACGTGCATGTTTACATATATGCAGTCGTTACATCGCTACATCGTACACGTAATTTATGCTCGCCACATGACCTTGATATACTTGTCAAGGTCATATGTAATTCCTTGACTAGCATATCGTACGTCTAGCATGCTTGTCAAGGTCATATGTAATTCTTGACTAGCATTCTGTACCCAATTATAAGTATGGAGGCACTTCCCCAGATATCATGGATATATATGTATATACATATATACACTCGATTATTACGTATCTATGTAGAGCTGGAGTGCATTGAATCAAGGAGTCGTCCATCTGTGGCTCAGTTTTGCGAGTAGCTGAGGTGTCCATTGGGTTTAAACCTCCCTAATTTAGGGTATGCAGGCTCTGTACCGGTCGTCGCTACATGCTGTGTGTGTTGGCAGGGCATTGACAAATTTCAACCAGGTCTGCCTCAACATCATAGGTTTGACACTGTGAGCCATGACCTCACTGTGGAATTGCTGTGCCGTACTATCTGTGATACGCGCCCAGGTGCCCGGCCATCGAGCAGGACCCGCCGGTACTACCCTACCTCCGCCAGGCCAGCCCTTCCTCGTACGACATCAGCCTGCAGGCAAGCATCAAGGACCGCGAGGGCGATGACGCGTGTGTGGTGACTCAGTCCAACTACCGCCACCTGTGAGTGCCGCGCACATCCAGCGTCTACCATTGCAACACGCTGAGTACATAATCAATGAACTATGCTGACACCATAAGTTCAATGACGAGTTGTAATGTTCGTGGTTCTTGTTGGTAGATGGCAGGTGTTGATGATTGTTGTCAGCTTGTGGAGTTGATTTTGATACCACAACATTTACTCGGTCTCACGGGTTTGAAAAGTATTGAATTGTTTTGCAGCAACAAGCCGGGCATTCCATGTAGTATGCGTGGTGTGTTATGATACATTTCCAGGTAAATATGGTCTGTTCTCTATTTGCGGGGGGTGAAAAGCGATCAGATACAGCGAACTAGAAGCGTGGTTACGGTATATTTGGTATGTTTTCAGCATTGACGTGCGCTCCCTGCGACCCGTATTTGATGCAAGCCATGCATAATCAGCATTGAGTATACATTCAGACAAATAAATCGGAGCTCCGGCGCTTTTTAATGTCATGTTACTATCCCCATGCCCATGTACTGTGCGTGATGGTCATGAAACGAAGACAATGTGTTAGATCAGATTAATAATGTGAATCACTTGCGACATGTCAGCTGAAGCACGCCGCTCTTCCGGTAAATACATAAATCGGAGCATCAGTTTATCCCCACGCGTTGCTCACAACTGTGCGTTTGCCGCTGGCAGATACTTCTCGTTGCCGCAGCTCGTGGCGCACCACACCTTTGGGGGCTGCAACCTGCAACCGGGCGACTTGCTGGGCACCGGCACCATCAGTGGCCCCACGGAAGACAGCCTCGGCTGCATGCTGGAGCTCTCACAAAACGGCGCTCGGAGATGTGTATAAGAGACCCGCTCAGTATCGGCCGCGGCAATGAACGCACCTTCCTGGAGGATGGCGACACCGTGACGTTTTCTGGTTATTGCCAGGGCGATGGCTTCCGGGTTGGCTTTGGGGAATGCAGCGGTATGGTCCTGCCCGCGCTGGGAAGCTGAGTAGACCGCCGGGACAGGCCTGCATGCTCGATTCACTTGCACAAAAATCAACCAGTTGACAATCACTCGTTATCTATCCCCCATCGGGAAAATTCCACAGTTGACTGGGCATTGTGATGAACGTGTAATCCCAATAAGCACATAGAATCGAATGACTAATATGATGGTGCTGTATTGCTGAAGATTAATACGCGGCACTGACCCCTCGGACGACCTGCCTCGTGCGCGAGTGGCAAGGACGGACACCGGCGGGCGGCGGGGGGGGGGGGGGGGGGGGGGGGGGGGGGGAGTCTAGTCTCCGACCAGCGGACATGACATTCTGGCAAGCATCGCGCTGCTGATTGCGTCAGAGTCGAGCCCCCCGCCTGGTGCGAAGCTGTGTACGAGTATCTTGTACTGGGAAACCTCGGCCGGTTACTGCACTGGGTTCTAGTGGTCATAACGATGATTTTACGATCACCTATGGCAGCAGTTCATTCTCTTCCATGGAGGAGGCATCTCCCGCTGTTCGTCCAACCTCTGAAGGACTCCGCCGGATACGGGCGGCGCTACACAGCTGCACCGCCTAGGCCTCTCCTTTAAATTTGCAGTTTGATATTCATACACAACTGCGAAGTTTTCCGAGTGACTTGCCTAGAGTCATGGACAGCCTGAACTTCGCTTCAAACGAATGTAGAAAAAACGTGTCCGCACATAATGTATATTCCTTATGCGATAATCATTATGCTATACAGCGAATGGTCTCAATTTAACAAAAAAACTTGTCGCGATTAATAAAGTAAATTAATCGTGGCATGTAACTAGGGAATTAAGGCTAGGATACTAATCCATGGACATATATCTGTGTGTATACATATTTACACCCTCCACAGAAGTCCTAGGCCCCTGTCTCGCCGAATCCGAGTTTACGAATAGTGGGGCAGCTGAATCTAGGGTTTATGACCTAAAGTCCTGGAATGTTGCACATTTATGCTCAGCCTTCATCACCATAGGGTGTAAGCAACCCCTTTGACCCTAACAAGTGTTATGCACGAGTGGCACTTGCGCCACATTGAGCGTTTCTAGTACCCCCACAACAATGGGGGTTGGTGCCCCGTACGTCCCGCCGCGCATGCATAGACCATTGCATGGTGGGATGGCCATGGGCGGGCGAGGAAACATGTCAGCAAAGAGGCTAGGGTGTTTTTGCTTGGGGTGGGGTCATGGTGGCGTGCGCCCGTGCACGATGTGGCGTGATACCCTCGCCACTGCAGCGCCGCCTGGTGGTGCAGCTCTCAAACTCGCGGTATCGCTCAGTGCGTTGCGAGGAAACGCCTGGAAACTTTCATATAAAAACGAATAACGCGAGCACGGGTACAAATTCCACAGCAGCAGCCCGGTTGTCCGAGGCCATTTAGACACTTGTTGATTTATTTCAGAAATAATATGCCGAAATCTGACGTCTGTGTCAGCATATCGTCAACACGGCGTGAAACTTTACGCCGAGTGGATCTCAAAACCTGATACACGGTGGCGGCACAGTGTGTTGTGTGTAATCGTGCACGGATCACTTATACTTGGCACATGCCCCCCTTGAGCGATGCCCACAGCCGCCATGCCGGGTCCCCCCTTTCACAACATTTTTCCCACTGGCATCGGCGCATTGAGGTGCACGCCATTGCCGTTCCACTGGGCTCAACATGGCGCGCTATGAGCATGCGGCCATGCACTACGGGAGGGGGCCAAAACGCGAGCAAAAAGGTAATGTATCACGCGCACCGTGTTTTGGCTCTGTTTTTGAGCCCTAATCCGAGCAAAGTGAGCCAAATCTCGTTATACCGAAAAGGACGAATGTAGGGTTTCGTACAATTGCATTAAGTACTGGGATCATGGCGCTGGCACGACCGCGGCTTCTAGATTGTGTCATCAACGGTTTTCGCAAGGGGGGGCATCACTCGCCACACCCGTGCCGTGCCCCATAGGCCTCCTACCTTATAGCCATGTCAAATTCGGCGTGGTCCAATGGCGAGCATATCGACGGCATGTTTCAGTACATGCAGGTCAATTCTGAGCGTGTGTGGTCGATGTTGCAGCGTCTGGAACCTGCGCTTGGTGCCGATACGGCACGGGGCTTGCTGACTAGATTTGTCGACCGCTCCTTGGCTGAGGTTCCGGTGCTTCCACGAACTGGTGCGACTCCAACACATGGCAGCGCTGGACAGGAGGCAAGCGTCGGGCCTAATGACCGGGAGTTCCCAGCACCGGCTGAGGCGTCAAACATTCGAGGGGGGGTGCCCGCAGACCGTGAAGCCCTTGCGTCGCTGCCAAAGTTTCGGCCGGAAGCTACAACCCCAACCCGTACCGGGACTCGCTTACCGCCTCGCACGCAACCTTCTACCCGCGTCCCGGTCCAAGAACACCAACCTTCCAAGTCAGGAGGACATGATCATGAGTGGTTAAGGCCGGTTGTAGATGAAAGAGAGTGGGAGTCGTACAAGGCCTTGAAGACTGATATTCTCGACTTCGGCGAAAAGTGGCGCTACCTCCACCGATCTAGCGCCGCGTAGGTAAGGCATGTTTTAATATATCCATACACGGCGGCACGCCTTACAGTACCCGGATAATGCGACATACAGAAGTATTATGCGTGCGCATGGGCTCCACGACAAGAAACTCGTGGACAGGTACACCCCTACAGGTACATCATATTGGCGACGGCGAGCCCTAGATTGTTGCGCTGCGCCGCAGATTGTTGCCTTCGGCAGGCGGTAAATGCCTACATGGCTGAAACACTTTCCTTGTCCGGGTATTTGTTGCATACTTGTATGACAAAAGCGCATAGGCTTGACGAGAAAGTACGACTGCTAGCGAGGTGTTCGCCCGAGAACTTCACTTTGGCTTAGTACTATATAAACGCCCTAGATTGTTGCGCCCCGCCGCAGATTGTTGCCTTAGGCATATGTTAAATCCATACACGGCTGCAAGCCGTGCAGTACCCGGATAATGCGGCATATAGAAATATTATGCATGCGCATGGGCTCGACGACAAGAAACTCGTGGATGGTTACACCCCTAGGTACATCATATTTGCGACGGCGAGCCCTAGATTGTTGCGCTGCGCCGCAGATTGTTGCCTTCGGCAGGCGGTAAATGCCTACATGGCTGAAACACTTTCCTTGTCCGGGTATTCGTTGCATACTTGTATGACAAAAGCGCATAGGCTTGACGAGAAAGTACGACTGCGAGGGAGGTGCTCGCCCGAGAACTTCACTTTGGCTTCGGACTGAACGCCCTAGATTGTTGCGCTGCGCCGCAGATTGTTGCCTTAGGCATGTTCTAAATCCATACACGGCTGCACGCCTTGCAGTACCCGGATAATGCGGCATAGAGAAGTATTATGCATGCGCAGGGGCTCGACGACAAGAAACTCGTGGATAGTTACACCCCTAGGTACATCATATTCGCGACGGCGAGCCCTAGATTGTTGCGCTGCGCCGCAGATTGTTGCCTTCGGCAGGCGGTAAATGCCTACATGGCTGAAACACTTTCCTTGTCCGGGTATTCGTTGCATACTTGTATGACAAAAGCGCATAGGCTTGACGAGAAAGTACGACTGCGAGGGAGGTGCTCGCCCGAGAACTTCACTTCGGCTTAGTGAAAGCCCTAGATTGTTGCGCTGCGCCGCAGATTGTTGCCTTAGGCATGTTCTAAATCCATACACGGCTGCACGCCTTGCAGTACCCGGATAATGCGGCATAGAGAAGTATTATGCATGCGCAAGGGCTTGACGACAAGAAACTCGTGGATAGTTACACCCCTAGGTACATCATATTCGCGACGGCGAGCCTTAGATTGTTGCGCTGCGCCGCAGATTGTTGCCTCCGGCAGGCTGCGCCGCATATTGTTGCCTTAGGCATGTTCTAAATCCATACACGGCTGCACGCCTTGCAGTACCCGGATAATGCGGCATAGAGAAGTATTATGCATGCGCATGGGCTCGACGACAAGAAACTCGTGGATACTTACACCCCTAGGTACATCATATTCGCGACGGCGAGCCCTAGATTGTTGCGCTGCGCCGCAGATTGTTGCCTTTGGCAGGGGGTAAATGCCTACATGGCTGAAACACTTTCCTTGTCCGGGTATTCGTTGCATACTTGTATGACAAAAGCGCATAGGCTTGACGAGAAAGTACGACTGCTAGCGAGGTGCTCGCCCGAGAACTTCACTTTGGCTTAGGACTGAACGCCCTAGATTGTTGCGCCCCGCCGCAGATTGTTGCCTTAGGCATATGTTAAATCCTTACACGGCTGCACGCCTTGCAGTACCCGGATAATGCGGCATAGAGAAGTATTATGCATGCGTATGGGCTCGACGACAAGAAACTCGTGGATAGTTACACCCCTAGGTACATCATATTTGCGACGGCGAGCCCTAGATTGTTGCGCTGCGCCGCAGATTGTTGCCTTCGGCAGGCGGTAACTGCCTACACGGCTGAAACACCTTCCATGTCTGGGTATTCGTTGCATGCTTGTATGACAAAAGCGCATAGGCTTGACGAGAAAGTACGACTGCTAGCGAGGCGCTCGCCCGAGAACTTCACTTTGGCTTAGGACTGAACGCCCTAGATTGTTGCGCTGCGCCGCAGATTGTTGCCTTAGGCATGTTCTAAATCCATACACGGCTGCACGCCTTGCAGTACCCGGATAATGCGGCGTACATAAGTATTATGCATGCACAGGGGCTCGACGACAAGAAACTCGTGGATAGCCACACCCCCTATCTAGGTACATCATATTTGCGACGGCGAGCCCTAGATTGTTGCGCTGCGCCGCAGATTGTTGCCTTCGGCAGGCGGTAACTGCCTACACGGCTGAAACACCTTCCATGTCTGGGTATTTGTTGCATACTTGTATGACAAAAGTGCAAAGGCTTGACGATAAAGTACGACTGCGAGGGAGGTGCTCGCCCGAGAACTTCACTTTGGCTTAGGACTGAACGCCCTATATTGTTGCGCTCGCCGCAGATTGTTGCCTTCGGCAGGCGGTAACTGCCTACACGGCTGAAACACCTTCCATGTCTGGGCATTTGTTGCATACTTGTATGACAAAAGTGCAAAGGCTTGACGATAAAGTACGACTGCTAGCGAGGTGCTCGCCCGAGAACTTCACTTCGGCTTAGTGAAAGCCCTAGATTGTTGCGCCCCGCCGCAGATTGTTGCCTTAGGCATATTTTAAATCCATACACGGCTGCACGCCTTGCAGTACCCGGATAATGCGGCATAGAGAAGTATTATGCATGCGCAAGGGCTCGACGATAAGACACAGATAAATAGCCACACCCTCATGTACTAACATCATATTTGCAACGGCGAGATTGCTGTGCTGCACCGGAGATTGTTGCCTTCGGCAGGAGTAAATGCCTACACGGCTGAAACACTTTCCTTGTCCAAGTATTTGTTGCATACTTGTATGACAAAATCCGATTGCTAGCAAGGTGCTCGCCTGAGAACTTCACATTGGCTTACGTAAAGTCCCAGATTGTTGCGCCCCGCCGCAGATTGTTGCCATGTCGCGACGACTCGTCGTATGTTTGCCGGTGCCTGTGGCGTGCATATCTAGCAAGGTAGCGACTACCGGTAGCGACTACTGGTAGCGAGTAGGAATTACTCTCAATCTCCCCTTTATCCCCAGCATACTCAATACAATCTCCGTCGGGGCGTGATACCGGTACCGGCAGACCAATGCGAGATATGGCTAACACGTCGTCTTAATAATACTACGATACGATTCGCGGCGCCACGGCTGCGCGAGCTGCGGCGGGCAAGCCGCCGCGCTCGCCCAGCCGTATGCAGTGGCGCAATCCCGCGAAATATCATCAAGCAGTGGCTACGACCGAGGTAATACCTACGGGTACCCGTATGTAGCGACTATACCGGGGGCGGCAAGCCGAAAGGAAGTTGGGTGGTGCAATCAGTGGGCAGTTTTTTTCTCTCCAGCCGCCGAGATTGTGCCGCGCGAGCCCGGTTTGGGCCTTTCCTGCGTGACTTGCTTCAAAATAAGAGCGGAGAAGTCGTGTGATACAGAGAGGAGGTCCGCAAAGTCGCGAGTATATAAGCGCCGCGGGCCGGCACACCAATGGGGAAGAAGTCGTGTGATACAGAAAGCAGGTCCGCAGCGCCGCGGGCCGGCACCATCATGCGTTTTGATGAAGTTTCTGCGGTCTATGTGGTAGTGTCGCAGTCTTAATGCATATACGGAGCCGAACGACTTACCCGTTCGGCTAGATTGTACATTGCCGACATCGTATATACGACAATCTTATCTCCTGGCCGACCATATTCTCAGCTCCCCCCCCCGCCCCCCCCCCCCCCCCCCCCCATATATGCTTATGCATGGCAAGATTACACGGGCGCGACGAGCATGAGGCGCGACTTCCAAACTAAAAGCGGAGGAGTCGTGTGACAGAGAGGGGTGGTGCAATACCACGCGTTTTGGTAAAGATATCCCCGGGGAGGGGATACTGCGGTTTACAATGTGGAAATGAGTCCCGCAGTCGTAAAGCATACATATGGAGCCGAATATAACATCTGGCATTCGGCTAGATTGTCAGTTGCCGACCTCACATATACAACAAATATAGCTCCGAGCCTCTGGGGGAGTTGCGCATCCAAGTGCCTACTGCAGCCTCCCTTGAGTCCGACGGCACCGAGCAGCGTGGGTCTGTGGGACCTTCAGATTTGGCTCATTACTACAAACCGAATTAGGGCAAGAAGTATACCCTAGTCAGGGTTGAACAATCTTGCTCACCGTGCAGAGTGCGACGCACTTACCATCGCAGTCCAGATACAACTCCATAGCACGTTACGGGAAGCCGGCACCACCAATAAGGGCATCATGCGTTTTAGAGAAAGTTACTGCGGGGTCTATGGTAGCGCCGCATTCGCAAAGCACATACGGAGCCGAATCCCACACCGTGCGGCTAGATTTCGAGTTGCCGAGCCCGTATACAGAAATCTTATATGGCCGACGACCATATTCTCAGCTCTTGACCTGCATATATGCTTGTATATAGCAAGGGAGCACGGCCGACGGCCATGGTGCGTAGCTTACAACATAAAAGTGGACGATGACGAGTCGTGTGACAGAGAGGGGATCCGAAAACCCGCAAGTATGAGGGCCGCGGGCCGGCACCGCCAAGGGTATTCGTGCGTTTTAAATGAAGTTACTGCGGTCTATGTGGTAATGCCGCAGTCGTAAACCACATACGGAGCCGAATACCACACCCGTGCGGCTAGACTGCGAGTTGCCGAGCCCGTACAAAACAATCTTCTATGGCCGACGACCAGATTCTCAAATATGCCGACCCCCAAATATGCTTTCATTACACGGCCGGCGGCCAGTGTGCGCGGCTTGCAACAAAAAGTGGAGGAGTCGTGTGACATAGAGAAGGGGTTCGCAAAGCCGCAAGTGTAAGCGCCGCGGGCCGGCACCACAAAGGGCATCACGCGTTTTTGATTTTTTTCACCGGTGTTTGTGGTATGTAGTGTCGCAGTCGCAAAGCACATACTGAGACGAATGACACACCCGTTCGGCTAGATTGCGAGTTGCCGAGCCCGTATATACAGGAAACTTCCATGGCCGACGACTAAATTCAAAGCAGCCGACCCCCATATATATGCCTGTACATAGCAACATTACAAGGCCGACGGCCGTGACGCGGGACTTGCAGAAAAGGCCAAGGACGAGTCGTGTGACACAGAGAGGGGGTTCGCAAAGCCGCAAGTATGAGCGCCGCAGGCCGGCACCACAAAAGGCATCATGCGTTTTTGATTTACTCCGGTGCATGTGGTATAGTGTCGCAGTCGCAAAGCACATACGGAGACGAATGACACACACGTTCGGCTAGATTGCAAGTTGCCGAGCCCGTATACAGCAATCTTCTATGGCCGACGACCAGATTCCAAGCAGCCGACCCTCACATATGCTTCTTTTACGCGAGTCTCGCAAAGCCGCAAGTGTGAGCGCCGCGGGCCGGCACCACAAAGGGCATCACGCGTTTTTGATTTTTTTCACCGGTGTTTGTGGTATATAGTGTCGCAGTCGCAAAGCACATACGGAGACGAATGACACACCCGTTCGGCTAGATTGCGAGTTGCCGAGCTCGTATATACAGGAAACTTCCATGGCCGACGACTAAATTCCAAGCAGCCGACCCCCATATATATGCCTGTACATAGCAACATTACAAGGCCGACGGCCGTGACGCGGGACTTGCAGAAAAAGCGAAGGACGAGTCGTGTGACACAGAGAGGGGGTTCGCAAGGCCGCAAGTATGACCGCCGCAGGCCGGCGCCACAAAGGGCATCATGCGTTTTTGATTTACTCCGGTGTATGTGGTATAGTGTCGCAGTCGCAAAGCACATACGGAGACGAATGACACACCCGTTCGGCTAGAAGGTGAGTTGCCGAGCCCGTATACAGCAATCTTCTATGGCCGACGACCAGATTCCAAGCAGCCGACCCTCACATATGCTTTTACACGCGAGTCTCGCAAATAAAAGTGGAGGAGTCGTGTGATTCTGAGAGGGGGTTCGCAAACCCGCAAGTGTGAGCGCCGCGGGCTGGCACCACCAAGGGCATCATGCGTTTTTGATGTGGGCTTGGCAATAGTATATAGATTGCTAGGCAGATTGCTTACTTTAGGCACGCTGTACTACCCGCCTATATGGCTGCCAATCGTTTAAAATGCGGATGTATACAACAAAGAAGGATTCTGAATGAGCATATGCTTGACGATACTATACATATTGCTAGGCAGTACCGCTAATACCTGATATTTGCTTACGGCACGCCATAGATTGCTGTATTTTGGCATCCCGTAACTGCCTAGATGACTGGCAATCTTTGTGCATGCGCATATATATGGCATAGAAAGAATATGAATGCGCATAGGCTCACAGTTTGCTTGCTGTCCCCGGTCGATACGGGTACCTGCGTATTACTCTGGCCGTAGCCACTGCTTGATGGCCGCTCGCGACTGCGCCACGATTGCATGCGCGGGGTTTTTGCATCTACAAACTCCCCGCCCGCTGCTTACTGCAATCTTGGGGGCGCGGTACCAGACTAATGCGAGATTGTTAGTTCTCTTAACAATTACTACTACACTACGATTGATGGCGCCAAGAGGGAGTGGGTGTAGCGTGCAAATTAAGAATTACTACTACGCTACAATTGATGGCGCCACGAGGGGAGTGGGTTTAGCGTGCAAATACACGGTCTGCGATATACAGGATGGCTACAATCAGACTCCAATCTCGGGGCGCGGTACCGGGAGATGATTGCTATTTGCGATGCTGCCAGTGGTATAACGCTACGATTGAAGGCGCCATGGCTGTATGCACGCGCGCGGGAGTGCCAACCGCTGCTACTCACACAGCCGTGGTGCCGTCAATCTTAGCATTATACCAAACAACACAAATAGCAAACTGTCGGTACCGCACCCCAAAATTAGGCCGTTCCGGCGTGCCGTGCCGGAGGCAACAATCTGCGGCGCAACGCAGCAATCTAGGGCTCACCGTCGCGAATATGATGTACCTGGGGGTGAAACTATCCACCTATGTCTTGATGTCGAGCCCATGCGCATGCATGATACTTCTATATGCCGCATTATCCTGGTACTGTAAGCGATTGTGTATGGATTTCAAACATGCCTAAGGAAACAATCTGCGGCGGGGCGCAACAATCTGAGGCTTTGCCAAAGTAAAGTTCTCAGGCGAGCACCTCGCTGGCAATCGTACATTCTCGTCAA
The DNA here is from genome assembly GCA_006384855.1 of Tetraselmis striata. NCBI lineage: Eukaryota > Viridiplantae > Chlorophyta > Chlorodendrophyceae > Chlorodendrales > Chlorodendraceae > Tetraselmis > Tetraselmis striata. Next base: position 76,942 of record VCJN01002859.1, read on the forward strand.
GCGTGTGCGCTTTTGTCGTGCAGGTTTGCAACAAATACCCCGGACAAGGAAAGTGTCTCAGCCAGGTAGGCCATTCCTGCCTGCCGAAGGCAACAATCTGCGGCAATCTAGGGCTCGCCGTCGCGAATATGATGTACCTGGGGGTGTGGCTATCTACCTATGTCGTGTCGCCGAGCCCATGCGCATGCATAATACTTCTATATGCCGCATTATCCGGGTACTGTAAGGTTTCGCAGCCGTGTGCGGATTTAAAACATGCCTGAGGCAACAATCTGCGGCGTGGCGCGCAAAAATCTAGGGCTTTCACTAAGCCGAAGTGAAGTTCTCGGGAGAGCACCTCGCTAGCAGTCGTACTTTCCCGTCAACCCTATGCGCTTTTGTCATACAAGTATGAAACAAATACCCCAGACAAGGTAAGTGTTTCAGCCAGGTAGGCAGTTACCGCATGCCTAACGCAACACTCCTTACTCGCTACCAGTAGTCGCTACCGTAGTCAGATTGTATTACTCGATCGTTCGAGATCCTTACTGGCTATTGATGTAGTCAGATCGTAGGCTACCTGCATATATCATCTCAATTATGCACCCTACACCCGCTCACCTCGTGGCGCCAGCAATCGTGGCGTGGTATTACTTGGAATACTAGCAATCTCGCAAGTCTGCCGGTGCCGCGCCCCAAGATTGTAGTGACTAGTACCGGGGAGATTGTATAGCAGTCGGTACCAGTACCGGTACTGGGCCAACTAGATTTGCGCGCTACCCCCGCCAACAATCGACGAGTCGCGACAGGGCTCGCGCACGATCTAGGCGGCTGAAAGGATTAAATCTGCCCTGGTCAATGCACACGATTTTCCCTTCGGCTTGCCGTCCCTGGCAGATACGGGTACCCGCGTATATCCCGGCCCTAGCCACTGCTAGATAACCGCCGGCGACGGCGCCACGGCTGAACGCGCGCGGGATTGCCCGCCACCGTTCACGCACTAGCCTCGGCGCCGTCAACCGTAGCGTAAACCTACTGGCAGCAACAGCGCAAATAGCAATCTGCCGGTTATGCGCCCCGAGATTGTAGTGAGGTTGCGGTCAGAACGTAGCCTACCCGTAGACGTTGCCTCCGCCACGACTGTCAGCCAGACGGGCGCCGAGCAGTACCCGATATATCCGCATACGGCTCGGCAAGAAACCCAATTAAGGACGGTACAAAGCGGGCGGCTGCCGCCGCACCCGCCGCAAGGATCGCCACGTCGGTTTGGCTGGCTATGACTATGGTACTGGGGCAGGAGCCGTGCCTTCGGCCTGCGTAGGCCTCCGCCGCCGCCGAGCGTCTGGGGGGTCCTTCATCGGCCCTGAAATCCGGTGACTTAACCCCCCCAAGCGACATTGAGCAAGGACCGTCGTAGGTACGGCTCGGTCATAAGGGTATCTAGTGGCCCGCGCTTCACTCCGACGGCTAGCAGGGCTAGCAAGGGTGACTACTGACTGAGAGGCGTGCCGAGGAGTGTGGGTGGGTGCCGAGGGAGAGGTGGTTGTAGTTCGTTACGGCAGCCGTCGTGCACATCTTCGTGCCCCATATTTCCGCACAATCGGCGATGAAAATAGTATATAGAGGCAGAACAGGAAACCCTAATCGGGCAACGTGATTTGGCTCGAAAAACAGCAGCAAAACTAGGACCTCGTGGTACAGTACATTTTTGCTCGCGTTTTGGCCTTTTCTGCATGCACTACTACAGAAAAGAAAAGCATTGGCCTACGGCAAGGAGGCCGCGAGAACCCTCTCCCGCCTGCGCATGCAACGATCACAGCCGCATTTTGTCCATGATTTTGCCTATGAACCATCGTCATCGACACGTAGGGCTTGGTCCACGTCGTGAATGGCCTAATTTCAATGCCCTGCGCGTATGGTGGATACATAGTTATTATACCAAGCGTGATGTGGTATGACTGCTGGGGCATGCAGTCCTTCAATTACATAAGGGCTTTCACAAAAGCCCACTGGGGCATGCAGTGGTGTCCCATATCTATTTATGCACACGAGTGGCGCAATTTACTGTTTTAAAGCGCCAGCGCGCCAGAATCCCCGTTTTTGGCCTAAATGGAAGTGTTGACGGCAACAGCTACCGCGTGGCAATATTATTGGGTGTACCGCGCTATCGCGGCATTTCCCCCAGCCATGCGACCTTCTATAACATATGCATGCACGCGCGCACGGCCTCAGTGTAGCTGCGCATGGGCATGTGATGGATCGAATCCGCAAACCCCATATATATGTGGATGTGTGTATATTCCGGTATATATGTGTTTATACAAATATTTCTATTGACCTGCACTTTATTTCGGAGTGGTACTTCTTTTCAGAGTACAGGTTCAGGTATGTGCCTGAGTACATGTAGCGCTATATTTCTGCTTTCTCCCTATAATACAGCATACCTTTCGTTGCGACTATACCAGGCCCGGGGTTTTTTGTGACATGACAGCTTTGTAGTCGTTCGTGGTATTTCCGTGTTTATGTATTTCGTATTTATGTATTTATGTATTTCGTATTTATGTATTTATGTATTTCGTGTTTATGCTTCTGTGATTGGCTCGTGTGATGATCACTGATGACACGGATGAATGTACTGAAATCGATATGGTGGCTATCGGTAGCTTTACGCGGTGTGATTGTGATACGTACGCATAATAATGGCGTGTACGTGCTTCTACGAAATGATAAACCCAAGTTGTGTTCGTGCTACCGAGTTGGCGTTTTCTTAATTTTGATAGGTGTGTATTATACGGCATTTCGGAACAAGGCAGTCGCACTGTACGCACCATTCGCGTCCCTGCTACACATGTTGGTTGGGTGCCCCTCACCGGTGGAACATTTCCAGCGCGGCTTCCAACGCGACACCCGCGCTCTTCCGCCGCGCACGCTCCCAGCATTCGCTCGCGCGCGTCCTAAGCGAGAGGAGCGGCTAATCTCGCCGCCGTACATGCAGGTTTAGGCACCTGGATCAATGTTCGACGAATCTGAAGCGCGCATCGTGGAGGTGAGACGTTCGCCGCAACTGGGCGTGGTTCGTCTTTTTACGGTATGTTTCTCGTTTCCTTGATTTCGCACTTCGACAGCGCCTGCACCGCCTGCTTACTCAGCCATAGCCCTCTTTTTCTTTCCTTTTTGTCCTTAACCTTCCTGAAGAAGCTGTCAGCCTCTATTCATTCCGTGCCTCCCTCGCGCTTAGTGTCTTTTGAGTCCGACTATATGGTCACATACATATCGAGATTTTCTGTTGCCCCTAGCACAGCACCGAACGCCGACTCCGTTTCCTCCACGCTTTCACTTAACCTTCCTGCCGCCAATTTTGTTTACTACCGGTAGTTGGGGTTTCCTTTTCCGCATGGCGACCGCTGCGCGCGTTCGCCTGCGTACGCGTTACAAATGTGGCACGCATGCGATGCTCGCAGCTAAAAACATCGTTCTCAAAAGCACGGTAGTCCGCGTATACTAGTATGCTTCAAACCCGAAATCTGCCTGAGACGAAACTGCCGTACAAACGAGCACGGTCAACTCCGGCACCACGCTACGAGTCGACCGCAATCAAGGTAGAAGTCTTATAAAAGCTAGCGGGCTATCTGATGTCCCCGTCTTCCATTTTCACGCCCCGCCTACCATGTGGCGGGCCGTGTCGAGTCTCACAGATTCGTCCTATGCAATATGCTTTGGCGTTCCCGCACGCCAGAACCGCGTGTGAAGACCCCCCGTCTTCCGACCGCCGGAGCCATCTTCTTGGGTGCGACTAGCTGACTTTTGCCGGTCTGATGACAACTAACGCCTTAGACTCGCACCTTCGAAAGGCAAGCGCTAAAACAACGCGCCTCTTTTCTCAACGAGCCCCCATTCCAACCGCGCATGCTGCGCGGGTTGGTGGTAATGGTGGCCCTTATGCGTGGCCTCAAAACAGCACGCTCCATCTTGGCGCCGACTGCTCGGCGCCTCGGCCTAGATGTCCGATTCAAACCTCTGCCTACCTCGGAAATGGGAACGATTCGGTGTCAGGCCATCGGCCGACTCGTCCACCATGACCGAGCAACATGCTCCCTCCGGTCGGTTATTTATTTTTGCCGCGGCGTGCGACGAGCACGCGGCCTAGGGCGGCCGATGTCACTCCCGAGCGGGGACGGACCCATGCGGGCCACGCGCGTGGTCATGTAGGCTCCGGCTCGCGTGCCGACTCGTGCACCCCTGTGTCGAATTATATGCGCCACCGGGTGCGGCGCAATTGGCAAGCTTGGGCGGACATCGGCGCTGGCCGCCAAGTCGTCGACATGATCCGCAACGGCGTGCGCAGTCCGTTCAAGAACGGGCCGCCCGCCCCTTTCAACCAAGGGGTCTCGATGGAGGACGCGACTCCCGACCAACTACGCTTCATTGACGAAGAGTCGGCCCACAACCTGGCTAGCGGAGCGTGGGAAGAAGGCCACTGCTCGCGGTGGGTTTCTCGGTTGTTCCTCGTACCTAAACCGGGCGTCAATAAATGGCGGCTCATCATCGATCTACGCCCCTCAACCGGTATTGCGAGGAGCGAAGCCTGAGTTTCGAGACTTTCACACGGCTGCGTCGCCTGGCTTGGCTACATGCTCTCCATGGACCTATAGTACAGCTTCTACGCATCGCTCCCGAAGACCGAGATTATTTCACCGTTAACTACTGAGGCTTGCTCTATACCGGCTCGCGGGGCTCTCCATGGGGTGGAGCTTGACCCCCTACTACTTCTCTTCCCTCACCGCGGCGTTCAAACGCTATCTGCGACGCCCCAACTTCGCAGTGACCTCCCAAGGAGTGCGTCGTGCCAACTTGAGCATGGGGCGACGTCAAGCGTTGCGCAGCCACTTCCGTGGCTGCCGCATGCTCCCCTACACGGATGACTTCATGTTATTTGCGTCCAGCCGAGTGCAAGCCTATATACTGTGCGTGACCGCCTCACCTCCCTGCTCGGACGGCTGGGTCTCGGCCAAAATCCCGACAAGGGCCAATGGGAGCCGGTACAAGGGTTGGAGCACCTCGGTCTGGAGATCGACTCGCGGAGCGGTACGATTCGAGCCCCTCTTCGGAAACTCGATTCCCTCGTTGCTACAACCCTCGGCCTCGCTCATCCGCCGTGCTAAGCGAGACAAGCGATGGCTACCGCCTGTGCGAGAGCTCGCGTGCCTGGCATGACGCACTCAATTCTTATTTCTCGCCATCATTCCGGCGCGGTTCTACATGCGCGAGCTGCACGACGTGCTCCGCACGAAGGACTCATGGAGCGGGCGCGTCAAGATGACGCGGCAGCTCCGACGCGACCTCGAGTGGTGGGAGGCGGTCCCCAACCACAACAACAGCCGCTCCATCTACAAGCCCGTGGAGACGGCCTACATGCATGTCGACAGCTCAGGCTACGGGTGGGGAGCCGTTCTCAACGAAACCACCGAGGCGCGCGGGTTCTGGTACGACGGTGGCCGCGAGCTGCACATCACATACAAGGAGCTCAAGGCTGTTCGGTACGCCGTGCTCACATTCCTCTCGGAGATGCGAGGTCGACATGCATTTCTCCACGAGGACAACATGAATGGGGTCCACGTCCTCGCCAACCTCACCTCCCGCTCCCCTCTACTCATGACGGAGCTGCGAAAACTGTGGTTCATCCTTGACTCCAACGACATCTCCATCCGCGCGCGCTACATCAAGACCACGGCAAACATCCGGGCTGACCACCTCAACCGCGAAATTGACTACGACGACTGGGCGTTCAGCTTACGCCACTTCAACCACCTCGACAACATCTGGAAGCGTCACACCATCGACCGCTTCGCTACCATGGAGAACGCGAGGCTCCCGCGCTACAATTCCCACTGGCGTGACCCTTGCAGCGGAGCCACCGACAGCATGCTGTGCCTCTCCGATGCTGGCGCATGGCGTCGTGAGCACAATTGGGGCCTCATTGACACCCCATCGACACCCCCCCCCCCTTGGGGCCTCATTGACAACCTCGTCATCAAGCTCCACACCTCTGGCGCGGCGGCCACCGTCGTCGTGCCCTACAGGCCCGACCGCGGCTGGCACCAGCGCCTCTCGGAAATGACATCCGAGGTGGCAGTCTTCCTGCCCTCCCCAGACCTCTTCGCGCCGGGCCGCCTCGGCGTACGAACTGGCGTCGGTCCTCCCGCTTAAGTGGCCAGTGGTCGCCTTCCGGCTCCCCCTTCTGGCCCGGTGCCCGGCCCCGGATTTTTGACCGCCCCTAGTCTGCCTTTCGGGCCGGCCGGCGCCCTCTTGTGTCGTGCCCCAATATTGAGCTCGGCAAACCACACAGGCCCCGCCCTCCCCTTTGAAGTGTTTACTGTCGGTAGTTGGGGTTTCCTTTTCCGCATGGCGACCGCTGCGCACGTTCGCCTGCGTACGCGTTACAAGTGTGGCACGCATGTGACGCTCGCAGCTAAAAACATCGTTCTCAAAAGCACGGTAGTCCGCGTACCAGTGTGCTTCAAACCCGAAATCTGCCTGAGACGAAACTGCCGTACACACGAGCACGGTAAACTCCAGCACCACGCTACGAGTCGACCGCAATCAAGGTAGAGGTTTTATAAAAGCTAGCGGGCTATCTGCTGTCCCCATCTTCCATCTTCGCGCCCCGCCTACCATGTGGCGGGCCCTCCCTCCCTCCCTCACTTCGTGCTTTCTGTTCTCGCGGGTTGCCGACAGGCTCCTTAGAAACCACTGTAACCCAAGCCAAAGCGTCTTTTCGGCAGACAACACAGCCCTTTCCCATGTGAGACGGCTCTGGACTGTGTAAAAACGCCTGCGTGACCGTTTTGGCAGAACCAGGCTCAACGTTGGAACGGCAATTGGAATGTCGGTCGGTTGCGTCGGCATCATCGTCATCAGTAGTGGCGGTCAGACGGTTAGCGGTATCATTCGGCGCAACATTTCACGTCCAACCTCTGAGGCTGACGACACAAGGACTCGTTCACGCCGCGTAACAACAGTCTGACAGTGTTAGCTACTAGGTGCAGCCTCACTGACCGAGTTTTGCTCGGGTGGCCACTTGCGGCTCCACTAGAAGTTAATAGGATGAAGCACTTCCGAAGAACTACCTGATTCCTCCGCGGATCCGAGTCGCCGCTGGCGGCGGCGCCCGTACTTTCATCTCGCAAGCGGCGGGGCGAAACGGCGCTGCGGATCAGTGGACCACTCCCGAAGCCAACTGCCGGTTGAACCGCCCTCACCCTTTGGTCATGCTGGCTCTGCGCGGCTTATCGACGATACTAAACCGTCTCGACCGCGTGCATCGCAGGATAGGATACGAGGATGCCGTCGTCGTATGACGTCGGTGCTACCGCTGGCGAAGGTCTTCCGGGCATCGTCGACCTGCACGTCTATGTGCGCGATGTGGATGATGTCGTGCAACACAAACACACGTGCCGTCTTCCCTGCCCCGCGGACAGCCTTCAGTCCTCTGCCACTTCAACTGCCCAGCTCGCGACAGCTTCAGGCACGGCTTCCGCACGACGCGACGTGAGCCAGCGGGTCCCAGCACGCGAGTGCCAGAAGACGCAGTACGATCGGCTGTACGATGAGATTCTCACCGAGGTGTACAGCATCAAGACAGCGGCCAACTCACATCGCCCCCACTTCAGCATCACCATATTGGCATCGCAGCCGGGTGATGAAGATGGCCTGCTCTATCCCGAAACGCTGCATCTGACGCTCCAAGCTGCTCTCGACAGCCCGGACCACTCCGTGAAGGTGGAGGTACCCAAGTTTCTACCGCGGCTGGCTGACAGGCACGTCCGGCTGGACCTCGTACCAGGGACGGGCAGCGTGGCACTCAAAGAGGGCGCGACGGCTCGCCTGTGCACGTACTTGGATATCAGGCTCCAGGACGTGAGCGTCCAGTCCGTGCTGGCTTCTCTGCACATCCCCTGCGACGCGGAGCCGGGTCAGCAGCTGCTGATTGCGTACAGCGCTGACACAAACACAAGAGAAAACCGCAAAACGTTCAGCGTTTGCGACGATGCTACAGGCGAATTCGCTGCCGTGTGCAGGAAATCCGCCGCCAAGCAGGCAATCGGACACGCCGAGCCGTTGTTGCTACTGGTGGGACCAGGTGCGTATGGTTTGTGCCAGTAGTACGCACTCGCAACACCTGCCGGCGAGAAACACAACTGAACTGATACCCCTTTGGAACGGAGGAGAATGGGGTGCATTGCTGCATACCGTCAGTGTATATTTGCAGCGTCTCAGTAATATTCTGCATGCTTACAGCCACTGCTTCAACATTCATCGATCTGTGGCTCCAGGGTGCCCACTTTGGCAGACGCCCTGTCAGAGAAGCCTGCTCATAAACGGCTATCTATGATTGCCACTACTGAGACTCCACCAAATACGAGCTCACTATTTGTATCCCGGTGACAACAAAGCCAGTCCATGCGATCACTTCCGCAGTTCACGCCTGCTCCATGATCATGGAGGTTGAACAATCCCCCCCCCCCCCCCCCCCCTTCTTCTGTATTCACTAACCCGCTAACGTATTCATTGCCTCTGGCCGTACAGGTTCATTCTCCAGGAAAACCGGCGTCTCTCATGACTCCAGGACCACCATGCAAACGGTGGTGACTGACATTGATAAAGAGTTTGGCGGTGAGCGCTCCTGACTGCCATCCACATGCGTCTCTCCCTCAGTGCCTCTCCCAAAGAGCCCTCTTATTCCTCCATCACCTTTTTAACCCCTCGTCACGTCTTGAGTTCCCTGTCAGCCAAGTGTAGGATATCAACGCAGGCTGTTATGCTGCAGGCACCAGGTTTCCCCTTGTTCTGGCCATATGCGAGTTCATCGACAACTTTTACGCTGCCATCGCTTTGCCGCGACACCCTCAAGCGCCAGCGCCCTACTTCCTTCTCCAACTTTACGCCCCTGACGATGACCTTCTGTCCGAGAAAGCCGGGCTCATGATGATCAACACGGCACAGGGCATCAATCACATTGACGTTGGTGAGTACTCCTGCACGCCGAGCCCTGCTCGATAGCAAAGCTGATGCTACTTGTGAGAATATCTGACTGTTGCAACAAGTGCACGACGTACGTTGTCGTTGTGGCCCGGGGCAGAGGATGGCTGAACGCTCCAGTTGCGTTCAGGGAAGGTCTGGGCGAGTATTGGGAGGCACGAGACCCGGGAGAACCACCAGAAGCTCATCAGCGACAGCAACACGGCGTACAAGCCCCGCCAGAAGTTTGCTGACGGCGTCTTCCAGTGCCATGGCGCCGGCAACAAGAAGGCTAGCATCTACATGGCCTCTAAGCTCCAGGTAGGCCGCATTGCTTGACGCCCCAATTGCTATTGCTCCTTTCTGGGGCTCGTTTCGCGGCGCAAAAGATCTGAATGGAACGAGATATGTGCTGATCGGCGCAGCTGTACACGGTGTTCGCTGGAGCGGAGCGGGGCGGGGCGCACAGCTCTGAAAGAACAGCTGCCTTGCTGGACATTAATGGACTTGTGGAGAAGGAGAGGGCCAGCGGGCAAGGGCTGCTTGGCAAGCACTGCGATCCCGTGGTGAGCGCCTGCGACTCGTCAGCCCCACACTCCCACCGCATGTCGCGCTCGACCTTACCCTGCAATTTGGCATCACCTCCTCCGTGCATTGCTCGGATTTCGACAGCTGATCCACATCCTGACCTCCGCTGTACTGTCTGGCATGTAGCTGTCGGGCTTGGCGGGCAAGGAGGAGCAGGCCAAGATCACTGAGGCGTATGGAAAGCCTCTTGCAAGTACGCTGCTGGAGATAGAGGCCAAGTGCAAGCACTACACCGCCTTCCTGCTCTCCAACTTCAGGGCTAAGCACATGGTGAAGGACAGCCGTCCACTCACCGGCACGGAACTGTTCGACCAGCTGGTGGAGATGATTCCCGACATCTACGCGTGGTATCGAGGCATGCAGAGCGTCCTCCAGAATGCGCCCTCGCCCTTCATACCCGCCGGCATGTCGGCGGTGCCCTCCCTCCGCATGGAATATTTCAACGATGCCAACGCAGCCCCGGACTTTGGTTAGCTCCAACACCCGCCAAGTGTTTATATCACGCGCTATATCACTCCTAGCTGTAGCTGTCATACGATTCGAATCTTGCTGTCTGTGGTGTACATCACAGGCTGAGCCATTTGCACACCTGCATGATGTCATTTGACCCTGGGGTCTGTTTACTTATTCTCGTTGAGGTCGGATTATTCTCACTGCGATGTAGTTAAGCATCTACCAAGTGGGCTTAAATGTGATGGTTTTGTGTGGCAGATGCGGCGCAAGGGAGGTCGAGGGCGCTGCCGCCCGCCCGCAGCCTGCTGCTTGATGATCTTCCGGATCCGTACGCAAACCCGACCGAGGAGGAGCTGGAGCACGAGGGGCTGATCGCACGCCTCGTGCGGCTGACCCTCTCCCACAGCCAGCGCCACGATCCTCACGCCGTGTCAGGCACAGAGGGGCGTGACGCCATCCCGAGGCACGTTTCTGTGCCGCTGCCCGAACTCCGGGACTCGGTCCCAAACGGAACGCGTGTCGGCCCTTACTACTTCAGCGAGCGTGGTGGCAGAGGCGTCGGCCCGGTGCTACCTGTGGCGCTGTGGCACCAGAGCAAGGAGACGCTGAACGACGAGCTGCGCAACTTTGGGCGAATCATTGTGAGTGATGGAGTGCATGCAGGCATCATCCTGCCTTGCACCACCTCTGGCATCTTATCGTCAAGTGCGACCTCGTGTGACTCCTGGCATGGACTGCCCCCCCCCCCCCCCCCCCGCAGGTGTACACATTCTTTGCCCCAACAATCGACGGCACACCTGTTTTTGATGATTTCCGCCGCTTTTGCGCCGAGCGGCTCCTGGGATCGATTCCCAATGACGACGACAAATCTCCAGTGGGGCTGATGTTCATCCGGGGCAAGCTGGTGCTCGGAGAGCGGCTGTATGTGCATCCGCCGCACATCATAAGTGCTCTGAACAAAGAAGGCCGACTTGGGAGCCGGGTGTTTTCGCTATGGTTTCTGGAGGACAAAAGCAAGGTGCGCCCTCCCCCTGCTCCTCCTCCCTCTTTGCATGCATGCACAATAATCATGCCAGAGGGAGAGGAATTTCCAACCACACGGGGCACTGGTGGTTGAAATGCATCGCAACCGCGGTGCAGGAGCAAGCCCTATCTGCATCCTCCTGCCTTGAACATTGCATTTGTTTGTTTATGAAGGTCGTGGGTGACCTGGTTTCCCGTAAACAAGGAAAACCACGCCGTATACCATTTACTTCAGCAACAATTACCAATACTGCACACAAACGGAAAACCCAAAACCACAGACCGTAAAACACAGACAACAATATATATGTATATATATGGGCATATATATATATATATATATATATATATATATATATATATATATATATGTATATCCATATATATGTTATATATATGGCCGTGTACGTTTGTGTGTGGTTTGCCAGTAAACCCATACATGCACATGTGATCAGTGGCATACCGTGCCGAATGTCGCAGCGTTCAGTGAAAATCAATTTTGGTAATTATCGGTAGTAAAAGGTGTGATAAACACCGTGATAATGAAAAGGGCAATGAACGTCCGGGGTCGGCACCGGTGGTGGTCGTAGACACATGCTGGTCAATCGCCATAATAAATATCTAAATGACCGGTAATTATGGCCACTTTATACCCCTAAGTACTGTACTGCTCATGTTGTGACGTACCACGCGCGATGCGCACGCATACATACTGTGGTTACATACAATGTATATGATGCCTTAAAGTACTGTCCAGCCGCTGTTCGGCAACGAATGTGTCAATGAGAACCAGATTATCATCAGGAAACGAAAATGAAACTAGGGCGCCAGGGGAAACTAGGCTGGGGATGTCCGGTAATTATCACGAAGTGGTCATTACCGAGTTAAAAGGTGATGACGAGTAAGACCCAGGTTCGTTTCCACTTAACGCTGGGATATGTCGAACGGGTCCTCAGCCGAATCTCCAGTCGGACGCCCTCCCCTCAGCACATGTGGCTAGGAGGCGCCTTTAACGCCGAGGTGCACTGTGCGTATCAGATGCACACGATGGGCGACTGCATGAAGGCGCGCGCAAATGAGCTATTGCACCCCAGGAACGCCAAGTTCACCTTCCATCCGGTCAACATGAGCGGAAACTGGGAGCCAGACTACAATGTGAAGCTGGCGGAAAACGGCGTGAAAGCAGCGGCCCTGACTTGGCTCAAGGGGATGGCGGAGGCTGCCGACGCCAGCTTCTACATCAATGGGGAGGAGCCGATTCCGACGGACGACATTGAGGTGTCGGGCGGCATTCCAGGCAACACCTACAACCTCTGGCCCGGCGTCTCCAACAAGCCTGTGAACACCCAAGGCGCTACCTGCATCAGTACGGGACATGTGATCGAGGTGGACCTACGGGAGTTCCCGATCTCGTCCCCCAAGTACACCGCCACTGGGTCGAGGCTGCAGCCAGAACTCAAGAAGACTTTCCGCGCCGATCACCGCAACCCCAAGAGCACCTTGCTTGCCGTGGTAAAGGGCTTCGCAGTCCCAGACAGCCACACCGACCACAGGGCGCCGGTCAACCAGGGCTTCCTTGCGGTCCAGCCGTGGCCAACGCCTATTTACCCCCATATTGCCGAGAGCGGTCAAGTGTTGCTGCTTGCCATCCACAGCGACCTCGCCAAGGTGGGCGTTTTGAATGAGGAAGAGCGCGAGGAGAAGGTGCAGGAGCTCATGAAGGCGGTGCCGTGGATTGCCGAGGTGGAGCACCATTGTCCTGATGGCCAGACGTCTGAGCAGTCCCAGCTGCGCCCCCATGGCACCTGCTACCGCATGACCCCCCAGGCAGACATCCTGCCAACGGTGCGTGTTCGCGTGGATTGCGGCGGGGGCAGCGGCCAGCCGTCCTGGACGGGAGCCTCGCCAGAGAATCCCACGTGGGTGCCCACATGCACTATTGTTGTCTGGGAATAAAGGATTGCGCGTTTTGCAGTTGTCCGTCCAGTAAACTGCAAAATGTTCCATGCGCCGCAAGCTGGGCGGCCATGCACCTGGATCTCATACGTTGCTGCCAATGTTGCCGTAATTACTTGTGCGCAGGCAGCAGGGAGGTCTGCGGATACGGCTATGCGCAGCGCAGGATGGCTACCCGTACTGGACTGTCCCCTGCGATGAGAAGGGCGAGGCTGTCTTCGAGGGATGCCGGCTGAGTGGAGGAAGGGCGCATGGTGGAAGCAGGCTGGACATCAAGCCTGGGGTGCACGAGCTGGAGGTGCAGCTTCTCTACGCATGCAGCGCGAGCCACAATGCGAGGACGTACAACATGGTGATGCCGCACCGGCATGGCCTCAGGGGAGACATCCAAGTAAGCAACCCCCAGGCCATGGAATGCGCTGCTTTGATATTGAATTGCCGGCATGTGACGGGGGCATGCACCATGCCGACCTCTCCAAGAAAAATGCGCCGAACAAACGGATACCCGGCCATGCTTGAACCTGCAAATACGGAGAGGTCGGGCTTCTTCTTACATACTGTTTGGATACGATACAACACGGGTCTACGAGCATCCAGGGATTAATGGTGTCGGCGATGTATGAACGAAATCGGCTGAGGAGTGAGTAATGACTATCGTCACTACACATGCATTCAGAGAATATATCATCTGTCTATGGCTATTACCACCAATGTATTACTGAGTATTATAAAATCACAATTGATGGCAATTCAGCTGCTACTGGGCCACTCCTATGTTGCCTGAGAGTATATCGTCTGTCTATATCAGAGACAACTACAGCTTGGGCGGAACGTGTCTTTGGTACAGCGAGGTCTGTGCTGAGGCAATGCGATGCCGCTGTGGGCCGCGCTCAGAAACTCAGTTTGGACTGCACTGTTGAGGTGATGGCGGGCGCGCCACGGTGCCTGGAAGTGACGTGGCCAGACCAGCCGTTTCAGGGGCAGTCGGAAGTGCTTGCGCTGACGATTCGCGCCTGGGATGGCGCCAAGGCAGCGGCCCGCTTGCCGTGCTCAAAATCCCAGCTGCAGCCCCTGCTCCGACAGCTGAGCTTTGCCAAGGTTGACGGCGCAGATATCGGTCTGCTTCCGGATAAAGCGAAATGGTCCGAGGACGAGCAAAACGTGCCATTCGCTCGCGTGCCGGTGACAATTGACTTCGGCCCTGGTGTGGAGAAGCTGGAGGAGCCGCGCAAAGCCAAGCTGCGCATGGAGCTGCAGTGCCTGGAGGACGCGGTGGAGATTGACAACAGGCGGCACGACCTGCAGCTGCACGCGGGGGACCCGGCCATGGCCATCCTGTCTGCCCGGCAGCGCAACCTGAAGAACGGCGACCCAATGCCGCCGGCGCGCGTCACCATCTGCGACCGCATCGGCCTCAAGGTGGCGGCCAGCTGCGTCGAGAAGTGGGTCGCGCAGCTGGAGGTCAGCGTTGGGCCGGGTAGCGGCGGCGCAACCTTCGGGGCGCAGGACTTGACGTGCCGCCAGGAGCTCACCAATGGGTCCGCAAGCTTCGAATGGCGAGAGGTCCTCGCGCTCCACGGTCTCAGCGACGCAGGAGCGACGGTCGAGGTGTCGGTGCTCGTGACGGATAAGAACGGAAGCCGCGACTTGCGACTACTGGAGAAGGTGCAAGCGGACCAACAACGGCGGATGAGGCGGTGCCCGCTGCAGTCGACCCCGCTCCGTCTCCATGTGACGCCGCAGCCCAACATGGTGGAGCGGATGATGGTATGGCAGCCGCAATTTGGCGCAGCGCTGCCGAGCAAAGTAGAGGCAGCACCAGGGTGCGTGAAGGCCGAGGAGGAGAAGGAGGAGGAGAATGAGGACGTCATCGATCTGGTGACGTCCGACGATGAGGACGAGACGTGGCCCAGGCTCGAGCGCATGCTTGAGCAGAATGTCACGCTGATTGGGGGTGGAGAGCAGTGCGTCACCGTGTTTGGGGCCGGCATGTCGGCGGATGTCACCGCGTACATTGAGCTCTGGATGGATGGGGGCAAGGCGCCCCAAGAGAGCTCTTTCAGCGCTACTTTGCAAGAGCCAGGTCACGACAAGGAGCAAATGGCAGTGGTGCGCCCCCCCCCCCCCCCCCCCCCCCCCTCCTCTCCTGGTCACGGCCACTCCTTGGGCATCCCTAGTCCGCGCTGTTGCGCGCACTTAAGCATGCGGCATGTGATTCCAGTCATTGGATGTCGGAGGCTCAATGGGCATGGTTTCAAGCATGCGGCATGGGCCTCATCAATTGCTCGGCTGGTACAGTGCAGTACTATACTTTGCGGCCAAGCATGCTCGATTAACGTGCGCGACCCCCCCCCCCCCCCCCCCCCCCCCACCTCCCTGCCACACACACATGGCCGCCGCAGACGCTTGAGTGGGAGCCAGCAGCAAAGGCCTACGCGCTACGGGGCATCACCGTGGAGGCGCCGTTCGAGCGGGTTCTGAAGATCAGTGTGCGGCGGGGGCGGCCAATCCAGGTGGCGCTGAAGATTGTGCACCTGTCATGGGCGCTGCAGCAGTCGGAAGACTCGTCCCGCGTGGCTCTTGGCAGCCCTTTGAAGCTGTGGTTGGAGGCGCGGGACTGCCTTGGGGAGACTCATCCAATTGATGTGGCGGACAGAGTGCTCGGTGCGCCGCCTTTGATCCGCATCGCGCAGTCCGCCCCGGAAGCTCTCAGGCTGGAGCGGACTCACCAACCCGGCGAGGAGGTGCCGCAGCCGCTGATTGCGCAAGACCACCTCCGACGGGAAGTAGACAAGCTCTGGCTGGACGGATTCGCGCTGCAAACGAAGGTCAACAACAAACTGCGCCCCGAGCACGGGTGCAGCGTTTCTGTCCGCATCGACGCCGGCGCTGCGGGCTCGAGGGAGGTCGTCATTGTGGCTGGGCCCCCGGCCAAGTTGAAGCTTGCCGGCGAGCTGCCAGGTGATGGACGCCCATGGAGTGGACACAATCGCTATGCCTGCATGCCTGCTCAGCGACAGCAATCCCCGCCACATGCGCGGGGTCCATGCTACATGGTGTGGTGTGGTACATTGTTCGGTGGAAACGAAACATACATGGGCCGCAGTCTTCATTGCCTTATCACTCGGTAAAATTACCGCACCCGGGTACTTATCGGACAATCTCAGCCCCTACACCGTTGTAGTTACCTTCACAATTCCTGATAAACATCTGGTTATTAGCTTATTACCAACACATTCGTTGCCTCCTACCGCTCAGGACAGTACTTTCAGGCTTGCGCATGTACGCAACTTACGTACTTTAAGGCCTACATACGTCACAACATGAGCAGTATACAGTACTTAAGAGGTGCAGTACTTAAGTGGCGATACCTACAGGTCATTTAGATAATAATCATCGTAATTACCAGCACGTGTTTGTTCCCACCACCGGTGCCGACCCCGGACGTGTACTCACTTCCCATTATTATTATGGTGTTTATACCACCTGTTCACTACCGCTAACCACCAAAAATGGTTTCCACCGAACGCTGCACTGTGCATCGGAATTTGGCTGATTGTCCGCGGCGGCGCTGATTGCTTGCCTCCAGGTCGCCTCACCACCCTGCTGAAGCTCCAGGGCCTGCAGATCCAGCTCCGCGACGAGGAGGGCAACGTGTGCCTGCTGTCCAAAGAGATGCTGGAGCCTTGCTGTCTGGAAATCGAACTGTCATCTCGCGGCGACGCCGCAGCACAGGCTCCCCCTCCCCCTCCTTTCCTGCGAGCGCAGATGCTGGGCGCCCAGCTTGCTGCCGGCTTAGCCTTTGATGGCGGCCACATTGAGCTGCCTCCAATCTGCCGCAGACTGGAAGAAGAAGGTACGCGCCGCCCTGACGGCCAGCCATAGGGCGGGATGCCATCGGTGGCCCTGTGATTGCTGACGTATGAAGACCGCCTCGGTGGTCTCCCCAGCGGAGTAGTACGGGTCAAGGTGGCCGGTTGCTGCGTTAAGAAACAAAGCGGTTTCCCGCTCTGGTGATACACGATGCCATATCTCCACCCAGATGGTCCGCATTCCGTGCGAATAAGCACTCCTAATAAACCCTTGACCGCGCGTCATATCCGGAGAGGGCAAACGTTGAAATCGTTCCCATTGGGACATCGGTTGAGCAATCCATGCCCTATGTACTGCCCCCGTACCGCTGCCACTGCGTAGGGTTTCCAGCAGGTCTATTCTGCCCTATCCCTGCGGCACACGCACACCGTAGCTTTGACAATGTTGATTAATTATGTTGTGATGAGGTGTTTTGCCTGTACGCCTGCAGCTAGCGTCACGCGCGCCGCAGTACGGGCGCCGGCGCGGCAGTCCGAAAGTGTGCTCTAGGGGCATTTTGGGGGTCGCCGGGCGACGGCTTCCCTACTCACTGGTGTGACATTTGCCGTAACTTTGTGATGACTTCGGGGGCAGACGAAGTGAAAACGGCAGGCGTTTTCTTGGCGCTGCGCCAGCACCCGTATACCACAGCATCGCCATAACATCCGCGCGGTTTGCTGTGTGCATTAGGTCGAGTGCATGCGGAATTTACCCTCACAGGGCTGGTGGCACCGCCAAGGCTTGGCGCGCAGCATCCACCCGGTGGCATCATCATCCCTCCGATGGGCATGGTGCTGAGTGTGGGGAGGAGCTCCCGCGTCACGGCGCTGGAGATCACAGCCCCTCCGAATGCCCTGCGCGAAGGCGTTCTTCACATTCAAGCCGGCGCGGAGCATGCGGGCAAAGGCATCACTCTGAGGTTCCCGGCCCTTGGCCCACCACAACGACGATGTGATCGCTTTCTGGAACGCGTTTGGTCAGGGGTTGGGATGGACATAATGTAGCAGTGCTCGCCTGGTGTGTGCCTGAGCTTTGCCTTCCGCTCACGGGAGGGCTCAACTCGTGTCACTTCTGCGCCTCGCCCTTGCAGGTGGGTGACCGAGAATGGCAGTGACTACGCGCCAGGCCACGAGGGCTCCACCGTGCACATGGTGCCATCCGGGGAAGGATTCGAGGCGGAGGCTGCTCTGCCGGTGGCGCTGACGACGGAGGCTGGACCGGCAGGAAGCCCTCCAAGCATCCAATTGTCTCTGCAGCCCACAGCCGCCGGCCGCTTCACACTCTGGGCGCGCCATGAGGAGACCCGTCCAGAGGTGCCGGCCATGCTTCTCAGCGCGTTTGCCGCATTACTCATAGTGTCGCCACGCAAAGAAGGCTGAGTGTGTGCCAAACTCGCGGAGGGCAATGGCAATCGCATCCCCCTACAGTCCAACCTGCGCTCCGCGGTGTTTCGGATGCCGGAGCAGAGGATCGCCTTTGCCTCTGGCTCCCACTGTTGTCGGGCGAGGGGGTGACTGAGGGGCCGGCACAGGGCGGCTTGCGCGTGCATGTGCGGTATCTGCGTCTAGATGCGCATGTCTAGCGACTAGGCCCCGACCTTTTGGAGGCGGCGCGGCGAATGAGTGGTCCCAATCCCGCGCTCCTCCGCTGCCTGCAGGTGGCAGATCTCTTGACGGCGTGCGGGCAGCCTGTGGACACCACTCTCGAGGGCTCATTCCAGCTGCATGTGGAGGCCGCGGCACCGGCAAGGCTAGAGCTCCCGCAGCACGCCCACCTCCGCGCGTCCAACGGTTCCAACAGCGCAGTGTGTTGTGTCGTGGCCCCACCCGGCGGTGACCAGGAGCCCCGCAGCGTTGAGCTGCGGCTGCTGGACCGCTTCGGCAACCTCTGCGACGGCGTCCGCGCCGAGGTGGCGGCAACGCTGGTGCCTCGGGGCGACATGGCGCCCGGCTTTGAGGTAGCGAGGCTGGAGGAGGACGGGCTGGTCGCCAAGGCCGAAGGCGGCCGCTTTGACTTTAGCTGGCTGCGCTTGGTTGCCGGCAGCGGCGCTGTCCGTGGGAACATGGGCCGGGATGTCAAGTATACGTTACGCTTTGAGGTGCTGCCGGTGGCGGGGGAGTCGCCGCTGCCGGTGGCGCCGCTGGAGGTCGGGCTGCTGTTTCAGGACGACGTGGGCCCGCCGGAGGAGGTGCGCCGGCTGCGGGAGGAGCTGCGCGCGGCGGAGCGGGAGTCGGCCGCCGCCGACCGACACCGCGAAGCCGCCGACCGGAAGCTGTCCCAGCTGGAGAGCGACCACCACGGGCTCATGAGGGACCTGCGTGCCTGTCTGGCGTCGTGCCGGTCGCAGGAGGCGCGCGCGTGGTTGAGGGGGCTGCAGGAGGGGGGCGGCTCGGGGGGCCTGGGTGTGTCAGCGGGCGGCGCGGTGTGTGCGGCAGTGGAAGGCGCAGTGGCCGCGGTCACCGCGGCAATTGCGTGCAGCCGTCAAGCTGGGCTGTGGGAAGTGCTGCCTTCGCTGGGGAGCGCAACCCCGGACATGCAGGCGGCAGCGCAAGCGGTGCGCGACCTGGCGGCACGCGACGACGATGTCTTTGGCCTGCCGATTGATCTCCTTGCGGTGGACCTCCCGGCGGGTGGCACCGCGGCCGGCGCCTTGTCGCGCGCTCTGGCGCACCCGCGCGCGCTGGCGCAGCTGTTGCTGCGGACGGTGGTGGTGCGGAATGAGGCGGGCGCGCGCGCAGCGACGCTCGTGCGACAACACTGCCCCAGAGTGCAACTGGACATAATGTACTTGGATCCCAACGTCCCGCCCCCGGGCGGGACTGCGCCAGACGCCGCCCAGCCAGGGCGGCCGGTGCTGCTGCGCGAGGCGGTGCACACACTGAGCACCGCTGTGCAGCGGGAGCCGCTGCTGGCTAGCCTGCCGGGGCGACTCTTTGTCGGCGCGGTGTGGATGGACAGCGTGGAGGCTGCGCGGCGATGGCAGACTCTCCCGGGCGCGCCGCCGCCTCGCTGCAGCATCTACACGCCCACCGATAGACTGAGCGCCATGCGGGTGCGCGTCCACATCGCCGGCTCCTCCGCCCACCTGGGTGTGGCCCGAGCCGGCGCCCTGGCGGCGATGGCTGTGCTGGAGGCCGACCTGGCGGGGCCCCTGGACGCGCTGCGCAACCGCGTGGTGCCGCGTCTGTGGGAGGTGTCCGAGAGGCGCACGGGCGCGGCGGAGGCTGCGGCCAAGGCGAGGCGGGAGTCGGAGGAGGTGGCCGCGCGGGCGCGGAGCCTCACGAGCGCGTTTGCGGCGGCAGAGGCGGCGGCGGGGGCTGGGGCACCCGAGCCGGCGCGCAAGGGCAGGCAGAGTGGGCGAGGCCAGGGGAAAGGCAAGCAGGCGGCGAAGGCCCGGCAGCCGGCACCGGCTGCCCCACCCCCCGACAACCCCACTCAGGGCGCCTCTCAAGATGGTGTCAACGCTTTCCCTCTCAAGCCACCGACGCCGGCGTGCCGCTCCTCCAGGCGCATCAGGCAGCGCTCCAACCGCTCGGCGGATACGGGGGAGGGGGAGGGGGAGGAGGAGACGGGTGGGGGCAAGCGCCAGCGCCGCAGCTGATGGATGAACCAATGAACCGCGCCTCCGCGGCCATCCATCATCCAAGGGACACGGACCGCCGCCGTCGCGCGCTGGTCGTCTTCACCGATGCGACAGGGGCGGCTGCGCTTCCTTATGTATGTGACAGCGTCGCATGCAAACGGCCAGGGTGCTGCCGCGGGTGGGCTCATCCAAAGTGAAAGTTATCCATATCAACATGTTCATCGCCGGCAGGAGCGGATCCGATGTGCACGGGATACTTGCGTGTGGCGCAGGGATGATCGATTCCCCGCATCTCCCGGATCTATGGATTACCCCTATGTCGGGTATTAATTGACTGCGATATGAGATGTCCAAATGTTGATTGAAGATGACCCGATCAACAACATACAGCAGTCCAAGAAAGTCGTTGCATGTCGCTTGTATTTCTGAGTTGGTTTGGCATCGGGTTTGCGGACTCGCTTCTGGTCGACGAGCCGTGCATCATCTACGCCTTGGCTTTTCAATGTGCGGAAATTCCAGAGAAAGAGTTCGTGTGCCGATTTGCTGAGGGCAACGCAACGTGAATGTGGTGTGCGCAATAGATGCATACGGGGTGCGCCATATCACGAGCGCAGCAGTCCCACATGGGTCGCCAAACGTGTTTGTGGTCAAGTCCAATGCATGGCATTCTGCCAATTGTGCTTACACGGAAGGACAAACGTGTTTTTCCCATGGTTTCGGAGATAATGACGCGAAAGTGTAGTCATATGAACAAAGAAATCAGTGCCGCTGCCAGCAAAGATAGACGGCCGCTTCCTCGCAGGCATGCTCTGAAACGACGCTCAGTCTCTTACTCGAAATTTGAAATTTGTTACAACCGTATTCCTGCCAGTATTTCAACTACACAGGCTAGCCGGACTGCATAGAGAGTCTACTGCCTTCGTTAGGTGGCATAGCATGGAGCATGTCATCTGAAGGCCAACTACTCGGCATGGTGCTGTCTGTGCATGACTACCCGTCTGCATGGCTGCTCCTAAGGACACCGCATCTACTCGATCAATGTAAGAGCGTGCGTTACAACTGCTACGGAGTGTGTCAATGGTGCGTATGCTACCGATCACCATATTGTACTCATGTGCTACATCAAGGTTTTACCCCTATACTCGTTCTACAAGCGCATATTTTTTCTACAAACGTCTGACTGCACTCGTTATAGCTCGTCGAGCCTATTTGTGTCGTCATCAGAAAAAGCAATCGAGCGGCTCTTCACATTTCCTTCCCTGAGCTGTGTTGCCCAGGTCCTTGCACCCATTGCTGCTGGATCATGTGGCACAAAGGGCTGCACTTGTGGGTTTTGAAAAAGTCGGTAACCCCTTTCGCGCCATGGTCAGTCTGACCAAAGACTCGCTTTCGGCCGGCGCTCGACTTGTAGTGAATCACTGGATCCGTGAATTCGAACAAAGGCGGGGAGCACGTGGTGGTGAGCACACCCTGCAGGTCGCAAACCAACATCTTGCGGCCGCTGTGGACGTAGGTGAAGTGGGAGAATGCTTGCGGCATGTCATCTGGCCGGATGTCGATGGGTGCATCACGGATAGCATCAGATGAGGTGTGCCCCTCCAAAAGATCGTCCTCCTCCTCCTCCTCCCCCTCCCCCTCTTCTTCCTCCTCACCAATTGCCCCCAGCATTGAGCGCGGCGGAGCAACTGAATGTGTCCTGCCACCTGCGGCGTTGGCATGTGGCGCAGGCATGCGTGCCATGAATCCATCGAGGTGTGCACTTTTGCCTGGGAGCATGCTGTGAAAGTCGGTGGCCGCCTCCGGTTGGTCATGCCGGGGCCGCCCCTGAACGTAGCCGCAGTTGTTGTTCCACTTTTTGTACTTGACTGGGTCCAACATCTTCTCCACCAACAGCCCGATTCGCCCGTAGGCCGTGTCGCGCACCATGTACACGGAGCACGGCAGGAAAGATATTCGCGGCGTCGAGGCGCCGACGCCAGGCACGCGGGACAGGCGCTCGTTGAACGCGTGCGCCAGCTCTGCTGCACGGCCCTGAGTCACACAGAACACCTGGTGAAACTTCTTGAGATCGGCATTTTTGATGTCCTCCACTTCGCGGCTCTCCTTGGCCACGAGTTTCTCGCCCATGAAGGTGCCATCCTGTCCCACCAGCCGGAACTTCCGCACCATCCGCTCTGCGCCCTCGCCAAATATCTTGGTCTGCATGGCCACGCCCGCGACGCCCGACTCTATGGGTACACTGACCCAGCCCTCGCCGCCCACCCACGTGGTGTGGTTGAAGCCTTGCTGCACCGCCGGGTAAAAGTGCCACGAGTCGTTCAGCTTGAGCTCGTCCACCAGGCTGCGGGCCTCCCGCATGACGGAGCGGACGGCCCTCTGGGCGGAGGAGCCGATGTGGGAGAGCTCGGTGCGCGTGGCGGTGAGTGAGGCGGAGAGCGAGCTGAAGGCGGTACTGAGGGACTCGGGGGTGAGTGTTGAGGCGTGGAAGGAGCCGTGGCTGCCGTACTCGCCAGGCACCTTGGCCATGGCCTGAAGCACCTGGAAGCTCTCGTCCGGGCCAGCAAAGCCAATCATGGCCACGGAAAGACGGCGGCCGAAGTGGCTGGCTAGCTGCGCCACCCGCTCGGTTGCCAGCAGGCAGAGCTTCTCCATGGGGCTGCTTCTCTCTCTGAGCCACCACGCCCGGTGTCGATCAGCGTCGGCCGGGACCTTGTCGCTGGGCTTGCCATCCGAGAGGAAGCAGAGCACGAGCGCGCAGCTTCCATGGGTGTTGCTCATCAAGAGCGCCTCGGCGCTGGCAAGGGCGGGCAGGTAGTTGCCGCCCTGCGCAGGGAGCGAGGTGCGCAGCAGCCCGATGAGCCCGTTGAACAGGATCCAGTCCAGTGGTTGGTGGCGGAGTGGTACTGTCCCAGTAGTGGTGTCGTTCATCGCCACAAGTGAGAACACGTCGGTGGGCTTGCCGTCATCCCGCTGCAGCTGCTGCGCCACAAACTCCAAGGCCAAGGTCACCCAAACCTGTCAGTGAACACATGGCGTGTTGCGCTTCACTGAGTGACGGCCGATGATGCAGAGTGCTGCTGCTAAGAGTTGACATTGCCACACCCTTCTCCAGTCAATGGGGTGAGGGAGGGCATATGGTTTGCTGGTTTTGCCAGGTTGATTACCGCATCGGATCTGGTGGCGCCGCCGGGTACGTCTGTCTTCCGCATGGAGCCGCTCTGATCCACCACCACCACGGTGTGCGAGGTCCATGCGGTGTAGTCACTAGCGATAAGGCGGCATGCCTGCATGATGTCCATGCGACAGAATTGAGACACTGATAGAGCAAGTTGTCAGTCATCCTGGCAACCTCACTACCCCCTAGAATAATGAGGGGTAGTACTACAATTACAGGGGGGGGGGGGGGGGGGGGCAAGACAGTTGTCAGGGGGAGAAAAGAATAAAATTATCACATTATTAACGCGAGCATTGCAGCACTTCAGAATCCGACACTGTTTTGGTAGATGATTTAAAATATGTGAAAGGACTTTTCACGGCCACGGGTACTATGATGCACGACTTGTTCGTAGATGGATCCTGTGGTTGCCGAGACGCAGAAGCACTGAACAGGGCCAGAGATACTGGACAGACAGCACAGAACACACCCACACGAGCACGTATCAGCGAGCATCTCTAAGAGCTCAGATTCCGTATTACGAAACTATCTTCGCCTTTGTGCGAAAATGGGCCAGGACGACAGTGTCCGAGGGTCGGACGGTCCTACAATTAGGATGCAACGTCCTGCACGCCGTGGTTCGTCGCCCGTCTCCCGCTATTAGCAGGCAGCATGTATGGTGGTGAGCGCCTTTGGGTTTGGTTAAAGCTCGAAGTTAAATTACCCGGGTCGGGGACCCGGCGGTGCAAACCTGGTCATGCTGATCTTGCATCGCAGGCGTAATGTTCACAAGTGGCACGTCAAGCCCGGCCCCAGGTACTGGCCAGGATGTTATCTCACGCCGCCCGGTCTCGTCCGTGATGAATACTACCTCGGCAAACGTGTACTTCCAGCGTGGCTCTCCAGTCCTGGGGCAAGGTCGGGCGGGTTCTCGCACGCCGTGCTTCAAGGCCGCCTGTAGATGGCACGTAGCGGTCGGTATCATGTAGTGGATAAATGTCGGGATTGAAGTGTCGGGGAACTTTGCGCGTGGGGAATGCGTGAGAGGGGTATATGATTGGCCGATGATGGCAGGATGCCATCGCAGGGCTTTATAAACTGCACGGTGTATGTATACTTGTACATAGCATAGATCAGCTCGTCATCGCGGGGCCATGGCAAACGACCTGGTTGAGTCTGCTGCATACCTGCAAGTCGCGCTTTTCTATTGCACGCTGTGCCCTTCGCAGCCGGCCATGGTCGCTGGACAGTACCGTGACAGCGCTGGTTCGGCGAGTTGCCTCGCCATCCGACCGCGCCGTTTCACCTTCGCCCTCATTGATTGTCGACATACTAAGGCGTGTTCAGGTAAAAGGGCAGGTGTTGATGAGCGGCTTTGTCCCACAATCGATCTGCTGCGTGTGCCCTCCGGGACATCAAGCGGGCCTTCCGTTCATGTTCAGCAAGGTCCCGGCGAGATCAGGGCGCGGCGTGACGCCAATCCTGGGAGGATTAGTACCTGGCTGGCCTCACAGTGACTGCGGGTAATCAGTACAGGGAATCCCTACCTGGTAGCGATCGCGCGCGCGCCAACATCACAGCGATCGTAATACAACTCACACATGTTGTAATAAGGCCTTACTACAGGTACCGCCGGAAGAATGATGTACATCGGATGTGATGAATACTGTGATGAATACGCTGTGGATACCGCACAGCGGCTGATGGAATTCCGAATATTCACCGCAACACAGTTTTAATCGTTGACAATCCAGTTACTGTGACCGATGGCTCTATCTATGGAGGTGCCCTCTAAATAAGTGACCGCGCGCATTTTTTGTCATATTCATATAGGTTTGAATTACACGGGACTAAGTTCGACGGGTGTTACTTGACGTTACAAAATTCCGCCGTACACGGCTAGAACGCTACAGCGGTGTGCCCGCGTCCGTCCCTCACCCCTAGACGCCCCGCGACGCGACGGTGTCTCCTCCTTAGTTCTGCCTTTGCGCCAGCTTCATGCTAGCGCAACGGCATCGAGACTCTCGCAATCTCGCAAGCAGGTGACACACGATCTCACACAACGTTCGACGCGAGCTGCTCGCCGCAACTACAATAGCGACAGCATGCCGTACTATATATGACAAACACACGGGTGCCTGACGACTTTTACCATTCGGAGGGGGCGGTGCTGGAGGCAACGCGCGAGTTCGACAGCTAACAATGCTAGCTTGACTGCGCTGGTGCAGCGGATGATGCTGCGACTCGACGAGCTAGACTCCCGCACCTCTTCCATTCAACAACCACCACAGCGGAAACATTTTCCTGCGACGCCAGCCGACGGCCTCAAGGGTGACGATGAGGAGGACGACCCTCCCCCCGGTCCCCATGCAAAATCTCATGGCCACGCGCGCGGCGTCCATCGACCCGCGCAACTGGAGTGACTACCTGTTGCGGGCATACGCCGAATATATGCCCTCTGTAGGACTCACCAACCCCGAGCTGCGGAACCCACGCAACGACGAGTGGGGCCGCTACCTCACCGACGAGAAGAAGCATGCGACGCGCGGCGAGTATCGCCACTTGCTGTGCTATAGAGTTTGTACCGCCTTTGCGCACGCGGCGCTCACGGACGCCGTGGCAACGCTTCGTGCGCAAAACGCTAGCGCTACTCGCGACGCCGGGGACGCCAACGACCTAATCGACTCCGCAAAGCCGATGGTGTGCCCCGCCGGTCAAAGTCATGCTATCCAAGTTCAAACTACATGTGACATTGCGTGCGGCGGCACTGGCGGCAATGGCAAGTCATAGGAGCAAGCGATCAAGTCCTACGGTCGATCAAGGAGTGCGTCCGGATCCCCTTTAAGCACAACCGCCCCCGACCCCACTTCCACAACGGCATCAGCATGCAAGACGCTACCCCGGCGCAGCTTAACTTCCTCAAGGGCGAGCTTGCCCCCTTCGTGTAGTCCGGCGCGTGAGAGTTTGGAGCCCGTCGCAAGTGGGTGTCAAGGTAGACTCTTTTTTGTACCCAAGCCCAACGTCAACCAGTGGCGCTGCATCATCGACCTCGGCATGCTCGACTTCTACGGTGTGCGCAAGTGGCTCAAGATGGCGACCTATTGGGAGTGCGCCACCTCACCGAGAAGGGAGACCACATGTTCTCCTTCGACCTACATGACGGCTCTATGCCCGCCTATGCATTGCAGAGGCAGTTCGACTCTACTTCACCGTGGACGTCCGATGAGGTCAACTCTACGGGCTCGCCGGTCTGCCGATGGGCTTGAGCCTCTCGCCCTACTACTGCGTCACGCTCGCCCAAGTATTCATCACCTAGCACTGACCTCCGAAAACCCGAGCAAGCCCGAGCCCCCCCTCATCGCCTATGCGGCCCACACGGAGCAACCGTTTTCTCCGGCGGAGCAAATGGAGGGGAGCATCCTACCTTACGCGGACGACTCCCTCCGTTTCTCCGCGTCGCTTGAGTAGGCGCTCCACCTCCGTCAGCGGCTCGCCAGCCTCCTCAACGCCTTGGGGCTGCGGCGCAACCCCAAGAAGGGCTTCTGGAAGCCCTGCCAGTTCGGCAGGCACCTGGGGGTGGACATCAACCCAGCGTCCGGCATGTTCTACGCACAGACAAACAAGCTAGACCGGCTCTCCCGGCAGGCCATCCAGCTCATCGGCCGAGCGCTCACACGGAACGCCAGGTGGCTCCCGGTGCGCTAGCTGCAAATGCCTGGCATGGCAGACGCAGTGCCTCTTTCTGGCGATCGTGGCGGCAAGATTCTCCTGCGGAAGCTCCACTCCGTGTTTGGCGACCGGTGGGGCTGGCGCGTCCGGATGACGCCGTGGTAACGCCGCGAACTACAATGGTGGACATCGATGCCCGGTCAGTCAAACGTCAAGCCTATCCACCGCTCATTGGAGACGGCTTATCTGCACACCGACATCCCATGCTACGGGTGGTGCGGAGTGCGGAACGGCATGTTAGAGGCGCGAAGATTCTGGGGCTCGGCGGACGAGTGCCAGCACATCACCTAGAAGGAGCTCAAGGCGGTCCGACTCGCCGTGGAAAGCTTCCTCCCCCACCTCGCCGGGCGCATCGTCCTCATGCACGAGGACAACCTCGCGGTATGTCACGCTCTAGCGGTCCTCACCTCACGCTCGCCCGAGATGATGGCCAAGTTGCGACGACGGTGGTGCTTGCTACATTCACACGGCATCCATATGCGCGCCCGGCACATTAGCTTGGCAACGAATATCTGGGCGGAGCGTCTAAGCCGGCACCTCGACAACGACGACGTTGACAACTCGACCCCCTATTGTTTGCGGAACTAGAGAGCTGCTTCGGCCCTCACTCCATCGGACCGCTGCGCGTCCGCCCTCAACACCATCTCCTCCGCTTAAACGCGGCGTGGCGGGACCCTACGTGCGAGGCGGTGGACTCACGGCGCCCCCGCACGGTGTTTAAATCGGCGATATAGCGCGCGCACGGTGTCTCATGTGCAAGGGCCACCTCCATCCCAACCCCGAATCGGCCACTAGCAGCAGTTCATCACACGACATAAACAAAAACCTCTCGACCATCACCCATGGCCCCTTAGGGACCAGGGGTGGAATATGGGCCAAGTCGTGCGGGATTTGGTGAGGCGCACGGATGAAAAATCGTGCGATTCAGCCCGTGTCTCACCTCCGCCCATTATCCGTATTCCCGTTTTTTTAACGATTATCACAGCTACCCGTCACTCCATCGGCTCCCGGTGTACCTAAGGGCAGGCGAATCGACCCATATTGGTATCTATCGCTAGCATATGGGTATAGTGGCCTTCGGTAGGCGTAGGTAGATGGGTGGCGCGCCGACCAGCCACTCATCTACGAGTGGTGGTTAACCGGCCCCCCATTCAGCCCGTTTATCTTATCTCGGCTAAAAAACGGGGGGAGATGGGGCACCGCACACTACCGACCACAGTATGGGCCACTCATGGGCTCTACCGCACCCATAGGAGCTAGGCCATGGGATTGTACATGTGCGGCGGGCTAAACAGTAAGCTGCGGGTGGCAGGGGATGCCTATGCCGGGGGGGGGGGGGGGGGGTCGACAGCGCGGAAATTCCGGGACGGTCGGCCCCATCGGGCCGGCATTGACCGAGATTGGCCGCAAACTTACCGCCAACGGACGCCAACCCTACGTATAGATAGGCTTCTCTTGGCGCTCACACGATCGAAAAGTAGAGAGCTATCTCCGGCGCTCCCGGGCGAGGGGTTGTGGCCGGGAGTGTATTTCCAAAAATGCGAGTTCCAATATCGGACGGTTTGTCGAATCGGGGGCACATGGGGCACCGTCCCTAGAGCCCCCGACCTCTAGCTAAATGTTTGTATAGCGCCCCTATGAGATAGGCTATAATCCTATTCTATTTCCAGGGCAGGTGGTGCCCGTTCGGCTCGGGCATGAGGCCGTGAGCATCGCCCCCCTCCTTGAGCCGAACGGGCAATGCTTGTCCGTAGTTGCGGTCGACATAAGGAGGCCGTTTTTGCGCATTGCTACGCAGCGCACGAGCGAAATATACCTGGAAATAAGTGATAAACACGATACACTATTATAGAGTACTAAATGACGTACCGCGAAATTCATATATCTCTGATTAGGCACCCGCTAGGTGCGCCGTGCTCATTGCACCTACCGGATGTGAACTGGCGCCGAGAAAACCACGGGTGCAACGCACCTGGCCCCTGCTACCCGACCTCGTGCAGAAGCTGAAGCATAGTGGCACAGCGGCGACCGTCGCCGCGCCGCGATGGGAGAGCAAGGCGTGCTGGCACCAAGCACTCACCGAGATATGGCCGCGGAGGAACTTCAAGGTGGAGCAACGCTTGCTTGTTCCGTCCATGGCGGCGGGAAGGGCGAGGTATGGTCGGCAAGCCTCACTAGCCCGTGAATGTATTCCGCGTCCCCTTTCGGCATGGGTCTACTTGCACCAAGGGGCCGTGAGTGCTACGCTATCCGTGTTTCCGGGCAGCGGCCATCACCTGCCGGTGGTACGTGCAGCACCGGTACGAACTACAGCGGTGAAGTACTGCGTCAAGGTCGCGAGCTATACAACACCGTGGGCTGATTCGATGCGACCGTACATGACACGGGGGTGCTGGGGTCTGACACCCCGGGCGCCCAAAGCCTGAAGCTCCTATCCGCTGCGTGGGTGCCGGCCACCGCGGCGTCGTACGCCAGCTGGATGAAGCAATATTTCCGGTTCTGAGAGGAGGAGCAGCGGCCAACCCTAGAGGCAGACCCCAGGACTATGGCACGGTACGTCACGTGGTTGGGCAACATGGGGACGGTCAAGGCCTCCAGCATGCAGCCTTACATGTCGGCCGTCAACAACTTCTTCAAGGACCACGGCCGGGAGCCGATGGCTGTGGGCGATCTGATGGGCAGGGTCCGTAAGGGACTTGCGGCGTCACATGTGATGACGCTACAGTCCGAGCTGATGCGGGCCCCGTTACTCGAGCGTGTGGCGATGAAAGCCCTGACCCTTGCAAAAGCGCTATGGCTATAGATGGGCCTTACCTAAGGCACGGACCTGGGTATCGTGGTGCGTGTAGAGCTGTTCCACGCCAGCCTGGCAGTCGTCGTACTCTGACTTTTTTTATGCCGCGGAGGCGCGGGCAGTAGAGTGTCGTAGGGGAGACCTCGCGGACGGCGGAATCCTCCTATGCAATCGTAACCGGAAAGGCCGGCGTGGCGCGGATGCAAGCAAAAAGTTGTTGTGTTAGCTGGCAGCGCCAGAGCATGCCGACGTCGCGGAGCTACTGCGCTACTTGACGCCGCCCGTCAGGTGTTCACCGGCGGGCGAATGCAAGCGGCCCGATGGGCCATCTGCCAGCGCGAGGGGCAGGCCAAGTCGACGGCTGGCACCCTCACCGGTTGCTTGGATGCAATAACTGGTATTGAAGTCGTACAACAGCCCCCCCCCCCCCCCCCCCCCCGCGGGGACGTCCCACTACCTCCGGAAGGGGGGCACTACAGCCGCGTACGCTACGTGATCGGCGTGATGATGCAGAAGATAAAGTACTTCGGCGGCTCGGCGATGGCGGCCATCGTGGTGCTCGGCTACATCGACCCAACCGTATGTGCTGCCGTGTCCGGCAGCATGGCACCTCTTTGGATGGATGACCCCTATGCGGCGGTCAACAAGCAGTGTTGCCACGCCAAGTGGCGATTTGATGGCAAAACTGCGAGCCCCCATGCTTTGCGAGCCCCTTCGCCATATACGGTTTGAATTACACGAGACTAAGTACGACGGGTGTTACCCGACGTTTACAAATTCCGCCATACACGGCTAGTACGCTACAATAACCGTGTGCCCACGTCCGGTTCTGTAT
The DNA here is from genome assembly GCA_006384855.1 of Tetraselmis striata. Taxonomy (NCBI): domain Eukaryota; kingdom Viridiplantae; phylum Chlorophyta; class Chlorodendrophyceae; order Chlorodendrales; family Chlorodendraceae; genus Tetraselmis; species Tetraselmis striata. The sequence continues at coordinate 107,906 of VCJN01002859.1, forward strand.
GACGCCCCGCGACGCGGCGGCGGTGTCTACACCTTCTGCCGCTGCGCCAGCTTTCAACTAGCGCAACCCACCCTTCCCGACCCTTTCTTGCGTATATTATGGAGCGTGGGCCCATGTGCCAAACCTTGTAAGAGAACTTTTGGGGCAAAATTGCGGGTGGATCGGCAGCGAGCCACCTGCTTAGCTTTGCTATTAATATTTGCTTTGCTAGCTCGGGATTAGGGCTCCCTCAGCAGGTGACCGGCCAAGGGGACATGGCCGGATTTTATTCTATGAATTCGGGCTTTGGTTGACGAAACGAATAGTTCGTGAATTGACGTATGTGATTCGTTTATTATTCTTTAAACCCCCTATCGGGGAAAGACTACCCAGATTGCACGCCGGCAGGCACTTTTCGCAGTTGTCAGCCGGCGACTTTAGTACATGGCGCAGAACATCGATACTGCGTAAAGTACGGCGGTCAACGAGTAGTCGCGTTCTGGCGGCTGTTCCTATAATAACACACGTGTTGGCGCTCCAGCTCAGCCACCAGCATGCCCGCTCTGACCCGGTAAGTTCTGGGTGGCCCGCCTCCTTCCGTCAACATGGCGGAGGCGATTGCGACTGTTGCGGGCGGATGCGGGTGCGGGCGCGGGCGGGGGCGCGGTCGTGTTTTTGTCTGTTGCTGCCGCGCGATGATGTCGTCGGCCGGCCCGTTCTCCGCCGTCCGGCGGCCGCCGGGGGCGATACGCATATTGACCTAAAGCCCTCACCGAGCCCGACCTCTGCGACGAGGATTCGGGGCATTCAAGGACAATATGCAGGTGCTGTGGCTGGTCATGGATACTCTCGCGATATGTGCGTTGACCGGCTGCGTGATTATTGGGCATACAATTACAATGATTGTGGGCAGTCCACCACAGAAAAAACCGGGTTTTGTTCTACGACAAGGGGTTTTATTTGTAGTCATGAACCCGCGATAGCTTAAACAAGCTGGGAATTATTCGAAAAATGATTGCTGTGCGTATCTGCTTGCTGCTTTGATGAAGGGCGGGATGCGACACATGATACGAGGCTCGAGTGGGCGGTACGAGGGCGTGTTAGCTCACCGATGATTTGACGACGCACTGCTTCTCGTACGAGTAGTAGTCCTTAATTACATCCCTTGTTCGCTCGGTAGATAGAGCGGTCGTCTCGTGTGCGAGAGACCCGGGTTCGATTCCTGGCCGATGTATTTCCGCAATATCGGCCCGGCGTGTCCCGGGTTTACTCGGTTGATGCATTAGCCCTTCGGGGTTCGAATGAGGCAATGGTCTACGGGCTGTGCCAGACCTACGACTGCAGTTTGTGCACGAGGTCAAGTGCTGGGGCGGCTTCGGCCGATGTCCCGGGGCGAACTTTACTTTACTTTTAGTCCTTAATTAATTGTCCAGAATTGTTTTGAAGCATGGGTATATAAGTATTAGCGATTAGTTGTCGTTTTAAAAACAATTATTGTTAAGATATTTGGATTCGATGTTTGTACCGAGGTACCTGCACTGTATAGTAGTTCATCGCCGTGTGGATGAGGGGGCATCGCGGCGGGGCGCTTCCTGCCCCGTGCACTAGGACTACACGAATGCGGGACTGCTCAAGTGGAGTGCGGCATGTCGCATTCCTGCTGGTGTTAACCCCGGTGAACCGGTCGCCCGTACGAACAGCCGTTCGCACCTCAAGCACAGCACCACCCCCTTCCCTCAGCCTGTGCCCACCACAGCAGTCGCCGTCGACGCGCCGGAGTGAGGCTCGCGAGGGTGGGTTCGGCGCAATGAGCGCGGGACGTGAGGGCGGGACGAGCCTGGACTTCACCGGCGATGCGGTGTACATGGAGGAGGTGTACTCGGAGCTGGGCGGCTCCGTGGTGGTCGAGCACTGCATGGACTGCGCCAAGCATCGCGGCAGCACGCGGCACAACGAGGCCAAGTACCACCGGTACTACGAGGCGGTGGAAATGCTGGTCGGGCAGTGCTTCCCTAACTGCGAGTGCGAGACAAACCCGCCGGAGGTGCTGAAGCGGATAACGGGGTCGCGCGGCCCGCGGATGGGCAGCTTCGAGGTGTACGTCTCCAGCGAGGACGGCAGCCGGAAGCAGGTCGTCTTCTCAAAGTGCCTCACCGGCCGCTGGCCCAGCCTGCCCACGCTGGGCCGCTACATCATGCAGGTCATCGAGCCCAACAAGCCGCGCCCCGTGTACGAGGAGGAGGAGGAGGGGTCGATGGGGCAGATGGAGAGAACAATCCCCACCGAGCCCTTCATCCACACGCACAGCCCCGACAAGCAGCAGCGCGCCGGGCTGTACCAGGACCGCAAGTGGGGCTGGGGCAACATGAACGGCAGCACCGGGGCGGCGTACCACGAGGTGCGGCATCAGTACCCCAAGGCGCCCGAGGCGCCCGGCATGACCCACAAGGAGAGGCTCTGGCGCGAGTACAACACGCTCATGCACACGGTGCCACCGCCGGTGACCCAGACCTTTTCTGAAGAGGTCGAGCAAGAGGTGGAGGGGCTGCTCCCTGCGGAGGGCCACCCGGAGGAGCAGGCAGATGAGGCTGGTCGAGCTTTGGAGGAGGCGCAGGCGGGTGAGGGCGATGGGGCCGGCAGGGGCGGTGGCCTCCTGCCGCCCATTCCCGCAGAGGAAGGCAAGGAGGCAGACGCGACGGCAGAGGAGGCCCGGGACGGGGAGGCTGTTGCCGCGGGTGCCGAGAGGACGCCCAACGGCGATGCCCAAGCGAAGGAGCTTGCCGATGCTGCTGCTGAGGGGAGCGCCGCTGGAGGTGAGGCGGCGGCTGAGGAAGCGGGCGGCGAGGCCGGCGAGGAAGCCCCCACGGCCGAGGAGACGCCTGAGGCCATTCGCCCCGATGAGGCAGCGGCAGCTGCCGAGGAAGAATCAGCAGCAGCTGCCGAGGAGGCACCAGCGGCTCCTGCCGATGAGGCAACAGCGGCGCCTGCCGAGGAGGCACCCGCGGCTCCTGCCGTGGTGGCACCCGCGGCTCCTGCCGAGGAGGCACCAGCGGCTCCTGCCGAGGAGGCCCCGGCCGCTGCTGGTGAGGCAGCACCACCAGCCGAGGCGGCAGCGGATGGCGAGCCGGCGGAGGCGGCCCCGGTGCCGGACGCCGCGGCTGATGAGGGCGAGACACCGGCGGTAGAGGAGAAGCCAGCGGAGGAGTGATCGCCTCTTCACTGGCGAGGAGCATGCGTGCACACAGCAGCCTTCCTGTGCCATGTAGCCGAGGGTCTTCTGTGGATAGCGCCGGCACACCCCCTCATGAAGCCGTTGTGGAAAGCTATAACTACCCTTGACAATCGTTGCGTTTGTGCCTGCCTGAGGCATGCGTGTGGCAAATCCGCCGCCCTGGGTGTTGCTCTGTGGATGTGGTGGCAACCTCGGGGCGGAAGAAGGGAAGGGGGGCAGATGGTGCCGTGACATAGCTCGCCCTGCTTGCCCTGCATGGTCGCTCGATTGTGAATGTCATGTGCACTCAGCCTAGCCGGTGTTCACACTGCAGGGAATGCCCGCCCCCTCTTCGCTGCACCGGGCAGCTTGCCTATTGGTACCGACCGACATAATCACTACTAAATCCGTCTCCTCGTCGAATAACAAAGAGATGTACACCCAAGGGCCTCATTTACTCACGTCCGGCCGTTTAGTCTCATGGTTTGGGCTCCTGTAGAACTGGGGATCGGGTGTACCTTGCATTGCTCCAAAGAAGGGTGACTGCGCTTTTCGGGGCTTTGGCCCATGCCATCACGCATCGCCAACTCACTCTGGATGTCACCATGTCTCATGCCGCGCTATCACGGGTACATGTCTACATGTCGTCCAACCGAGTGTGCTCAAACCGACCCGGCAGGGAAGGGGGGGGGGGAATGGACATCAAGGAGGCGGCAGTCAGCGGATAGTTGAGTCGCCGAGTGGAGCCAATGGCGGGCCCTAAGAACAACTCGGCTGTCTATGCCCAACGCACACCCGCCTTGTCTGCTCTGTTTTGCCGCCCACACTGCCGTGCACTTGCCCGAAAAATACCATGCCCGATTTCCCCACAACCTTTGAGACCCCTGCCTTGATTCTCTGAGAGGGGTAGGAATGTTCGGGTCTGTTCCCCATCCTAAGGAGGGGGGGGAGTGCTCAAACCATCCTACGTGCACCCAAACCGATGACGACCAGTCTCAAGCCGGTCAAGGTGAACAATTGGCCACGATCCGTGAGGAAGAGCACGGATATGAGGAGGAGGAGAAAGATGAGGAGGTGGAGGAGGTGGAGGAGGAGGAGCGGCCCAATACAGTGCCTCAGACTCGAGCCTGCTGCATGTCTCAAGCAAACAAACTACTCGTCATTCTACCGCTTCCCCAAATCAGCACAAGGTACACCCATGTTCGAGTGTGCTCAAACCGACCCGACGGGGAAGGGGGGGGGGGGGGGGGGGACATCAAGGAGGCGGCAGTCAGCGGATAGTAAGTCGCCGAGTGGAGCCAATGGCGGGCCCTAAGAACAACTCGGCTTGCGCGGCAGAGAGCAGCGAGTCAGCACGTTGTAATTCACTAATTCACTAGTTCAATTTCAATTTCAAACGGCAGACCGATTGCCGTGGGCAGGGACACTGTTGTGTGCTTGACGCTGCACCCGTATGGTCTTGGACTAAAGTGACAATCGAGGGGCTGTTCGTCTCAAAAGCACAACGCTAGCCACAGCACTGCAGCGTATTATATCGCACATGTATAGGCTGCCCACAAAGTCTTCCCCCCTTATCACACATCAATTGTAGATTGGCCCATCATCAGCCCTCGCCTTCGTTTCAGACTGCGCTCTTCCATGTGCAACACGACATCATGTGTGGGGGCAACCCTAAATGGCAGTGGTTTGTGCTCTCTTTGTAAGAGCCATACGGGGTGCGTGTCATTGTTCAGGAGTCAGTAATGAATTTGATAACCCAATGTCACGAGGGCATGAATTTTTTTATAGCACAATATATGCGTTCTATGTGCACGGCTGCACGCTAAGAGTTAGCTCTATCGTCGTGGAACAACTGCGCGCTCTCCCCGCCTTCGGCATGCAAGCAGTGAGCAGTTCCCACAAACGGCCAATACTGCAATTAAGGCATGCTCCAAAACCAGCCCACCTACAGCCGCTGTCCGCATTCAATGCGCCCTTGGAGCCAGGCTTCAGCCTGTACTGCGCAGGGGTGCAGCCCCCGAGTCAGCGGGTGGCGGATCCATATGGTCACCTGCTAGGGCATCGTCAAAGGGTATGTGGTAGGGCTGGCTATCATTACACTCCATCTTCTGCTACTTTGAGTTGCGCCGCCTAGCGGGACCCCTACGCCGGGAAAATCCGTCCGCCCCGGGGCGAGTACATCTCCTTTTGATCGGGAATGCGAGTCGCGCGGTAAGCCACCCGTACTTAGGGGTTTGTAGGAAAACCTAAAAAATGTTTGCATCGGGCCCCTGGTTACCCCCTACGGCGCGATTATACTGGTACTCGGCTACCGTAAACTCGTAACGGATATAACCGACGGATGCATGGCTTTATACGCGGCTACGCAGATATATGACATGTGGATCTTTTGTATTGCTTCATCGAAGCCACCGTACGCCACCTATCTATGTACGCGCGCTACCGTTGTTGGGTGCGTGATAACTGCATATATCTATAGCATCCATGGCGGACACATGAATTTGAGGGCAAGCAAATCATGCATATGTTACCATCGCAATGCATGGCGTTTCTATCGGGCCGTTCCAACAATTCATACATTGTGCTGTGGTGTGCAACTATCTTGTCATGAGGTTCTGAGGTGCAATTAGATGAGTGTTGTTTTCTACGCATAAATGAAATATTACAGCACATATAGAGTGCGTTTCATTTTAGGCATTCATTCTCATATCACCAGCACCGGAGGCTGCTGAGCACGGGCAGCTCATTTTCTCACGGCCAGCAAAAGCGCGATAGCAGTGCAGCTCAGGTTTGAGCACGTGATGTGGAACATGCCCCCATGCTCCAGGGGGGAAGCCAAAATGGTACCAACGTTGCCACAGCGTGACAACGCCCCATCCAAATTGGTTCGCACCTGCACGCAGGCGTAGAGTAGCCATGACATGGGCCCATGATATGCCCCCAACACACTACAATGAGGGGTTTGCTGGGATTTTCCCTGGGACAGGAGGGGACAACTGCTTCGAGCACTTTCAGTTTTTTCGTTTATTACACAGGCTCTCCAAGACGTTTAAAACAGTCTATGACATGCAACTCCATTTCTTTTTAATATCTTCGCGATTACAACACTCCGCCTGCTTTCCATTGCAGGGCGAACAACCAGTTGCGCGTGATGTAGCATGCACACTTGCTACCCCCTTAGACCCAGGACCACGGGGAGAGCAGCATTGAGGAGATTGATTAATCAAATTCCTATCTGGGCAGCCATGGGGAAAGTTCCCCCCTCTTTCAGGTAGTGGTGAGCTATGCGCTAACCCGCCACCAAGCTGTAGTTTTGCAACCCATGTCATTCTTACGTGTTCCACATAGCAGTGCCCCATGCTTGCACGTACCTGTATTGAATCGTTCCTAGCGCATCAGGTTATGCACATTTATCGTGACTTTGGATGCA